>CM041776.1:304169090-304278087 GCA_023374045.1 Limonium bicolor | reverse complement strand
TTTTTTTCTTCTCTTTTTTCTTCTTCTTCTTCTTTCTTTGCACAAAAACCCTTTTTAAGATTTTCTCCCAAAAGATTTTTCACAATTTGAAAAGAAAAGAAACAAGTACCCAGAAGTACAATAAGGAAGGAATTAGGAGAAAGATCATGTACTCATGTTAAATAAAAAGAATCAAGAAGTTAAAAACAGCAATCTACAAGTCATTAGAAAGCTTACCTCTTGAGAGAACAATCTTTTAGTCATTCCTAATCTCATCTTAATCAAAAACATGCAAAAAGTTTAGTAAAACATCGATAAAATCACAACTTATGCATATTAAAAACTTTTTTAAGGGGGGTCCCTGCCCTACACTTGGCAGGAACACTGCCCCTAGTGTTCAAAAGAAACAATAAAATTGATTTTTTTTGTTTTGTTTTTTTTAGCAGGAAACTAAAAACAACTATAATGAAAGCAATTAAATAACATAAAATTAAAAGAGAAAAAAAATAATTGATATGATGGACTCCCCTGTTTGATAGTGAAGGCGTGAGGAGGAACCGCCCTACACTTAGCCTTTTAGGCTATTTGGCATGATTTGAGATCCTGGGCAAGATAGTGACTGAATTCGCATGTTCCCGTGGATTTGTTTGCGTTTGAGATGGGAGTTGACCTTGCTGTCTTGGTTGCGTCAGAAGTTGCTGTAATTGCAACTGCAACGATTTGTGCTCCTTGCGAATGGTCGAGATCTCGTTGTGATTGTCCTGGGTCTTGTTCATCAGGGCTGACTCATGTCACGAAGTTCAGCCATTTAGCCTCTGATGATGATGTAGGATGGGATGGTCTGTATTGCCTTGGACCTTCCTGGTAGCCGGCTTGACTCTAGAAGTGAGGGGGTTGGTTCCCCTGTTGCCATGGCTGCCGATACCCTTGGTTACTCACATAGTTGACTTCCTCAACATTCTGAAAGTCGGGCATGTCAAGGCTTGGAGCGTGTGATCGTGCACTAACCACGTTCGCCTGTTGAGGAAGTTGATTCATTGCTATTTTCTCCACCACTTTCTGTAGAGCGCTAACCTTCGTGGACGTTTGAGCGTTGCTCTCCAACAACTGCTCATGACTTTGCATAAGTTTGTCAAATTTAGCATCGCTCTCCCACTTGATATAAACCAGCGGTACTACCCCTGGTTCCACCGGTGGCCCAATCCCTAATCTCTTCGCAAAGAGATTCAACCCCACTAAGGAATTGATCTCTAGGCTTCTTCAGTATGTCTGCACCAAGAGAGGATAGGATCATTGTCTTGCACTGGTTGACCAATCCTTTGTAGAACAACTGAGAAAGTTGTTCCTTGGTGAGGCCGTGGTGTGGACATGTGCGCAGCAACCCTTTGAATCTATCCCAAGTCTCACAGATGTTCTCCGAGCTAGGCTGTCTGAAGTTGTAAATCTCGGCGATCATCTCCAGGGTGCGACTTGGAGGCATGAACTTATCATAAAACTTGGTTGCCATGTCCTCCCAAGTGGTGATGGTACTGAGGGTTAGACTGTGGTACCACTTGCTGGCATTCCCTGTAAGGCTATGGAGGGAAGAGGGAAAGTCTGGCATATTGGAGGACGTTATTTGTGGAGGTTAGGCTGTTTGTATGCTGCAAGAATTTGGTGACATGGAGCAAGGCATCGTCCGGGTTTGTACCGTCAAAAAGACTCAACTCCTTTATGCATCTAATTTGATGATATGGCTTAAGTTTTTGCAATTCATCATATTCATTTTGTGGGAGGAGAGGAAGATTGATTGCTGGTTTTTGGCCTTGGTTAAGGCCGGTTTATGTTACGGACGGTTTTGCTGTCATTGATGTAAAAGGTAGGTGTTGTTGGTTTCTTCGTTGACGGATGGAGCGAAGAAGAGTCCTCTCAATTTCTGGGTCAAAATTTGCTAAATCTTCAGGAGAATTCGTGGACCGCAGAAGCATTCACTTTGATAACTTCAGGAGGAGCAAAAAGAAAAATTATAATACTTCGTAATATAAAGAAATAATATAATGATATATTTAAAATTTACTAAAATACAAGAAAATAAAATTTTGGTTATGACACGATGCGGGTGTATGGCACCCGGCCATTGGACTTCCTCCAATATTGTCGGGTTAAGAGTACCCGGCGTCGCGTCCGGTCTTCTGCGAATCTCGAAAAAAATAAAGAATCAACAATTAGGAAGTATTAGAAGAGAGATCTAAGCAATGCTGTGAAAAGAATAGAATACTAAGAGGAATTTAACATTTTACGAAAATAATTTAAAACTGAAAATAATTTGAAGATGCCAGACAGGTTACTGGGTTAGTTGTATCTGGCAGTGGACTTCCTCCACTAATGCCGGGTTGAAGTTACCCGGCATCCCACCCGGCGCTTCAAACTCGAAAAGAAAATTAAATGGGAAAGGGAAAGGGAAGTTAGCATAAAAGAGCAATAAAAAAAATATTTATAGACAATCAAAGATTCGAAAAAGGACAATGCGAAGTAAAAGTTGAAGTTTGATTATGTCGGGTCGTGCGCCGGGTAAACTCTATCCGGCGTAGGACTTCCTCCAAGATGCCGGATGTAGAACACCCGGCAGTGTACCCGCACATTCAACCGAAAATAAAATGAACAAATTAAATTAAAGAATCAAAGAATTAAAGAATAAAGAATAAAGAATAGGGTGTTTTTACCGAATTTAGGACTTGGACTAATTCCAAGTCCCCGGCAACGGCGCCAATTTGCTAACAGAAAATTTGTAGGATAAAACTACATATAAAAAGAATGAAATAATAAACTAATCCTACAACTCTACTACGGGTAGCAAAGTAAAACCCGGTCGGAGTATAGTGTAAATATATTACGACCGAGAGTATCGTACCCAAGGGACTTATAGAAAATTAGTCCTAATCCGGGCAAAAGCCTATTCTATAACAAGGGGGAAAAGTAAGTGTAAGTATAAATTAAGAAACTATCTAAAACCTAATCTAAAATAGTATTTATAATGATCTACCCCAGATTCGTAATGGTAAACGTCATAAAGACACATATGATCACCCAGGAAAAGAATAAACTTCGAATCAACCAACTCTTGATAGTGCCGGATATCATGCCGGACAGAATGCGCACGGCAGATTCAAAAACCTTGAACGTGCCGGACGTCTTGTACCCGGCATGCCACCCGGCATTATCAAATGGCAAACTACTTCTCCAGTTCGAAGCCGAACCAAGAACTCCCTAATCATTATCGAAGACTAGCAAATATTTGGTAATCAACGAAACAAAAAGGGGAGAATAACATGGCTAATACTAAATCTTAGGTTTTCATCCTCTAAATTGTTGAAGACAAATGGAAAGACCACTTAGAGTTTCTCAACCTTTCTGCCTTAATAAAGTCAGAATTTGAAGTAAATGGAAGGAGAAGCAACTTCATTCCAATTGCAAGAAACACAAAACTCCAAGTTGAAACTTATGTCTTTTATTGAATAATCATAGTGTGTTTACAAAGAGAACCATTTCTAACCAGAGAAGACAAAGAATTCTACATCACCATCCACACAACTACAAGAAGAGAATACAAAGAGGGAGAAGGAGATGTTAATAGCCTTAACCCGACAAGGTCTTCTTCTTCTCTTGCGTGGATGGATCCGTAGACTTCTTTGGACACCAATAATGGAGTGAGGCGGAAATATAGAAGTGAATGGAGTGGATTTGGTATGTTGAAGTGTGTCAAATTGCAGCCTTTCTCGGCCTATTTATAGGCATCAAAATGTCTGTTGCCGGGCGTCGTGCCGGATCACCAGTAGCCGGCACACGTGGTAAATGCGCCCAACTGTTAACGGTCGAAACCGCCAATTCCGTGCGAAACAGTGCATATGCCGGGTAGGATATACCCGGCATCATACCCGGCAGCGGTTGGAAATCACGTGGAACACATGTGCTGTCGTATGGTCAACCGAAGCGACTCTATACTCATGCCGGATATAATTTACCCGGCATCGCATCCGGCAAGGCCTCTTTTCTGTTCTGTGCTCATGCCGTGTAGAATCAACCCGGTACCGAGTCCGGCATCAATGGAATTTCTGCCTAGAGATGCGTTCCTTGTATAAAACACATAAAACATAGACTGTACAAATATATACTTTAACGCATAATCTAACATAAATAACACATATATAACTTTATTTAGATAGATAATACTAAATCTAATGCATAAAATATGATAAGTCTGCGGCTTATCAATACCATATGTATTAAGTACCTATCTTGTTAACTCCGGGTGTGAGTACAAGTTAAGAGAATTAGTGAAGAGGATTAAGGAGACTTAAGGAATATGAGATATGAGTCGGTATGAAACTATATGTGAGATAAGAATAATATAACACTATGAGTTATTATTCGATATGAGTATGAGGTAGGGAATAGTAATGCTATGAGGTAAGAATTAGTAAGAATCAAATATAGAACTTAGTAGGAATTAAAGTCCCGAGGTAAGTACTAAGAGGTGAACTGGGAATGATTGATGGACTGAGTCCACACCTTGGAGATGTATTGATTACGACTAGAAAGACTAAAAAGATAGAAAATTATAAATAAGTGAATTAACTGTTGTTTGAAATTGACGTGGGAGGTGAAACTTGATTTTCTAGGGATCAAGGGAAACCAAACACAAATTAGGGTGGAAGGATAGTTCAACACTGATGGTGATCAATCAGGTTTGGATGATTCCTTAAACTCCCTACCAGTGGTCACAATTTAACGTTAGAATAGATGCAATTAGCATAAAAGTGGAATTGGAGTTGGTTGTATTTTAATTAGAGGAATTATTCCTCACTTGACCTCGTAAAAAGGATTTCCTTTTTACTGAGTCTCACCCATGAAGTCGAGGAAGCATGAGCCTTTGTCTTCGGGGACAGGGGGGGGGGGGGGGAACAGAGTGGTTTTGTATTCTTGCTCATGAAGGTGAGGACGAATGTGCCTTTGTCTTCGGACCGCTGACATGAGAGAGTACGACAAGTTATGTGATTGTTTTAATCTTCCAAAGGACCCTGGACCAGAGAGCGTAAGCGTCCAATAGTCAGTACCTGCGGGTGATATCTTGCATCACTCGCTCATGAAGCCGAGGACTTGTGAGCCTTCGTCTTCTGACCGGTGACGTGGGGAGGGTGCAACAAAAGGAATTTTGAGTGCTATACATGCTTAAGCATGTTGTGTGATATTTGAGTAGAAGTATATGACAGACCTAATGATTCAATAAGTTTAAGTACATATAAGCATGATCTATATGATCTATGGAAGGAGATAAATCGTGTAACCTAATGAAATAAGATGCATGGAAATTTGGGGACAAAGTTCATTTAAGGGGGGTAGATTGAAATACCCCAAACCTAATTATGTTAAGTAAACATCATATTATGATGTAATAAGGCTAAAACATGCCTTAGAAACATTGGTAGACAATTTAAACCAAAAGAAACACAAGAAAACACCATAAAGTCAATTTAAGCAAATACTTGCTCTAGACTTGGTGTAAGCTTGATTAGGACCCAAAGGTCATTCTTAGACCATTTTAACATGCTAATGAACATGTTAAAACAATTATTTAAGAAAACCAAGCTCAAAAAACGAGTTAAAACACAAAATGTGCTTTAAGACTCCTTAAAGCACCTTTTTGAGAAATTGTCTTGGAGATGGGTTTTGAGTGGCTAAACGCCCATGATTACACCTTAATCAACATGTGTAATAATTAGTATCACATTAGGAAGCCTAAATCAATGAGAAACCAAACATTTCACAAATTTGTGCACTAATTATAAATAGTACTCAAATAGTGCCCAAAATAAGTCAAATGACTTTCTTAAGTGGTCAATGGTCAAACAACACCTAAATATCTAAGTAAATGAGAGGGGGCGGTTTTAAGGTGATGAGTCACCATAGGTTTCAACAAAATAAGAAAAGAAGAGAAAGTAAGTGGAAAAAGACTATTTACCTTTATTAAGCAAATATCTTCTTAAAGCCTCTTCTCTCTCCTCTCTTCTTCATTTCACTTCTTCCCCACCGATTTTTCTTCTTCTTCCCTGCTCCAAAACCGTGAGTTACAGCCTCCATACCCCTCCACCTTCATTTGCTCACCAAATGTACAATATTGCTCCAAATCAAAAACTAAGCTTAGATTATTCTTAGTTGGAGCAAGGCCTTCATTTCTATCTTTTCAAATCCTTCAAAGCTCAAGTTTGGTGCCATGAGAAAACTCCATTGGTGGAGGAAAATCAAGTTTGAAGAGCTCTTTTGGTTCTCCATTCATCCAAGGTAATGAAAGTGAAGAAAAATCAACGTTCCTTCATTTTTCTTCATTTGCGAAAATTTATTTCTCATGGGGGTTTTGTTTTACTCCTTGAACTAGCTTGTTTTAATCACCAAGGACTAGTGGAGGTCCTCTTTGATTCATACCCAAGTCTATCTTAAGACTTCAAAGGTAAACATTCATTTTAATACCTTAAAACACATTTCGACCTAAGATTGGATGCCATGAGTTTAGGCATGATGCTTATTACTCATTAGATTATTTGGATGTGGATTAGAACATTGGCAAGAGAATTGAAGTCCTTGGCCGAGAATCATCCAAGAACACCTAAGGAGGAAGTTGAGAGAAAAGTTTGAAAACTAGGTAAATAACTTACCTTAAGGTGTTTTGTTGTTTAAGGGGTGGTATTTAGATAAGTAACAAATGTAGCTTAGAGCTTACATTATATAATGAGTTATGTAACCTAGGAAAAAGAATTTAAACAAGCTTGTGAACTTGTGACTAAGGAGCCAATGGAAATAAGTTAGTAAGATAAGCTTAAGATAAATTTTAAGAGCATTATAACTACTATGATATTGATGGGTGTAATTGCAGGTTGAAGGCTATCATATGTGGGAAATTCAGTGTTTAATTATGTTATTTAAGGGTCTGAGAGCCATGTCATTTAAGAGCCTTAGTGCTATGCAATTTAAGATTATTGCATTATATTGAGTTTGTTATGAATGGGTTGATTTGGGTGAGAAATTTGATGAAAAAGATTTGATGTGTGTGAGATGATTGAATGAGGAAAGACTATGCATGTGGGCTTGATAATGTACAAGAGGAGCTATGGCGAAATTTGAGTAGAAAACAAAGTGTTTAAGTGGTTGTTGTGAATTAAAGTGACTAAGGATTTACTAGGAGTCATTAAAGGAAATTTGAGTGGAAATTAGTTAACAAAGGTGTCCTTGAGGATTAGAGTGATCTAGGCTTGTCTGAGGGATTAGAGGTTAGGTGGGTGTATTAAACACACCAAAATCATGGTATTAGGAATATTAAGCTTGTGCAAAAATCTATGGGAAAAGGTTCAAAAGTCTTGTGATGATTTAGGTATGGTCTAGTTTATATAACCTTGATGGTAATGAGTGGATTTGGGTGAAAGAGATGAAAGTTGTTTAAGAAGGATTTAGCATGGTCAAGATGAATGAGAAGAGGTGTAAGGTGTTAAGAGGATGGCTAGAAAAGCTTAGGTATGTGCAAGCTTGAAATGGATGAGTAGTAAGTGTAAAGGAGAGGAAATTATGCATGGAAATGCAATATGACTTTGAGAGCTTTGAGAAGTTTGAGTAAAGGAAATGGGTATGCATAGAGATGCTTGAGGAGTAGTTAAGATGGTGGTGAAGAAACATTTTGGTTAGTTGAAGTCTTAGGCAAAATCACAAGTTGGAAGTGTAAGGAATCAAGTGTTAAGTGTAAGAATTTAGTAAGAATTTGAGTAAATTTTAAGGAGATTGTTGGATGGTTTAAGAGGGTTTTGAGGTGCTAAAATGATGTTAAACATGTGGGGAAACATGTGGAATGATTAGGAAAAGATTGGGGTGAATTTGGAGTTCAAAATGAGAATAAAAACACTTTGAAAAATAGGTTCTGCTGTGGACCGCCCTTAGGGACCGCCCCTGTGGGGAGGTCCAGTGAAATTTTGCAGCGTATGAGGTTTCTGTTGTGGACCGCCCCTGGGACCTCCCCAGAGGGGCGGTCCAGTGCAGAGAAAGAGAAAAAAAATTAGGCTTCTAATGATGGGGGATTGAATGGTAATGGTTTTAGATGATGTTTAGGCCTTGTTTGGTGACATGTAAAGGCCTTAAAAAGTGTAAACAAGTGTTAGGTTGGATGTGAGAGTTGTGAACTTAAGATCACAAGAGCAAAATTAAGTATAACGGGATGATAGGGTTAACTATCGGCGCATTAGTCGTTAAACAATCATATTACCCCGATGTTACTGGAAGCAATTGTAATGTTACCAGTTGTTCGAGAATTATTCGAGGAACATAAGAGGATACAATAGGGTGGACCTTGGTGACAGGTATGGTTTTCTTGTGACCTGCTTGCTAACGAGGTGTCCCTCGGCTTGTGTGCTATCTGTTTATTTGCTATGACTAAAACAAGATAAAGCATGCAACCGGACTATTTATCTTCTTGTGTGTTTGCATTGTACTAACACACTTGGCTTGAGACTGGTTACTAACAATACTTAGTAACATTGGTTTGAGATAAGGAATTCACTGATAAGTGTAGAAATGAGCATGTTTTATGGGTGTATTTCATATATTATATCAGCACTTTTCTTGTTCATTTCTCCACTTCGGTTAGTTTTCCTCTAGTTTATGTTTTATTGGTTATCTCACAAATTTATTGGTTAAACATGAGGAAAACCAAGCTAGGAGAAAAGTAAACGAAGAGACGAACGCATAGGTGCAAACGGATCTTAAATCGGAGTTGAAACGAATATTTAGAAGCAAACCAATTTTCGTCCGAACCAGTCTGGTCCGGACACTGGTTCGGACACGTCCAGAGTGACGTCCGTGGCATGTCCGCCCAAATAAGGCAGGACACAAAACAAGGACGCGTGACGAGAAGTTTCTCCGCATAAGATCGAAACGTCCGAACCAGGCTGGTCCGGACACTGGTTCGGACGCGTCAAAATTGAGGCCTGTCCGTGGAAAAAAGGCAGGACAGAAACAAGGACATACATTACATGTCCGGGGAAATAAGCAAGGACAGAAACAAGGACATAAGTATGTCCGTGGAAATTAGGCCGGACAAGAAAGAAATGTCCGTGGCCTCTCCGTGTAAAAAAGGCCGGACAGAAAATAAAAGCCATGCTGTCCGTGGATAAATGGCCGGACAAGAAACAAGGATGCGTGTAAATGCAACCCAGATCCAGAAAATTGACACGCTGACCGTCTTCCCCATTTTTCTTTGGCGCCTGCAAACATATCTATCTACCCCATCAGCAATATCAGGGCGGCGTATTCCTTAAATTCCTCACGCGTGTTCCAGTGCTGTCTTCTTCCTCCTCCTTTCTTCTATATAAACCCACTGCTACTTCATCAGAAAAAAGCACGCTCGCACACCACAACTCAACTCTCCGAATCACTCATGTTCACCTCCAAATCACACTTCCTCCACAAAATTCCATTTTCCTCCAAACATCCACATCGCCACTTCATTTCCATCATTTCCCATCACCAAATAAGCCCGTGCGAGTGCAGAGAGTTCTTCCTTTCCTTAACTCTACTCCGTTTTAAGGTTTATCGTACTTACGATGTTTGTTTTTATAATTATGTGTGAGTAATAACCTTAGCCTCCCGGGTTGGGAAGCAAGCCTATTTTATAGAATCGTGTTACGTAGACTTTCTACTATAATCTGTTTAAGCAATATTTTGATTCTCGTCCTTAATGCGCTTTAATCATCAGGCCAATTATTAAAGTGATATTTGTAGTTCTCTTGTTAAAATGCGATGCTAAGACAAGGTTCTAGACAAAAGAAGTCAAAACGGGTTAATGACTAGAAGCGAGTTTCGCCTATAGGTTAATCTGTCTCCAACAAAATTGTTAATAAAGCGATTAATTTATAATAACTTGGGCAAGGATTGCAGCTTGTTATTTAAGTTAATCAGGGTTTATTGTACAAGGACCGGTCAATGAACTAATTAAAATTCCTGAGTTTATTGCTAAAGTGGTGGAAGTTTATAGTAATATAATTAGATAAAATAGGTGAGCAGAACAACCCAGGGTGCTTCCTTAAAAACAAAAGAGTTTTATAACCGCTATTATTATCCTGTTTTGATTAATTGTTTTGTTTACTGTTTTGTTTAAGTTAAGTTTTAAACCATAATTTCTCTAAAAAATGATAAGTTTTTGTTCAGTAGTCTAATTAGAATTCTCAATTAATTTACTACACTATCAGTTATCCACAGCAAGGTCCCCAAGAGTTCGACAACCCCACAATTCCACTATCCCGCAAAACAATAGGTACACTGCCTAAGTGGTAGAAGTAGTCACATATTTCTCCAACATTCACTCCCAAATTTGTTGGTTGGTTAATACCCGAGAAAGGTTTAACTAACACTTGGTCTTTAAGACTTTCTACTAACTGGAACTTGGGGGGAGTAAGGAATCCGGGACTGGCTCCGGTCATGCATGTTAAGGAAAGGTGGTCGGTATCTGAATCAGATCCGACTTCCGCTTGAGGACTTGTCTTCGGACTTGTTGCCTAGGGTCGAATGTCGACTCAGCCACCTTGGATTTACAGTTCAAGGTGGGTGGCAGATTAAGATGGTGCGGTAGGATCACCTAAATCCTAGGATTAAGATAAGTTGTTTATTCAACCAATGGAGTTAATAGCTCATTGGCTAGGGTTACTTTTGACCCGACAAAAATAAACATTGACGTAAGATACAACCATTTCTAACTAAAGAACGGATTGTATACTGAGATTGAGATAAGGATTAAGACCGAGGTAAGATAAGGATGGATTGAGATTAAGAGGAATCATAACTTGAGGAGTTAAATGATTAACTCACTTACTAAGGGAATGCTTTTAAGTCGTTCATTGTGTGTGAACTATTTGTTCATTTGTGGATTGTTGTTTTATTGCACTTCTTATTTACGTTGTGTATCTAATCAACTCCATGCTATCGACAATTAGTCGTCGTAGCCCCGTTAGCTTGGGGGCCATAAGAGGATCGTACCAGCAAAGGTGCTGACCCCCTCGGGGGCTGCTGTTTATTTTGCAGGTGAAAGACAGAAGACGGCCGTCCTGAGAGTAGGATCGGGTAGAGTTACTACGGGTGTTTTACTATGTTACACGAGTTGTGCATGTACACTCGTTTAGTAAATGGATGGGATGTTAGTATGATGTATTAGGATATGAGATACTTGGATTAAGAACATGTACATGGTTAGGATTTTAGTATACTAATGTTCGGTATATTCGGGTCCATCAGACCGTAGCTAGATCCTGGAGTATTTAGTATGTCTAGTTAGTCACGTGGGTGACTAACGGCGGTAACACCAACTGTTGTAAGGATTCCGCTGTAATGTTGAGTTAAGTAAATGGAGGTTTATGAGATGACTATGTATTTATGAGTTGGGGTGTTACAATTAGTCATGTCAATTTTCATTCTTGTATTAATGACATTGTTGTATGTCTTACAACATAGGATCAAATCCATGTAACTTATCTCATTAAATCATAGGTTTAATTATATATACGTGTGTGTAATATATGTCTATATATATATGATTTATATGAAAATATAGTTTTGTTACTATATGCTAGTTGTTCATTTGACCTTATAATTTTTTATTCATTTATAAGTCCCATCTTCCTTATGAGTTTGTCAATCTTGACCTTCTTGGTCAATTGAGTTGACTAAGTCAATGCAGTTGACTTGACTAAAGTATGCAAGTCTACATTCTGTATAATTCACTATTAACTTCCTTTGAATTATATAATTCTTTCTTTAGTCTAACTCATCATATTAACTTAAGACTTTTATGTCTAATGTGTTTATAATATGATTCTAACATATATTAAGCTCTCCTTTTAATATATTAAACTTCTCTTCCAATATATGTTCATTTAAAACTGAATTATACAATTGTAAGACTCCATAAATCCTTATAATTCAAGGTGCACTTTAAGGTTCCTTAAATTTTGTACTAACTTTACTTAGCTAGTATTTAACTTATTATTTATTGTCACACAATGACATACTGCACCTTATTATAAAATCCATCTATATGTTCTGTATAATCTCGCATAGCACCCCAAAATTTCCATAAATTACATTCTTACCACATTAACTCTTATAACATTACAATCTTACATTATACACTATATAATATAACATTTCCTCTCTTATTTAATTATAACCCAAAGTTTACCACTTATAATTTTATTTCCGAACAAACCCCTCTCTGTTCCAGATTTGTGTCACTCACCCAAATATTTGGAAATTACAATTTTACCTCATTTATTATTACATTCTTACAATTTCATCCTTAAACTTTATGTTATACAATACTTATTTATATAACTCCAAAACTTACCCAATTTCTTACAAAACTTCATAACAGACCCCTAGTCCATTTTTACTTGCATAACAGCCCTAACTTTCTGTTTTTACACTTTAACCCCTAAGTTTTATAAAACTTACATTTAACTTCTACGCTTCTTTAAAATTGATATTTTAAGTATTTCTTCACCAAACTTGGTCAAAAAAGTTGACCACCAAGGTACTGCCTTGACCAGAACTTTTCCATATTTACGGTCTTACCACACTTCTTTCCTAAGACTTTCATTTAAGTCCTTAACTTTACAAAAACTTATATTTTGCATCTTAAATCCTTTCAAGGCCTAAATTTCTGCTATGTCACACTTAAACACTCCAAATAATGTTTATTTACATTAATACACTCACATAGAAATCATCTTTTCACTAGAACACCCCTTAAGTTCCTTAACACCTTTATATGTCATTTTTGACATTTTCCTCCAACTTAATATTACCTAACCCTTAGGTATATTTATCCAAAATCTCTTAGGTGTTTTAACACTCTAAATAACCATTTAACAGTAGGTTTTCTCTCCAAGTCAAATACTAACCAAATGCTTAAATCATAAAGCATTTAAAGTACTTAACGACATCCCAAACAACTTTTATGACGTAAATAAAATCATATGTGGTCTAGGGTTACCTTATGAAGAAATTTTTTCTTGTTCGGATCATTGTATGATTTTCTGATGAGAAATAAAGATCCAGATGTTTGTAAGTGTTTTACTCGCCTCATATACAAACTCGTCAAAAAGAGGTCAAAGAGGAGGAAGAGTAAAGTACCGCACAAGAAGATGCAGTATTTCCCCCTCATTCCAAGGCTTAAAGAGGATTTACGCTTCTCTTGCAACACTACAAATATGAGATGACACACCGAAGACAAGATGGAAGATGACAACATGTGTCACCCATCAGATTCAAAAGCGTGAAACCACTTTGACCAAGTTAATACTGATTTTTGCTTCAGAATCTAGAAATGTCAAACTTGGGTTATGCACTGATGGTTTTTAACCATTTATGACTTCTGGAAGATAGTACTCTTGCTGGCCAGTTGTTCTTAAACCTTATAATTTACCGTCTGGGATGAGTAGAAAGACGAGTTCTTGTTTCTTAAAGTTCTGGTTCTTGGGCCTAAAAATCCTAAAGGAAAGATTAACGTCTTTTTACAGTCTCTCATAGCTGAGTTATAGGAGTTATGGGCTGGAGTTACGACGTATGATGTCTTAAAGAAGAAAAACTTTAAAATGCGAGCTGCGTTGATGTGGACTATAAATGACTTTCCAGCTTATGCAAAGTTATCAGGCTAGAGAACTGCAGGTCGACTGGCGTGCCCCCATTGCATGGAAGATCACGAGCATTCACATTGTGCTGTAGCAAGAAGTAGTCTTGGTATGACAACTCCATAAAGTTTCTTCCTCCAATGAAAGATGATATTGCATGTTTGTGGCTTTTAAGCTTGTCAACATATGATTTTGAGTTTTTTAAAGGTTTGCTCAATTTATGATTTATGTGTCAGAATTGGTTGGGTTTGCTCTAAATATAAATTATTAGATCTTGAGATGGTTTCTAGATTATCAATTAGTCTAGCATTAGTGTGAGTTTAACATGAGATTCTAAGATAGACACATAAACCTAGGGAACTAAATCAATGTATTTTATCAACATGTGATTGTGGGATAGATTTCATTGCAACTTAATGGAACTTGAGATTAATGTTGTGAATTGACCAGGTGCTTGAATGATCCATCGGGGTCCGACTCAAATGGTTAGGATTAATATGATAATGACTTGGCTATTAGTTATTTAAGTGTCCGATGTTTATCTTTGAGGTCAAGAGTTGACATTTGATGGTTAAGGGTGAAGGGGGCAAAAGATCCATCCCGGACTATACTTTTCTTAGCTAATTAACTTAGTTTTACTACTTTAATTTATTTCCATATATTTCACCAAGAAAAAAAAAACCCAAAATATACACTGCACTTAACCCTTTGTATATATTTATATACATGACTAAACTAGTAATTAGCTAAATAGACTCCAATTCCCGGTGGAGTGATAAACAACTCATTCATCCGCGTGACAATCCACTCACTACTATACTAACATTCAAAATTCCACTTTTTACGAAGCTGCCTTGAAGAATTTAGAAAAGTAGAGTTGATATATTTAAGGATTATTTAGCCATGGGAGAAGCTTTTCACAGCCTTGAAGAAGTTCTTAACTAGCTATAATAGACCAAGACGTCTAGAATAATTTAGCAAAGTAGCTATGCAACCTAGGATTTTTGTCATGCGTCACCAATGAAATGCAGGGCACCTTTGATGTCATTATTGTCAACTTGATATGTGAGGGGCCTCAAGAGTTGACATTAAGGATTTTGTCACTCTTAAGATTGAGGTCAACAACGGTACATGAGAGATTCTCTTTAGTACCAAGACTACTTCAAAAGTAAGTCCCCAAGCAATTTGCAATCTCCTTGAGACTAAAGGATCAACCCTACTCATTCGTCAAGGAACAAATGGTGTTTCGAAATCATTCTAGGACTAATATCTATGTGAAAGATAGTGAAGTTAGAGTTTGATAATGTAGTCTATTCAAATTTGGTGAGTTGTCTAAAAATGGAAAGCTCATGTCTGCTAGAATTAGGACTTGAGGAATTTTCCTATAGAGGATGACATGGTAAATCTAGATTAATTCATCTATACCTACGATTGTCTGCCTATGTACCAATCAATTGTAGCAAGTTTTAATAGTAAGTAAGAGTCGTCGAACCACAACAAGGAACGATTTAGATTTCTTCCTTAATTATTAAAGCAGAATAATAGGAAAATAGTAAATTGAAGATTGATTGAAATATAAGGTAAATAAAAAATAAATTAAATCAAACTAAAGAATAAAAGGTGAGAAACAAGAAAAGACAGTACTTGGTGAACTTTCATGGATCAAACACCTCCAGATTAGTTGTACACTCTCTAACTCAAATGCTTATTATATCGCTCCTACAATCCTCAGTCACCAACGGGGAGTCAATTCATTCTAATGCAATCTTTTACTCATAGAATCCTAACTAATTTTATAAGCATTAGTGACTAGCAGCATTAAGACTACACCTCAAATTGTAGCCGACTTCCTTAAACGAATATCGTGTCCAATCTATCTGGTTTAATTATCCTTGCTCTAAATCTTTATCTCAACTCTCGCTTGTTGATATAGACTCAATGATAATTCTTGAATGTGATCAGTGAACAAGAATTATAAAGAGCTAAGAATTAAACTTACTCTAAAATGAATTAAAAAATACAATAAAACAGAAATCTTTGTCAATAATTTTCTTCCTAACCGTGAAGCTTAAGAAAATGTACTAAGTCATAGCAACAATTGACTTCATAATAAAATTTAAGGCACAAGGAAATTAGGAGGAAATCGAAAGGAATCTGGACTCTGGGTAGCCCCGTCGTCGTCCAATTCCAACTCCGACTCCAAGTTTCCTGGTCGTCAATTGCTTCCTGTCTCTCTAAGCTCTAAAACGGACTTCAATGTGGTATGTATTTGAATGACAATTATGTAGGAACCTTAACTAGGCTTTTATAAGAATCCTGGCCCAAAACTGTGTCATTTTTTACTCTTTATCTTTAGTTTTCTTTTTCCTCTATTTAGGTCACAACCATGATCCTGTTTGGGTCCTAGATTCTTTGTTTTAGCTCTTATTTGCTCCCCATTTGTTGTGTTGTGATCCTTGCGAAGTGTAGAATGCATATATTTGGATTTTTTCCTGCAATTTAAACAATTAATGCATCAGTACTTATCAAAACATATTTTATAGAAAAAATTCACAATAAGTGGGGAATCTAACTTAAATTAATATGAATGAAAGGTGAATTAGAGATCCTGATCAAGAGATAAGACTCACATTCAAAGGATCTTGATCAAGATGCATTTGGATAGTGATACGTGGGGATAATATGTATTTAAAGGGGCTTTAACCACTTTCATTTTGTCTTGTTTATAACTTATTTCCTCACTTTTTAGAATATTTCATTAGTTTAAGTGAACTTATAAAATTTCTCTTATGATTTAGGATAAATATTGTTTAAGCACAGATAGAGCAGCCGGAAGAGGTCCTAGCCTAAAATTGTCTTCGAGAAGCATGTCAAAGGCAACAGGATAGTTCAGAAAGGTTATAACACAAGATGAAGAGTTTGAAGCTAATCTTCCCATAGGAACCCCCTATATGGGTCGGTGGAGGTCAATTTGAATGCTCGGCTGAAGATCGACCAGGGAGACTACACCCACATGGGTCGGTTGATTTCGATCTGAACGTTCGTACTGACCATGGGAGACAACCCTGCATGGGTTGGTCGAGATGGCTTGGAAGACTCGATTAGAGACCGACCTAAGGTGACTGCCTCACGTGGGTCGATCTAGATGTCTTGGAAACCTTGGTAAGAGACCGACCGCCCCACGGGTCGGTTGATATGACCTAGAATACTCGACCGGATCGAGTGGTTCAGACAATATGACCCAAAAGACTCAACTGAAGATCGAATCAGGACAACTGTCTCATGTGGGTCGGGACCTGTTCCAAACTCTAGGCATATGACCTACTTAGGGCGGCCGTTCCGTAAGGGTAGGTCAAACACTTAAAAAGATCACGTGCCTCCATCTTCTCAAAGCAGCTGACTGATAAGTGTGAAATATATAGACTTTTGAGGGTTTAATTTACCTATTATTTGCATCATTTTGGGCAATATTTCTCACTTATCGTGTGTTTTTCCTATGATTTGTGTTTAGATGAGAATTGATACATTATATGTGTCAAATGTAGATAACAATCCTGGAATTTTATTCTTCACTTCATAAGCTTTATAATGCAACAAACAAGGGTCAAAAGAGAGTCCAAACGAATAATCTAGACCCTATTAAACTTATGTCCTCATACATATCCCGAAAGACTGAGAGTAAACTAGAGGATTGTCACTTCATGCAGAGAGTATGTATACACCGCGTTGAGGAAAAGATATAATGAAGATGTCGCTGCTACACATGATTATGGACTCATCATCGCATCATCATTGCAATGAGCTTCATGATTATTCACGTTTGCTTTCTAACTCATTGCTGCTTTACCATTTTGAACCGCTAAGTATCTTCCTGTAGCTATCTATAGCTACATCCCGGGAAATTTTTGTAGTTTAGAAAAAGTGGGAGAAAGACACGCAGGGGAGAGGAGCACGCGTCTGAGGAGAAAGGGAGAGAGGTCTCACGCTAGCAGTTTTCTTTTTTTTTTTCTTTTTTTTTTCATTTTTTTCTTTCCACGCCGAGTTGATTCGTTTTTTCCTTTTTTTTTCTTTTTCTTTTTTCTTTTTAATATTTTATTATTCTTCTTTCTTTATATAAAAATTTAAATTGTTATAACTTTTAATATATAAGTCCAAAATGAAAAACAATTATATCATTAAATTCAAGCTCTTCAAAACAAGACTAGTCATGGATATGTTTTGACAACTTTTTAAAAAATATTTTTACGTGTATACGACGATACACTAAAATGATAATATGATTCATTAATTTGTATTATGATTCATTAAAATTGATATTATGATTCATTAAGTAATAAGTGGTGAATTCGACGTTTTTAGCTTTCCTAGGGTGGGTTTTGGGGGTAGGGTAATCTATTTAGAATTTGTTCTGTACTTTATATTGTAGCAACTAACTCGACAGGTTTTTAGGGTTTGTGGTAGGGTTTAGGGTCTAACGACCCTAAACCCGCCACTACAAACCCTAAAAATTCCTTGACATTTTTTAGCTATCCTAGGGTGGGTTTTGGGGTGTTTTGGGGGTAGGGTAATCTATTTAGAATTTGTTTCTTACTTTATATTAACAACTAACTCGACAGGTTTTTAGGGTTGTGGTAGCGGGTTTAGGGTCTAACCCTAAACCCGCCACTGCAAACCATAAAATATCTTCGACGTTTTTAGCTATCCTAGGGTGGGTTTTGGGGTGTTTGGGGTGTTTTGGGGATATGGTAATCTATTTGGAAACCGTTCTATACTTTAATGTGAGAATGTACATATTTTAATGTGAGAATGTACATGTTTTGATGTGACGATGTACATGTTCAAATGTGAGAATGTACATGTTCAATTATGAGAATGTATATGTTTTAATGAACATCTGTACATGTTTGTATGACCGTCTGTATAGTGTTCTTCCGTATGTACAGGTTTTAATTTAAGGATGTACATTTTAATTACTCGTACAGGTTTATATGACTATCTATATATTTTTAATACGAGGATGTACATGTTTTTACGTGAGGATGTACATGTTTAGTGAACATTTGTACAGGTTTGTATGACAATCTGTACAAGTTTTTTTACGTTCTGTGCTCCATACATGTAAAAATAATTTTTAAAAAAGTGTCAAAATATATCCATGACTGGTCTTGTTTTGAAGAGCTTGAATTTAGATGAACAAGGATATATTTTTTTTCATTTTGGACTTATATATTAAAAGTTACAACCACTTAAAGTTTTTATGATGAAAAAGAAAAAAAAAAAGAAAAAGGACGCTAAAAAAAAGAGTGCGCGCTGGGATGTAGCCAAAGATGACTACGTCCAGCTGTAGCCAAGACAGACTGATTTTGAACTGACGATGGTGTAAAAACATACAGAATAGGTGGCCCTTATTTGTCTTTTTTATTTTATCTTTTTGTAAAATTTTAAAATGTTATTAGACATAAGTTCAAATAAGTACGGTTGTTTATCATAATTCGAACTCTTCAAAATAAGACCCTATATGCGTATGTTTTGATCAATTTTATATTTTTTGTATGTACATATGTTTTAAGATTCATTGTGAATCTTAAGTTTAAGAAAAATAAATCAAAGGTTGTTAAAAAATGAATAAGAGGTCGTTAGACCCTAAACTACAAACCTTAAAATATCTTCGACGTTTTTAACTTTCCTAGGGTTGTTTTTAAGGTATTGGGGGGGGGGGGGGTGGTAGGTAATCTTTTTGACATTAGTTCTAATTTATATTATCGTCACGACTCGACAGCGACCTTAAACCCTAAACTGTAAAAATGTCTTCGACGTTTTAGCATTCCTAGGGGGGTTTTAGGGGAAGAGGAGGGTCATATTTTGGTGTTAGTTCTACACTTTATATTGTCGCTACTGACTCGACAGATTTTTAGGGTTTATGACCCTAAAAATGCCTTTGACATTTAAGCACCCCTACGGTGGTTTTTAGGGTATTTGGGGCAGGGTAATCTTTTTGGCATTAATTCTACACTTATTGTTGTTACTGGCTCGACAGGTTTTTAGGGTTTGTGGCCCTAAACCCTGCACTACAAACCCTAAAAATGTCTTCGACGTTTTTAACTTGCCTAGGGTGGTTTTAGGGTGTTTGAGGAAGTAGGATAATCATTTGGGCATTGGTTCTACACTTTAAACGAAAATATTTTTGTTGAAAAAAGTTAATCAAATTTTCAAGAAAAATGAATCTTATTTAAGAAAAGTGACCTTTCACTTTAAAGAAGATTCATTAATGAATAAGGTTCATTTAAGTATTAAAGAATAATCATTTTGTTAATGAATAAGATTCACTTTAAAAATACGTAATATAACTCATTCTAAAAATATAAATTTTAAGTTTACCAAAACATATCCATGATACATCTTGTTTTGAAGACCATTTTTAATGGTGAATAATTTTTTTATTATTTTTACACTTATATTTTTAAATTATAAATACATTCACACACATCGTGCCGATAACAAAATAGAGATGAGTATATAATTTATTTTACGTACTCCATCATTCAGGCATACACATTTCCACGCTACACAAATTCTTGGCTAAACGCCAAGCGCGTGTGTTGTCTTTTTTTTAAAAGATTTTATTCTTTTTCTTTTTTATTATAAATTTTTAAAATTGTTGTAACTTTTAGTATATAAGTCTAAAATGAAAAAAAATTATATCATTGTTCATCTAAATTCAAACTCTTAAAAAAGATCAGTCATGGATATGTTTTGACAACTTAAAAAAAGTTATTTTTACATGTATAGTGTACAGAACATTAAAAAAAACTTGTACAGATGGTCATACAAACCTGTATAAATATTCATTAAAACATGTATATTCACACGAGAAAACTTGTACAGATGACCATATAAATATGTACAGATGTTCATTAAAGAACATGTACATTCTCATATTTAAACATGTACATCGTCACATTAAAACATGTACATTCTCATATTAAAATATGTACATACATCCTCACATTAAAATATCATCGTATACATGTAAATTTTTTTTAAAAAAAATTGTCAAAACATATCTATATCTGGTCTTGTTTTGAAAAACTTGAATTTAGGTAAACAATGATATATTTTTTTTTAAACTAATATATTAAAAGTTACAATAATTTAAAATTATGTTGATGAGATAAGAAAAATAGAAAAAAAAAATAAAAAAGAATCGGACACCTCGGTAGGCTCAATCTTTTGTTTTCTGTTTTGTCCACCATACTTATTAATTATAAAATTACCCTATTTATTAATTTGATTAAAATATCCTTAAATGTAACTACCTGGCTACATTAGATGTAGCTCAGACACCCTCCACGCTATATGCCACCAAATTTCACTCACCACTTATTTACGTGGCAATGCATATAATTGACGTCCGTATAACATCACGGTAATTCACTGACGACAACACACCCCATATACATAAAATCGTCAAATTCATGAGACGATCAATCTCACAGTGACCACATCAGCATTCAGGATCGCCTATATAAAAAGAAAGTTAGGTCACTAAGGGGATATGAATTTAGACCACGCCGCCGTGGAGCTTCGGCTCCTTATTGTTTTCTACATACAGTTTCACCATTGTTAACACTCAACCTTTCTGATAAAGGAAAGATGTGAAGACGGGGACAGAGCAAAGATCCAAAATACTTTGGATAGAGTTTTCTCTATCCTTATTCTAATCTGTTTAATGTCTTTCTTTTTTCTAATTATAGATTTATGTTAAAGTAGTTAGATTAGCTCCTCAGATTTGGATTGAGGTTGCAAATCAATCTTTAGATTTATTTGTAATATTTGCTCTAAATTTATTAATATAATAGTATCATGTTCTGCTTTATTCGTCTGATCAATTATTAAAGTAATATTTATAATTTTCTAATCAAAATACGGGGTGAGATTAGTTAAAAAGACATAGGAAGTTAATCGGATTAACGACTAGAAGTATGGTTTGCCTATAGATTAATCTGTCTCCAATAGGAATTTGTCAAAAGACGATTGGTTGAAATTGACTTGGACATAATTCACTAGTAGAAAAAATATTTTAAATGACGGACTTTAAACCACGGTTAATAATGAAACTGTCGTTTAAAGTGTATAAACCACGGTTATTTAGAGAACCATCATTTATGTTGCTTGGCTCACTATATAAACGACGGTTTCAACAGAAACCGTCGTTTATAGTTCGACGCCTTAGAAGATAAATGACGGTTCCCGTTACAACCGTCGTATATAATCAACATAAACCACGGTTACTATTGAACCGTCGTTTAAAGTATTACGCCAACACTTAAAAACCACGGTTTATCTAAGAACCATCGTTTATTCCTCTCGTGACATAGGTTTTAAACGACGGTTTGTGTATTAACCGTCGTTAAAGTCATTGAATTAAAAACCCGAAGCCTCATTTCTTCTTCTTCCTCCCGACTATCCCCGTCTCCTGTGCGATTCCGGCCCGACTCCCCTCCTCTCCCGTCGACGACTCCCACCCCCCTCGCCGTTTTGCCCTCCTTCCGCCGTCGCCCTGCTCACGGTCACCAGCTCGCTCCACCGCCTCCGCCCCTCGTCTTGTCGCGCGTCCTCCCGAAGCTCCCCCTCTGGTACTGAAGCGCGCCGCGCGCCAACGCCGCCCTCCCGAAGCCCCCTCTCGTCTCTGCTCACCACAGCCACCGCAGGTATGTTTGCCAGTTGGGTTGTTATAAATGAATGAAGAAAGGCGCAACTATGTATGTTCTTGTTCGAGTTAGGGTTGCGATTAGAGAATGAATACAGGCGCGAGCATGTATGCTCTTGTTCGTCATTTAGGGTTGCAAAATTTTGGAATGAAAATGTTCTTGTTCGACAGTTAGGGCTGCAAATTAGAGAATGAAAAGAGGCATGTATATTGTTGTTCGCCAGATAGGGATGCAATTTATTTCTTGCAGATAGGGATGCAATTTATTTCAGCACATTTGCTATGATTACCATAGGCAAAATCTTGTGATTATTGTGGAAGATTACTTATGTGGTTTTGATGATTTTGGAAAATTGGTTGTGGTTGGTCGATTCTGGATTTAGTGTTTTCGGGTGAGTGTTTACTAATTCCTTAAATTATGGAAGTTCACAAATTCAAACAATGTATGTAGTTGGATTATATTTTTTTTATCTTGATGCGGTTATGCTAATTAGCAACACTAAAACCGAATTATGGTTCAAATTAAAGTTTAAGGTTTCGAATTTGAAATAAGGTTTCTGGACATTCCAGTTTGTTTGAGCGAAAGTATGACGATAGAGTTCTATGTAAATTTTGGATTACTGGATAAATGGAGTGTACTAGTCAACATTTGGGAATCACTTGAACCTTGATCTGATGCTGCTATTGTGTTTGTTTCTGCTTAAAAAAAGTGTGGAGTCTCTAGCAATACGCAAAGGTCATGCCAAATTTTTTCCAGAATTAAACCTTATTCTTATTTTATTGGATAGGTGCGTGTTACTACGGTTGAAAAATTCCTCTTCCATCACATTTCTGAGTTGATCATCCCTACTCATTAGGTTAGTTTTTTAAAAATGTTTCAATAACATGGTTTATTGAAAATATATTCGTTTGTTTATTTGTTCAATTATTCATATTTTTTCAAATCAAAACCTTATATTCTAATTTCATTGAATAGGTGTCACTACACACGGTCGGATTGTCTACTTGTCGCACCATCTGCTGCTGTCAACCTCTGCCACCGGTTTGCCTGATCAGAACCCACGGTAAAACACTTGCGTTTCTGATTATGATTTTAGAAACAAATACTTATATTGTCACGAATAAACGTTGTACTAAATTCTACTTGTATTCTGCAATCATTAGAATATATATTTGCATAGTGTTGTGAAATGTGAGATTAAGTTGAAATGGGGTGGTTGTTTTTGTTCATTGATCATATATTTATTATATACTTGTCTGTCTGATAATAATTCGTATGGTTTGCGGAGAATAAATGTTATTGCTGCTACTGTGTTGTTTCTGCCTTAAAAAAATGTGGAGTGTCTAAAAATACGCAAAGGTCATGCCAAATTTTTTCCAGAATTTAAGCTGATTCTAATTCCATCGTTTGTTTAATATGTTCAATTATTCAAGTTTTTATAAAATTAAAACCTTATTATTATTTCATTGAATAGGTGTCATATACTACGTGCAACATCTGTCTACTTGTCTCTTCTCTATCTTGTGCTGTTCGCGCTGACCATCCAGTACTCATCAGGTTGGTATTTAAAACGTTTCAATTTATTTTTGTTTTTCTATTAAAACAATGGAAAATCAATTCAAACATAGAATTACCTGTCTGAGATTTACCTGATAGAGGTATGTCTTAGATAGTCCCTGTTGGGACTGTCCAATGACCTTTGATCTCACCATCTAGGTTGTGAATGAGTTAATAATATACAGTAGTTCAGTGATAATTTCAGCAGCATTACCGTAGTGTTCTTCTAGTGTACATATATATATGTGAATTGAAACAATTTATATATATATATATATATCTACACTAGGAGAACTGTAGGGTAATGCTGCCGAAATTATCACTGAACTACTGTATATTATTAACTTGTTCCTAGGTGAGATCGAAGGTGATTGGATAGGTTTAGGTTGTTAAATCTGTAAATAAAAAAAGAGGAGATCAATGGAACGAGTTCACGACATCTGGTGTGTGTTGAAAAAGGAGATGGAGCGCTCAGTGATGTACAGTGACAGATTGGACATCAAGTACCTAGAAGGGGTCAATAAATTTTGCAAAGTCCTTGTTGACAATCTTAAACCAAGGGATAAGGGATATATTCGATGTCCTTGTGTCGATTGCAAGAACGACTTCAAATACCGAGGTGTGGACAAGATTAAGGATCATCTGATTCGCAGAGGGTTTACAGATGATTATGAAGCCATAACAATACTGCATGGTCAACATTCAGTACAAGTGTTTGAATGTGCTGATAACGTCGTTGCAGAACAATCAGAAATGGATGCTTCACACGATTTTGGGGATACTCAAGATGATTCACTAGGTAGTGATTCAGATGATCAGGAGGACCTTAATGCAATGATGGAAGATGTTGAACAACATTTTTCCAACAAACCCAAACATTCGAAAATCTGATGCAAGCATCAAAGGAACCGTTGTACAGTGGATGTGAAACGCAAACACAAAACAAATTGAGCGTTGTCCTAAAACTATTCAATCTGAAGGCGAGACATGGATGGAGTGATGTCAGTTTTACAGATCTTTTACAACTGCTGAAGGATGTACTACCAAAGGACAATGTGATACCCACAACAACTTATGAAGCAAAGAAGTTAATGTGTCCGATGGGTATGGAATATAAAAAAATACATGCTTGTCCAAATGGGTGTATGTTGTATTGGAAGGAGAATGAGTTGGATGACCATTGCTCTGAATGTGGGGAATCACGCTATGTAAAAAAGGGTGACAGAAACCACATAAGCACTAACGTGGGCTCTCCTGCGAAGGTGTTGTGGTATCTACCGATAATTCCCCGATTCAAACGTTTGTTTGCAGTTCAGAAAGATGCTGAGAACCTCCGATGGCATGCTACCCATAGAAAGGATGATGGTAAATTGAGACATCCAGCCGATTCACCACAATGGAGAAACATTGACAGAATATACCCTCAATTCGGTACAGACCCAAGGAACTTAAGACTTGGTTTATGCACTGATGGGATGAACCCTTATGGCACTTTGAGCAGTATACACAGTACTTGGCCTGTTTTATTGACAATATACAATCTGCCGCCATGGTTGTGTATGAAACCCAGACATATTCTCCTCTCTCTGTTGATATCGGGTCCAAAACAACCGGGAAACAAAATTGATGTGTTTTTGCAACCACTTATTGACGATTTACAATTGTTGTGGAATGAAGGTGCGACGGTGTATGATTCATATGGTATGGAAAACTTCACGCTCCGGGCTATGTTGTTTTGTAATCAATGATTTCCCTGCATACGGCAACCTCTCGGGATACACAATTAAAGGAGCTCTAGCGTGCCCTATATGTGGAGATAGAACTTGCAGTATACGGTTAAAACACAGTGGAAAAAATGTGTACATGGGCCATCGGAAATTCCTCCCTAAAGGGCACAAATACCGTAAGATGACAAAAGAGTTTGATGGAAAAACGGATCATGCAGTCGCGACACCACTATCTGCTGGAGACTTACAATCAGTTGAAGAATGTTGTGAACAACTTCGGTCCACCAATTAAAGCCACTGAAAAGAGCATCTGGAAGAAAAAATCAATATTTTGGGAACTTGAATATTGGCAACATTTAGAGGTGAGACATTGCATTGATGCTATGCACGTGGAGAAAAACATTGGTGAAAGTGTATCTGCGACACTACTAAACGTGAAAGGAAAGACAAAAGACCATTTAAAGGGTAGAAAAGATCTGGTTGAATTGGGTATACGAGAAGAACTCGCGCCACAACAAAGAGGGAAAAGAACATTCTTGCCTCCCGCTTGTCATACATTATCCAAAGAAGAGAAAATAAGTTTTTGTAGTTCTCTTCGTATATTAAAGTGCCATCCGGTTACTCATCGAACATATCAAGTTTGGTATCAATGTCTGATCTTAAATTGGTAGGGATGAAGTCTCACGACTATCATGTGCTGATGCAGCACTTACTTCCGGTTGCTCTCCGTGGAATCCTTCCAGCTGATGTCAGGAAAACTATTACAAATTTATGTGTTTTCTTCAAAGGAATTTCGTGTAAAGTGCTTGATGTGGAGACGCTGGATAAACTACAGAATGACCTTGTGATCACCATGTGTCAGTTGGAAATGTATTTTCCTCCTTCGTTTTTTGATATTATGGTGCATCTACTTGTTCATCTTGTTAGAGAGATCAAACATTGTGGTCCGTTATACCTTCGATACATGTATCCGTTTGAGAGATATATGGGTATACTGAAAAAGAAAATGAAAAACCGTCGGCGTCCAGAGGGAAGCATAATTGAAGGGACAGTAACAGAGGAAGTAGTTGACTTCTGCACTCATTACTTAGACGGTGTTGATGTTATTGGATGTTTACCGAAAGCAAGACATGATGGCAGGCTTAAAGGGGTTGGCACCTGTGGGAAAAAATTATGCAGAGTTGATATTGATACATTGAACAAGGCACATCTGGTTGTGTTGAATCATTCAAGTTGTTGAACCGTATTTCGATGCACACCTAGCCTACCTCAAAACAAAACACCCAACGATGAGTAATGCCAAATTAAAAAAAGAGCAGAATGCAACATTTGTTAAGTGGTTCAGACAGAAGGTGTTGTATGAAGATTCAAGGAACGTGGATGAAATGATCCAGTTGTTGGCACTTGGTCCAAATCTCGATGTGTTGTCTATGAAGGATATGATGTAAATGGATTTTCTTTTTACACTGCACGTCAAGATTGTAAATCGACAAACCAGAACAGTGGTGTGCATCTTATCGCTTCACAAGACATTTTCACAGGAACAAGTCGTAATACACTGAAGAACGAATATTATGGTGTTATTGAGGATATTTGGGTCTTGAATTACACTAGTTATGAAACTTGCGTATTTCGTTGCAAATGGGTGGACAACAAACAGGGATATCGTGAGGAGGATCATGGTATGAAGCTAGTTGATTTAACGACAGCGGCTCCTACTGATGAACCCTTTATTGTTGCATCAAAGGCAAAACAAGTATTCTACTGTCGTGATCAGTCTAATCCCAGATGGTCTATTGTAATGCAGAGTAAAAGATCGATAGTTGGGATTGATAATATTGTTGATGAGGATGAATACGACTGTGAAGATGAAACAGATGTACCTATTCGGTTGCCGATGGAGGTAGATAATGTAACTAATTTTGAATATCGAAGGTCCGACCACAATGAAGGATTGTGGATTGAACGATGAAATGTTATTTTGTAAGTTTGGTTGACAATATTATATTATTTCATTTTTGTCATGTTTCAATATTTGATTCAGTAGATGTTCGTATTAACCTTGTTAATTGTTGATTATTTTTCAGATTATGGATCCTGACGATAGAGTCGAAGAGGACTTACTGTTGGGGTTGGATGATATTGAGGATGACGTCCCTACTGAAGAACCACCAGCTGCATCTACTGAAGAACCACCAGCTGCATCTACTTCGCAGAACCCTCGGAAGGGACGTGGACCGACCCGTGGGTTGAAGGAGAAGAAAGATTCTCCCATCGATTTGATCTGGGACAAGTACCTCCGACATCGTGGTGGGTCGAAGCAGCAGTTTGCTTCCTACTTGGGATTGATGGTAAAATCCCATTGCTCGATTAATAAGGATTGGAAAGATCAAGAAAAGGCAGACAAAGACATCATGTGGCAGATGGTGCAGAAGAAGTACAAAGTCGCGGATGAACTTCGGACGAAGATTGAATCACTTCTAGCGACATCACTGCGACAGTTCAAGCATCGGTTGGTAGATGGCTGGATTACCAAACCGGGCTCCAAGAGGTCACCGCCGTGGGTAGTGTATGATGGTATGATCACGGAGGAGGACTGGAAGATATTCTACGACCATCGCCAGACTGAAGAGTTTAAGGTACTTTTACAATTATTCTTTCTTAATTATTTAAGGAATAAAATTTAACAAATATTTTTTTTTGTATAACTTACAAATATACAAATTTTGTAACAGTTACGTCAAGAACAAGCGAGACGTAACCGGGCGAAGAATATCTACAAGCACTTCATGGGGCGAGCTGGATACACGGGGCGGTTGGAGAAGTGGAAGAGCGAGGGCTTACTGACGAAAACTAATGAAGACGGCACTCAGTCAGTTATTGATGATGTTGACGATGCAAGTAGGGTGCAGACATTTATGCTGGGTCGCATGAAGAAAAATGACGAGGGAGTATATGTGTTCCCGCAGAGCGAGACTGCTGAGTTGGCGTCCAAGATTGTAAGTATATATATTTAAAAGTTGTTGTTTACTAATTAGTAAGTTCATTTCTAATATTTTTGTTAATTTAAAATAGTCTGGCTCTACTGAGCGATGGGAGATGGTTCCGGCCCCTCCGTCTCAGGATGATCCACTGAATAAGGCCCTTGGGCAAAAGGATCATCCAGGGCGAGTGCGGGGGCTTGGAGGGGAAGTTCGCCAAAAAGACGTGTTTCCTACGTCTCGATCGAGAGTACCACAGGCTGAAATGATAGAGAGAATGGTGGATGAACGGGTGCATGACCGGTTGGAGGAGTCGGAAAGACGTCACGCTGAGTCGGAAAGACGCCACGCTGAGGAGCGTCAAGCCTACGAGGAGCGCCTGCGAAGACTTGAGGCTTTAGTATTGGGCCAGGTGCATGCTCCTACACCGACACCTACTCCTACACCGGTGTCTACTCCTACCGCGACAGCGGATAGATCGATAGTGGCCGCGTCTCCTACACCGGCACCTACTGCTAGACCGACGTCTGCTCCTACCACGACGGCGGATACTGTCGATGATCCTACACCGACGTCTGCTCATACCACGACGGCGGATACTCCGATGGTCGATCATCCTGCACCTTCTTCTCCTACCAGAGACACATTTCCTTATCAAAACCTTTCGGTTTGTTCTTTTTTCCTCCTTAGTTATTTTAACATTACTTTTAAAACAATATAATTTTATTAGCTTGCTTACTGTTGTGAGTTGATGTAGGTGGCTAAATCATGTCATTTGTTTCAAGTGTTGGATTGTGGGACTGTGCATGTTGCATTCGGTCGGGTTTTACAGACCGGACCGAACACTGTAGTACATTTCAAGCCCATCCCACCTCTCCACGCTCGTGTGATGGTAGACGATATTGTGCAAGGTCATGAGGACTCTCCCCTTCCGTTGGAGTGGAATCAGTGGAGTAAAATAGGTCAAGCAAAATCTTCAGTTGTTCCATGGCCATATTCTCTCATTGATGTTAGTGGCAAGGTAAACTATTTAATTACATGCTTACTGTTTAGTTTTTAACTTGACTGTTGACTGATATGTTTATTATTTAAATTTTGTATACTATTAGATTGATAAGGAATTAAGACCGGTTAAGAAGAGAAAGTGGATAAGGGGAAGGAAGTTGTGAAATCAAATGAGGAGAGTCAGAGTGTGAGAAAGGAAGTGGTCAAACCTTTCGATATGACTCCTAGGAGATCCCCCATTCTGACACCCAAGTATCTGAAGATGTTGACAGACAAACAAAAAATGTTGTATGACTTTTTCATGACGAAGCCGCAGTCTGTCACCAATTTCAACATGAAAGTGTCTAAGCATGTTTTCCACTCCCCCGAGCCCAGAGATCTGATGATTACCGTGAGCGATCTAAGAGAATTTTTGATGGGAGACCTGCTTAACATCTCTGTGATTCAGGCCTATTGTGTGTAAGTATCTTTTAAATTATTAAATTATCTTTCATTTTTTTAAGCTATTTAACATATCTTATGAAAAAATGTTGTTTAGGTGTTTGACTACTAGACTGATATCGAACAAGAGATTATCTTCCATCTCTTTCTTGTGCCCGCAATTGATGTCAGCAAATCAGGCCGCATTGGATGCGCATGTGCACAGCACGTGAGGCAGGGATTTTGTGCTGCGGTGCGAAGAAGAAGCAAATATTTGCTGATCCCATATCATCAGATGTAAGTACACAATAACTGGAATTTTTTGCTTCCTAATTGTGATAATTAAAAATATTGTTCTACAAAACATTCTTTGTTTTATCTGTGGCAGCAATCATTGGATGTTGATGGTGTTGTGTATCGACACCTCATGCTTGTTGATACTAGACCCATTGGGCGGCCCTGATGACCTTCGAGAGATCGCTGTAGAGAAATATTTGAAGGAGTGAGTATTCAAAATTTTAATGCATTCTGTATTTATTTTAAGCTTGTCCTAGATTATTGACAATAAATGGCTTCATTTTAAAATGCTGTATTTATGCAGGGGTCATAAGTTTGGTTTGAGTGATGCGAAGAAACCATTCTCCATCTTGGACTTCCATTACATACGTGTAAGTAATCATTTAATTTATGCATTTTTGTATTAAAGTTAAACGTTTAATTTTTTGATCTATCTAAAGTTGGCAATCCATGGATGGTGTGATGACAGTGTCCTCAACAGCCTGATTCACGAAGCTGTGGCTATTATGTGATGCGGTACATGTTCGAGATTGTACAAAATATTGACACGCTTGGTGATGATGACAAGGTAAACCATACCAATCAAAGTTTTAGTTAAAGTTATTGCATTTGAAATAAAATTGTGTACTAATGATGATCAGTTTCTTTTTATGGACAGATCGTTTCTTTTTTCACAAAAGCAGGGAGCACGTATTCCAAAGTGGATCTCGACTTTGTAAGAGATCATCTATCGCAGTTTTGGTGTAAAAATTACTTGAGTGTTACTTAGATCTTATCCTAGTGTAGTTAGACTTACACTTTTGTTTGTGCTGAAGCAACGTAGACTCTCAAAGAGTTTGTAAAGTTCAACTCTCTCTTATTTTTGAAAGTTTTGTTTTGCAATTCGTTTTCAATGTTGCAATTCAAACTGGCAACTTGGTTTATGGTCATATATAGTGTGGTTGGTTATCAAAGGGCAATACCAGTTGGATGCCCTGTACAGGTTGTATATATATGATTGTAAATTGGGTTGTGTTGGAAAACACATTGTGGTAGAGGCTAGAAAAACAAAAAAACTAAAAAAAAAGAAAAAAAACCACGGTTATGTAAAAACCGTGGTTTTAAACACAATGGAACGACATTATAAACCACGGTTTAGTAGCAAAACCGTCGTATAAAATGCAATGGAAACGGTAATATACCACGGTTATGTTCCAGAACCGTCGTATAAAAGGCTTATATACCACGGTTATCAAGTCAAACCGTGGTATAAAATCGGTCTTTCCCCGCGACAGAAACGGATTTAAACGACGGTCGCCGTACAACCGTGGTTTTTACTCTAGCGTTTAAACGACGGTTTTGAACCGTGGTTTATAGTCATTTTTGAATATACGACGCGCGTATTAACCACGGTTTGGAACCGTGGTATATAGGCAAAATAATCGTGGTAAAAAAACATTTTCTGCACTAGTGCGTGTGCCGTTATGGGCATAGTGTTGGCCCTAATTGTTACGCGGTCATTTTTCCACCATAATTCCCTATATATGTTCAGGGTTGAACTGTTATTCACAAATATTCATACTTGGTACCTTATGGTTACATTGGATGTGTTTTAGCTGTTTGCAACTGGTATACTTCGGTTCCTTATCTATTCCTATAAGATTACTTTGTGGCCACTTGTGGAGAGTTTCAAGGATCATCTGACCCTGATGTGATCAATATCAGTGTTGAACTATCCTTTTATCCCAATTTATGTTCAGCTTCCCTTGATCTGTACCGGATCTAGTTCCACCTCCCACGTCAATTTCAAATCATTAAATAATCTATCAATATGTTATGGTGTTTGGTTCATAAGCCGATGTTAATTGTTCATTAATGTTTAATTGGTGTAGTTCGTTACAAGGTTGGTGTATTCCCTTTAGTTGTTGTAGTCGGACTCATCGAGTCCTTCTGAGGTTTGTGGGCCTCGTGTTTTTAAGGGTTGTATGACCCTAATTTGTGATAGACTGTATTTATGGTGTTTGTACGAAGGTCGTCCAAATATTTAATGGTTACAGGTGGCCATGGTGTTGCACCTACGGTCTCCATGGCCGGTAGACTACAGTTGTAGTCATCATTACAGTGGTAGTTACAGTTGCAATTTTTGTTGCAATTATAGTTGTAGTTGCAGCACTTGTTGTAGCAAGTGCGCGAGGTAGGCGGAATCGTTAATGTATTGCACTTCATAGCGCTTGTTGTAGGAAGTGCGCCACGCAGGTTGAGTTATTGGTTTTATAATTGTTGGTCTCGTTGACGCTTCAGTCGTTCGAGTATGGTGTAGATGATTTGTCTTGAAAAGTGTAGTATTGGAGTTATTTTGGTCCATTATGGTATGATAAGTTTTATAGGGTAGTTCTAGTTTTGGGTTCTCTGAGTTGGACTCTTTTTTAGTACAGTTTTACTCCCTCTTGGTAGAAAGAGGTTCTTGATGCATACTCTTATGCAGTCAATCTATTAAGTTAAAGGTGTGTGGTTACCTATATCCCGCTGCATACTAGTACCAGCGCCTAAGGTTCGCACAAAAATTCGGGGTATTCTGCCCCTGGTGACTCCTTTCCCTTCTAAGTGCTCTTATCAGCTGGGGTCTGCTCTGCGTAGCTACCTTGTGGGGCTTCGGGTCCAGCAGATGAAGTACTCTAGTTGTCCTTGGTACGACATTCCTCTTCTCGAGTCTTGTATTGTAGTAATTTTAGGAGTTTAGCTCGTAAGCTCATACGGTTATTGCAATTGTAGGTCAGGTTTCTCTGAACCTTCTAGGTTGTATTGGTTTGAAGCTATCCACATTATACTCACTAGGGTCTACTACATAAGCTCCATTTCCTTTCTTAAATTAAAAGAATTTTTTTTATGTTTCTGGTCTGGACCTCCTTAGTGGGAGGTCCCAGGGGCGGTCCACAACAGAAGCTCTTTTGATTGCAGATTTCACTGGACCTCCCTATAGGGCGGTCCACAACAGACCCCAATTTTTAAAGTGCTTTTCTTCTCATTTTGAACTCCAAATTGAACCCAGTCTTTTCCTAATCATTTCACATGTTTTCCCACATGTTTAACACCTTTTTGGCACACTGAAACCCTCTCTTAACATCCCACAAACACCATAAACATTTACCCAAACTTTTACTAAATCCGTAACACTCAGACATTTTTCCTTACACTTGTAACTTGAAATTTTGCCAAAGACTTCCACTAACAAAGTGTTCTTCCACATCAAGATAACCACTCCTAAAACATCATTTTTCATCACAATCATCCCCTTTACGTAAACTTCCCAAGTCTCTCCCACAAGTTCTAATTTAAACCTTCACATGGCATTTCACTTCCATTTTCACCAAAATTTGCACAAGGCTAAACCACACTCTTACCATTACTTTGGTGTACCTAAAATCATCCATTTGAACTCTAAATCCCTGAGACAATACCTAAGTCATTTTAAACACTCAAGGACACCTTAAGTCATTTTCATTCACCAATATAACCTTTAATGATTCCTAGTATTCCCTAGGTTGTTCCTACTTAGAAATGCACTAAAACCATTGGATATACGAATTTTGACATGGTCTCCCCATAATCCTAATATGTTCCCACACATTATTTAGCTCACCAAAGCACTCTAACCACCAAACTCATTCAAAGCACCAATCCATACAACAATTCCATCATTCTAACAATAATCACCTAAATGTACATAAACCTTAAAAGCTTGGCTCTAAGGCCCATAAACAACATAAAATTAAGCACTGAATTTCATCATAATAGTAGCAACACCTGCACTACACTCAACATTTATCATATTTATATTTGCACCAAAACAAACAAGATTTCATAAAGCACCACATAAGCCTAAGGTAAGTTATTTACCTTGAATTTTCTTTCAAATTTTTCCCTCCTCCTTCACTCTTGTTCCACAACCGGTTTTAATGAGTGTGTATTTCTAATCTAATGACCAAGCCCAATGTAGTATTAATGAGCATTAAGAGCTAATCAAGCTTTTGAACAACACTTGAGCAAAGAGGCTTCTAGGTATTGGAATTTAGAGAATTACCTTGCAACTTCCCAAGGGAGTATTAGGCACTCAAAAACAATGATTCTCCTGCACTCCTTGAAGGCAAACAAGCTAGGAAAGAGAGGAATACAAGGGTTCAAAATCTATAGAAAATCGGTTCCAAGAAAACAAGGAAAAAGAGGTTTTTTAAGTTTTTCTTACCATAGAACATACAAGGGGTTGTCTAGCTTCAAGAATGAGTGGTTTTTCTACCAAAATGAGCTATAGCCATGGAGTTAAAATCAGAATTTGGGGGTTTTGAAGGGTGGAAAATGATCTCCAAAGCAAGGTGAGTATTTTGGTGTATTTTGTTTTTTATTTTGACTTGATTTAGTGAAGAAACAAGGAAGAAAAAGGATGGAGCTGGAGAAAGCTTAGAAAATCGCCATGGGAGGAAGAAGGAACAGAGAGGAGGCTGGTAAGGAAGAAAGAAATCGTAAGGGAAGAAGAGAATAGAGGAAAGAGAAAATGAAAAGGAAAGTTGTACTTGTTTACTTTATGCTTTTATCTTTTAGCAAATAGAGAGGAATTAATAAAATGAGAGGGAGAGGGGCAAAAACGTGGGTAATGAGGGGGAATGGTTTAGATTTTTCATTTTACAAAAAGAGAGGGAAGGGAATTGTGGTCATTTAGCAAATAACGCCTCATAAGTCCCGTTAGGCGTTAAACATCAATCCGGGACCGGTTTCCGGATTTTTCTTGTTTTATTAATTTTTAATGGTTCTAGACCTTGAATAATGTTTAATTATAGTCATATGATTGACTATAAATTTGTATTAGTCCTTTAAACCTGTTTAAAATCACATTTCTTGGGTTTCTCGAAAAATGTGCTTTAAAGCTTGTTTTACGTTTTTAATCCACTATTTGGATCCGTTTCCTTCGGGAATTTTTCCTACATGTTCTTAGTGACTAAATAAGTCCTAGGAATCCATTTATGACCCTAGTTAAGGTTATACATTTACTAAAATTACTTATCATACGTTTTTGCGTTTTATGACTTTTACGTGTTTTCTTTTTCTTTTTGGTTTTTATTTCTTCACTAATGATATTAAGGACTTAATTAGCCTTAGAATATCATAATTACATAATTAATTAACATATTAAGGTTTGGGGTATTTCAATCTACCCCCGTTAAAAGAACTTTGTCCTCAAAGTTCAAAAGTTCGCATGCATCATTTACTTTGAATATAGGGATTACTTGTAACATAAATTTGTTTTTCACACTTCCATACACCTAACATATCCCAACACAACACTTGATGTAAATCCTTCTTAAATACCAAAACACACTTGCTATAACACTTCAAACTCAAAGGTCTGGGTAATGTATTTCAAATACATACCATACATACATAAAGCGAAACGGCTCTACCCCCTTAAATAGGGGTACGCCCCGTACCCTATACATGCGAAGACTACTGAGTAAACAATGACGGATACTTCACCCTCATATCATCCTCCAACTCCCATGTGGCCTCCTCGACCTCCTGGTTAGACCCGAGGACCTTCACCAGTCGAATAGACTTGTGGTGAGTGTCTCGAGTCTTAGTATCCAGAATCCGTACAGGAGTCTCCACTGATCGCATGGTCGGCTCTAATGTTATCCTCTCAGGCTGAAGTACATGAGACGGATGTGGCATGTATTTCTTCAACTGTGATACATGAAAAACATAGTGCACCTTGCCCAGCTCAGTAGGCAAGTCTAGCCTATAAGCAACCAGGCCTATCCGCTCCGTCACTACATATGGCCCCACATATTTCAGGCTCAACTTGCCCTTCTGGCCAAAATGAAATACGCCTTTCATAGGCGAGACTCTAAGAAATACCTGCTCTTCCACAGCGAACTCCAGGTCTCGTCAACGCACATCGGCATACAATTTTTGCCTATCTTGAGCTGCCTTCATATTTGCTCGAATTTGGCGTACCTCATCTTGTACTTGCTCTAGATACTCTATTCCTAGAATGACCACCTCATTCGACTCATCCCAGCATAAAGGCGTGCGGCATGGTCTACCGTACAATGCCTGAAAAGGAGACATCTTGATCGACGCGTGGTAATTGTTATTGTAGCTAAACTCGATCAGATGTAACTTGTCGATCCAGCTGGTCTGCAAGTCAAGTGCACATGCTCGTAACATATCCTCAAGTGTTTGGATAGTGCGCTCACTCTGACCATCTGTCTGAGGGTGGAACGCCGTACTCAGCTTCAGCTCGGTACCAAGCGCTTCCCGTGTAGATCTCCAATACCTCGAGAGGAATCTGGTATCCCTGTCAGACATGATAGTCTTCGGTACCCCATGATGCCATATAATCTCACAGCCGAAGAGCTCTGATAGCTTCGCCACTTTCCAAGTGTCCTTCATCGGAATGAATCGGGCCACCTTGGTAAGTCAGTCAACAATGACCCATATCATACTCAAGCCTCCCCGAGTAGGCGGAAGCCCAACAACGAAGTCCATGGAAATATCACGGAACTTCCACTCAGGAGCGGGCATCGGCTGTACCATACCACCAGGACGTCGGTGCTCAAACTTGACCTTCTGACAAGTGATACACCTAACCACATAGTCTGTCACATCTTTCTTCATACCGGTCCACCAGAAATATCTCTTCATACTCTTGTACATCTTTGAAGCTCCGGGGTGGATCGAGGTAGAGGAACAGTGTGATTCACTCAGTATGCGCTCCTTCAGCTTAGCGCTACTTCGTGGGATACAAAGTCGGCCATTCAATCTGATTAGATCATCACTGTGAAGTCGAAAATCATACTTCTGACTTTCGAATGTACCGTCAATAAGCTTCTGTTTGATCTCTTGCATGTACTGATCAGACATCTGAGCACTCCCACCTCATCAACCAAGCTAGAGTGAGAGATTAGCGAATGGAGAGAGTGTGCTCGACGACTCAATGCATCAGCTACACCGTTCGCTTTACCTTCTTTGTACTGAAGGTTGATGTTGTAGTCATTCAGAAATTCAATCCATCTTTGTTGCCTCATGTTCAACTCCTTCTGAGTGAACAAATATTTTAAACTCTTGTGATCTGAATAAATTGTCACATTCACTCCATACAAATGGTGTCGCCATATCTTCAAGGCGAAGAGGATGGCACCCAATTCTAGATCATGTGTAGGATAGTTTTCTTCATGCCTTTTCAACTGTCAGGAGGCGTAAGCAACGACCATCTCGTGTTGCATCAATAAATAGCCCATACCTTTACCTGACGCATCGCAATACACCTCAAAACCGTCTGTACCATCTGGTATCGTCAACACTGGTGCAAAAGTCAGAGCGTCCTTGAGACTCAGAAAGGAACGCTCACAATCGTCTGTCCACTCGAATGGTGCATCCTTCTTCATCAAGGATGTCATTGGCTTTGAGACACTGGAGAAATTCTTTACAAACCTCCAATAATATCCTGCCAGACTGAGGAAGCTCCAGATGTCGTAACCATCTTCGGTCTACGCCAGGTGCGCACAACATCAATCTTGGTCGGATCTACTATGATCCCAGCCTTAGAGATGACATGACCAAAAAAAGAGACTTGGTCTAGCCAAAATTCACACTTCGAGAACTTCGCATATAGCTGGTTCTCTCTCAATGTCTGCAATACACTCCTCAAGTGACCTTCATGCTCAACCTTGGACTTAGAATAAATAAGAATATCATTGATGAAGACAACTACTGACTTGTCCAACTGATCTCAGAATAAACGATTCATCAAGTCCATAAACTTTGCCGGGGCATTAGATAAACCAAACGGCATGACTGTGAATTCATAGTGTCCATATCTGGTTCGGAATGTGGTCTTCTCAATGTCATTGTCTCTGATAGCAATCTGATGGTAACCCGATCGCAGATCGATCTTGGAGAACACAGATGCACCTTTCAGTTGGTCAAATAAATCATCGATACGCGGCAATGAGTAACGGTTCTTCACCGTAACTGCATTCAGCTCTCGGTAATCGATGTAGAGGCGGAGACTGCCATCCTTTTTCTTCACAAAAAGGACTGGTGCTCCCCATCGTGAAACGCTCGGGCGAATGAATCCCTTGTCGAGTAGGTCTCGCAGCTTCTCTTTGAGCTCTGTCATCTCAGCTGGAGCCATACGGTAGGGCGCCTTAGCTATCGGCCTGGTGCCTGGCACCAAATCAATCACAAACTAAACTTCTGGTGTAGGCGGCATGCCTAGGATCTCCTTAGGAAATACATTAGGAAACTCCGACACAATCGGCACATCTGGGCTAAACTCTGGATCTCTCTATGTCCTGAACATAGTAGAGGTATACATCATTCTTTCTTCTGATTTCACGATACATGGCCATGGCGGAGATGATCTGTGTCAAAGGCTCCCTGGGCCTCTGCGGTATGAAATGGTAACCCCAGACGGACTCTGAAGAAGAAGACGGTGCTCGGCACATATGATTCGACCCTTGTACCGCTCCAACCAATTCATCCACACAATCACATCAAATCCGAGCCCCTCGAACTCTATCATGTTGATCGGGAACTCTTCATTCTTAATTCGAACTGTAGCATCTCAGTAATAACGGGTGCATCTGATCCGCTCCTTAGATGGGAGAGCGACTAGGAAGTCAGGCATCTCCTCCGCGTCTAACCCTAGTCTCCTAGCAAATGAGAGTGAGACAAATGTATGCGAGGCTCCAGAGTCGAACACGATCGACGCATCCACGCCATTCACTGGGAAGTTACCGGTGAGGATAGTGCCGCTTATGCCGGCCTCTGCCTCTGTACACACGCCCAGTGCACCTTCCGTTCCGAGTGCACAGCCTAATTTATTTCATAAACTTTATAAGCACATTGGTAATAACACGGGTGGTATACTCAAGAAATCAACACTGCTTTATTTATCAAACTCATCTTTTACACCATGAGTGGTATTACATTTGATAACATCGTTTAACGCCTAGTATACTTAATGCATCACATGCTTAACATACATCTAACATTACAGATTGCATGATTACACATGGCTTCAGAATTGCCTAAAGGTTAAGCTCAAACGTCTAGGTTTCATGTGTGTGGCATTGATTACTGTCGGAGGCGCCGTATTCATTTTGACCTTCTTGATACCATGATACAGCATCCTCGACTGCCCACCCATGATTAACACATCTCCTGACTTCAACACCAACTTGTTCGCAAGGTCTGCACACTTCTGCTCGCCAAAAATAAACTCAACGGTATCACCTATGGACCAAGACACCACGGGTACTCCCTTACTAAGAGACTCGGGTGTTTCGTCCTTATCTTGGTGTGAGCCACAATTTTAAACCCTACCCTATGTTGATTAAGGCTGATTAGGATCTAACCGGGTTTTACGTCCACTTATAACCTAAGATTAATAACTATGTCATATAACAATAATTATTAAAACCTAAGCTAGCTCACTGGAACCTACTTTGAGTCGCCACCTAATTTTAACCTAGAGTAAATTAGGAAAGGTAGAGTTCGGGTTCGGGGGCTTGGTATTTGAATTATTTAGGGTTCAAATTACTTTCATTACCCTTCCTAGGTCATTTTTCCTCTACTTAGTTTAATTACGGCTTATTACGAGTCATTTAAACTTAACTACGCGCTTCTGATTTTTTTGTATTTTTAACATATTTTGACAGAAAATTAATGTGAAATTAAAACTACCTAAACTAGGGTTTCGGAGGCAGAATTATGTTGAATTTTGATTTCGTCCGCTGCCACGGACCTATTGTCCGAACCCACGGACCCTAGTTAACCTAATTACACAGAAAAGTCAAATTTAAACAGAAATGAGATTTTGAAAAGTCCGGGGCCACGGTCCGCGGGCGTCCGGGCTTACGGACAGGGCGTCCGGGACCCCGGACATGGCATCCGTGGGTGCCAACCACCCTCGGACGGCGGCGTTGAGGCTGTTCCCGGAGGTGTTTTTGGCTCAAAATTTATGGTTTTGTAGCCTGAAAGATTATAAACATGTTAGTGATCAGAAGTTTTCAATTTGGCCACGAATTAATGGCGAAACTTATTGAACAAGTTAGTGGACAGAAACACAAACAAACCTTAATTCAGAAGCAAATAAAAGTCAATTCGATTAGAAATTTCAACCAGAAGTGTATTAATATTTGAGGAGTTAAAGAATTCAGATTTCAACCTGTTTGGACTTCGGGATTTGATTGTTCCTTCACGTCGGGAATCTTCAAAAGCCTCGTTGGTGACCAATCCGGTTCAACTTCAATCCGAGCTTCTGACCCCTTCTTCCTTGTGTTTTTAACCCGGTTGGTTCTGTTTTTGGTTTTTTGGTGCTTGGAAGTTCAATAGGAGAAGACAGAATGTGTTTTTGGTAATTTCAGGATGATTTCGGTGTTGATTTGAGGCTTGGGAGTGCAAAAACGTGGGAAGAAGGTTGACGGCTGCCTTTCCTGACTTTGGGGATGTTCGTTTTTGCCCTAGTTCGTTTTTGGGATGTCCTTTATAGAAAGAGCATGGTCGAATTGATAGAGCAAGAATTTATCTAAAACGCTGTTTTGTGCTCTAGGGATCTGATTTTTTAAAATATGTTTCAGGCCGAGATAAATTATGAAATTTTAACTGAAGGTAAAGGATGAATTTTAAGAATTGTGAGAGTTGGTATCGGGTCATTTGATAAATAACCGATTAGATAAGAATCTTACAATCGGGAATCTCCCATAATTCATAACTTATTATTGGAAGGTTGAAATCACAAAAATCCAACGGAATTAGTCTCTAAAAATCATCCTCTATCTTGGGTTAAAATTTCATGACATTTGTTTTGATTTCGGTTTTCCAGAAAAGAGAGAAAATTGTAAAAATGATTGAATTTCTCTTTTAAATTTGGGCTAAGGTTCCAAATAAAATAATTTCAGGTTTATGACTGTATTTAGTCATGCTAACCATGTGACAATTTTATTTTTAATTTTGAATACCTTTTTATTTCTATTTTGAGGGCTATTTCATGTGTTATTTATTAAAGAAACTAGCTTATTAAAAGTTTAATTTCCAGAATAAATATTATCAGAAATCATGAAATACCTTTCTAATGACTATGATATTTGGAAGTGTTTGACGATAACGAACAAGTCATATGAAAATAGAAATCCCGAGAATGTCCTTAGAAAATCCTGCATTGGTGCATTTTGACCATTTTGCCCTTTGTGACACGTATGCCTTAGAGACTACTCCAAGGGGGTTGAAATTTTGGGTAAACAGATTGCCCCCCGTAAACTAGACTTTGTAATGGAAATGAAAAGTCTAGTTGATGCCTGAGTGGTGATACCCCAAAATTTTGGATCTTAAAAGGCCCTATATGCAGATTGTGTCGAGCTATTCTAAGGCGCTGATTACCGGTGAGTGAGAATGAAAAGTTGTCAAGCGATTCTAAGGTGTTGACTACCTAAAAATGAAGTGATGAAGTAAATGTCAAGCGATTCTAAGGAGTTGACTTCCTAAAGGGATGATGCCAAGCTATTATAAGGCGTTGACTACCTATAATGAATGAAATGATGTCAAGATATTCTATGGCGTTGACTGCCTACAAGTGACTGAAAATTGGTGTGGGGTCAAGTTCTTCCACTCAGGTGAGTTCGTCTACTCGGGTGAGTTCTTCTACTCGGGTGAATCTAAATCTTCAGGGTGAGAATCTGTATCTCTGAAGAATCTGTATCTTCGAGGCGAGAATCTGTATCTCTGAAGAATCTGTATCTTAGGGGCGAGAATCTGTAACTCGAAAGAATCTGTATCTTCGGGGCGAGAATCTGTATCTCGGAAGAATCTGTATCTCCGGGGTGAGAATCTGTATCTCTGAAGAATCTGTATCTTCGGGACGACAATCTGTATCCCTGAAGAATCTGTATCTTCAGGGCGAGAATCTGTATCTCTGAAGAATCTGTATTTTCGGGGCGAGAATCTGTATCTCTGAAGAATCTGTATCTTCGAGTGAGAATCTATATCTCTGGTCTATGACGAGGAGTCTCGTACGGATGGATGCAAGGTAAATTTTATGCAAATGATCATGATGAAAGTTTTATGAAAGTGCCAAACATGGCAATGTTGAGGTGTATGCAAAAGTTGTAAAATGCAACTAAAGTGTTTGTTGGAAGCTTGTCCAAAACAAGGAACTATTGAAGAATGTGCCAAACATGGCAATGTTAGAGAAAAACTCTATTGAAAAAGGAAAGTGAAATGATCATTTCCTGACTAAAAATTTCATATCTGCAATTCATTTCTTAGAGAATGAACATGCCGTTGGTGGAAGTGTGTGGTGCTTGTGTGATGCTAAAGGTTTTTGCTGGTGTTCAGGATTTATGATAGTCCTTAGATTGGGTTGTGATTTTGGATGGTGGTCAGGGTTATGACCGGCGTGATGTTTTTGTGGTGGTAAGGCTAAAGACGGGCCTGAGTATGTATGTGCGGAGGTATTATGTGTGCCTGTGGTGGGATGGTGAACTCAAGCTTTGGGTTTCCGTTTGTGTTGTCATGGCAATTGTTGGAACCAATAATTGCCCCCAGTATTTTTCTTTAGGACAATCTGAGCTAGAGTTCATGGCCATCGATCGGAACAATCGATTGCCCTCAGTATTTTCTTTGATTAAATGTGTGAACAAGTCTCATCCTCACAGGGTCAAGGTTTATGTTTTGATTTGGTGCTTCCTAACCTACACTTGACGTGTTTGGTGTTTGCACTCATTTATCGCTTACGGTCACATCTTCTAGACCATTGAATTTTATATTTGATGAATTTACGCATTCGATCTGTTACTTTCACGTGATTAGATACACAATTACCAAGTCGGAAGTCTTTAAAGCCTATAATGTGGCCATGGGGTGTGATGAAAGACAATGAAACCATGGAGGAATATTTGAGGTATGTGGAGCTATAAGGGTGACCAAAATTGCACCTTGCGCCTTCTCTCAGAATCATCTTGCCTTGAAGTCGTCTAGCTGCTTCGTGTTCATGTTGCTTTCGAGCTTCTGGATCTGGACTTTTGAAGTTGTCCTTTACACCATTTTCTTTTTGTCATTTGGATTTCTTCGGGGCACTTCGGGTTTGCCTTTTGTTTTATCCTTTCTTGGCTTTGCCTTTAGGGTTCTTGTGTTTCCCGGTTTTGGGCTTCGAGAGCTGTTTTGATGTGAGCTCTTTTGATCCTGTGTCACTCTGGGACCATTTGCAAATCGCTTCGTCATGCTGATAGCGGTATTGCTTCTTTGGACTGACGAGAATGTATCTGAGAGTCAGGCTCCTCGCTTCCTTTGGTCACCAGGTCAGACATTCATCATTGGCTGGGTTTATTTTGTGGAGCTCATAATATCGAAAAGGGATATACGAAAGGCTCAACGGGGGTGCCTAGGGTTTAATGATAGGGGTTACAAGCTTTTGGCTATGTGGTGCTGTACCTAGGTGCTTCGTCATTCCTGATAGTTGTGTATCCGTTCTTTGTTACTTTTCGCAGGTCTAAGAGTAAATTTACAAATTATCTCCTTCGCTCGGAGTTATTCCCTTTTCCTCACCTTTGAATGTGGTCTCACCAGAGTCGTGAAAAAATGACACGCTCGTTCACTCATGGTTTTTCTGCTCAAATCACTCTCGTGAATTCTCACTCTGAGATTTGTTCACACATTTAAATGAAAGGTGAAAGATGACGAACGTAAACCCAGATTTCACCCAGTATTAAACCAGGATTTATAACAACAATTTGACAAATGTAGACTTTGAACCATTATGTGGTTTGTTTGGATGCTTTAGGGGTGAGCTGTGGCATTTGGTTGGGCATGTTCATCCTTTTAGAAACAAAAAGACAAGTCATTCAATTGCGAGAAAATGACCGTTTCATGAATATTAGTTTTGAAAGATGATTTGGTTGAAGAGATGCAAAATGAACGAACATTTTTTTTTCTTGAGATTGCAAATCGAAGAGACAAAAGACTGAAATTCGAACATCTAAACCTCATTAAAAATGGAAATATCATAAACTCCTTACAAAATTTAAAAGAAAAATTAAGAAAGCAACATGCAAATAGACTCTAGCCTACTCGACAAACTGGAGCCCTTGCTCGATAAAGTCCTCAATCTTATGCTTCAAAGCCCTACAATCGTCAGTACTGTGTCCTGGTAATTGATGAAACTAGTAGAACTGATGGAGATGTTCCCCGGCTTGGGTGATCCCAGGACTAGGTGTGAGAGGCTGTAGTAAGTCTAGCTCTTGTAGCTTCACGAGTGCTTAACTGAGAGGTCGGCCAATGTCGGTAAAATGTCTCGGTGCAGAGAACCTCCTGGATTGGGGTGAGGCCTTGATGCTCTGCTTTGCTGCACTGGGTTTCTGTATGGTGCTCACTTGGTATGAAACTCGAGCTGCTTTGGCCGGTCCTGACTTAAAGGTTTCAATACCCACACCCTGGGCTTTGGGTTGTCCCAGCTTCAACTCACCTTTGTGAATCTTTTCTTCCATGACTCTTACCTGTCCCATCAGCATATCGAAATTAGGGAAGTATGTGCAACTCAGCTCATTGTTGTATTGCTTCTGCATATTGTCCACAATCATTCGAATCTGTTCTTGCTCATCCATTTTCATAGGCATAGCAGCGGCCTTCATCCTCCACCGTTTGATGAAGTCGGACATTGATTCACTGTCTCTCTGCCGAGTGCTGGCAAGGTCAGACCTGGTGACTTCGAGATTCTTAGCATACTCAAAATGGTGCAAGAAAGCCTCACAAACCTCCTCATAGGTTTTGGTGTTCATCCTCTGAGTCAAGTACCATCGTTGAGGTATTTCATCGAGGTAACGGGCAAACACCTTGGCCTTCTGCATGTCATTTAACCTAAGAATGGACATCTCCCTATCGAACATCGCTAGATGGACCTGCAGGTCTGAGGAACCCTTGTATAGAGCAAGTGTGGGTACCTTCAACTTTGGAGGGAGATCAACCTCGGGGTATGACGCCATAGAAGAGTAATTGAAACCAGCCGGCTTGCTAGCCTTTTCCATGCGCTCGATCCTTTTCAGAGCCTTCATGAGTTTTGTAGTTAGTTGGTGGTCTGGGGCGGCTTCCCCTACAAATCTTTGCGCATCCTGAGCCCCAATGGAGTTAATTTCGATGTAGTCATGCTCGTTTTTGGAGTCGGTAATCTTTACCGGAATGTTTTCCTAATGACCAACCTCAAGGGAATTGATTTTGCTTTTCAGTTCTTTGATGATGGTGACATACTTAGCCTCCATGTCATCAATAGTGGACCTATGTTTCTATTCCATGGCATCAAAGGTGGCCATGTACCTTTGCTCTAAGGCTGCAAACTGGGCCTCCATGCTGACTGGGTTTCCTCCCTCTGCCATACTTGGGATTCAGGCTTATCTGTTGGAAAACAAAAGTGGATTGAGCTTAAAATCTGGACCGCGAAGAAGTTTTAAGTTAATACTTGTTTGGGCTGCAAGAAAAGCACATGAGCTGGAATGTTTTGAAGATTGTGGGTAGGCACTAAGGCCCGAAATGAGTTAGAAGAGAGGCACATGGGCCGGAATGATTCATCAGCTGTGAACTGGCGCCTAGGAAGAAATGTTTGAAGAACGTGGCTCTTGGGCCGGAATGTTTTGAGAATTGGGCACTTGGGCCAGAATGTGTTTGGGCTAGAAGTAAAGCGCATGGGCCAAAATGATTTCTAAACCATGGTCTTGATGTGAATTGGAATTTAGGCCAAGTAATCCTGATTGGGCCTAAAAGATGATACCCATGTCTAGGACTTTGGGTCAAAGCCCAAGTGAAAAGTCTTCCTAGACTGGAATGAGCCTTGAAATGGAAAGGCCTGATGGATTTTCATGGATTGCTTTAGGTGGGTTTTTTTTTGATTGGGCCTAGAACTAAATTGATAATTCAAATTGGGCCGAAAGAGAAATCACCTAAGTCTAGGCTTTTGGGCCGAAGCCCGAGCAACTCACACATTCAACCAAACAGGGCCTCTGGACCGCAAACAAATAGAGCTGCCAATTCGGGTTGGGCTAGGTTGATATTGGAGAAGTTCCTATCAATCTCTAGGCCGGGTAGTGGGCCGATCATGCATGCAAACAAGGCCCACACATATTCAACATGTCCTCACTAGACGTTTAAGTCAAACCGGGTATGGATCGATCCGGAGAGGTGCTGGGGGCGCGGGCCCAGGTCACCACAAAGGAATAGGACTTGCACGCTAATCTCTGTGGGCTTCCCCACTCTTTTCACATCACCTGAAGGTGTGCGTCTACGGTCGGGTCTTTGACTGACCAAACAATGGGCTAGGTAAAGGCACTGCCAGGAAAACGCTTGGGGCTAAAGCCCATGTATTAAGGAGGTGTGGTTAGACGACACCCTCCTCTTTTCCCCCGCTTATTCACATCACCTAAAAGGTGTGAGTCCCTGACAGGGGACCCTCAAATGGGTACCAGGGTAAAATCGGTTTGCATGGACCCTCGCTCTTATATGATGCAAAGGTGCAGAAAATTAAAGTGCGCACGAAAGTAAACAAACAGAGTAATAAAGCCATAAATAAACATTTTTCGAGTTAAGCCCTCTTTCTTAAAATTAAGAAGTTTGTCCCCACCAGAGTCGCCAGTCTGTGAGCCTCGATTTTAAACCCTACCCTATGTTGATTAAGGCTGATTAGGATCTAACCGGGTTTTAGGTCCATTTATAACCTAAGATTAATAACTATGTCATATAACAATAATTATTAAAACCAAAGCTAGCTCACTGGAACCTACTATGAGTCGCCACCTAATTTTAACCTAGAGTAAATTAGGAAAGGTAGAGTTCGGGTTCGGGGGCTTGGTATTCGACTTATTTAGGGTTCAAATTACTTTTATTACCCTTCCTAGGTCGTTTTTCCTCTACTTAGTTTAATTACGGCTTATTACGAGTCGTTTTAACCTAAGTGTGCGCTTATGATTTTTTTGTATTTTTAACATTTTTTGACAGAAAAGTAAAGTGAAATTAAAACTACCTAAACTAGGGTTTTGGAGGCAGAATTAGGTTGAATTTTGATTTCGTCTGCAGCCACGGACCTATTGTCCGAACCCACGGACCCCAGTTAACCTAATTACACAGAAAAGTCAAATTTAAACAGAAACGAGATTTTGAAAAGTCCGGGGCCACGGACAGGATGTCCGTGGGCCCGGACATGTTTTATAAAACCCTAACTTTTGAAAATAAAAATATCCCGCCACCGTCTGGGGGCGTCCGGGCTTACGGATAGGGCGTCCGGGACCCCGGACATGGCGTCCGTGGGTGCGGACCGCCCTCGGACGGCGGCGTTGAGGCTGTTCCTGGAGGTGTTTTGGCTCAAAATTTATGGGTTTGTAGCCTGAAAGATTATAAACATGTTAGTGATCAAAAGTTTTCAATTTGGCCACGAATTAAGGACGAAACTTATTGAACAAGTTAGTGGACAGAAATGCAAACAAACCTTAATTCAGAAGCAAGGAAAAGCCAATTCGATTAGAAATTTCAACCAGAAGTGTATTAATATCAGAGGAGTTAAAGAATTCAGATTTCAACCTATTTGGACATCGGGATTTGATTGTTTCTTCACCTCGGGAATCTTCGAAAGCCTCGTTGGTGACCAATCCGGTTCAACTTTGATCCGAGCTTGGTTTGGTTTTGTGTTTTTGGTGTTTTGGTGCTTGGAAGTTCAATGGGAGAAGAAAGAATGTGTTTTTGGTGATTTCGGGATGATTTCGGTGTTGATTTGAGGCTTAGGAGTGCAAAAACGTGGGAAGAAGGTTGACGGCTGCCTTTCCTTACTTTGGGGATGTTCTTTTTTGCCCTAGTTCATTTTTGGGATGTCCTTTTATAGAAAGAGCATGGTCGAATTGATAGAGCAAGATCTTTATCTAAAACGCTGATTTTGTGCTCTAAGGGAATCTGATTTTTTAAAATATGTTCAGGCCGAGATAAATTTTGAAATTTTAACTGAAGGTAAAGGATGAATTTTAAGAATTGTGAGAGTCGGAATCGGGTCATGTTGATAAATAATCGATTAGATAAAAATCTTACAATCTGGAATTTACCATAATTCATAACTTATTATTGGAAGGTCGAAATAATGAAATTCCAACGGCATTAGTCTCTAAAATTCATCCTCTATCTTGTGTTAAAATTTCTTGACATTTTGTTTTGATTTCGGTATTTTCCAGAGGAGAGAGAAAATTGTAAAAATGATTGAATTTCTCTTTTAAATTTTGGTCTAAGGTTCCAAATAAAATAATTTCAGGTTTATGACTGTATGTAGTCATGCTAACCATGTGACAATTTTATTTTAATTTTCAATACCTTTTTATTTCTATTTTGAGGCTATTTCATGTGTTATTTATTAAAGAAACTAGCTTATTAAAAGCTTAATTTCCAGAATAAATATTATCAGAAAATCATGAAATACCTTTCATTATGACTATGATATTTGGAAGTGTTTGGAGATAACGAACAAGTCATATGAAAATAGAAATCCCGAGAATGTCCTTGGAAAATCCTGTATTGGTACATTTTGACCATTTTGCCCTTTGTGACACGTATGCCTTAGAGACTACTCCGAGGGGGTTGAAATTTTGGGTATAACACTTAGTGTAAACCCAATCTTCCACCCTTTTGATAGAAGTTGACAATGCATATATCTGCCTTGATACTCGGAATTGTCTCTGATTCAACTTTCTGAGCAATCCCCACGACATGATTAACGACCGTAAGGAACTCCTCAGGTATACTCGGCACTGACGCTCCATCTTCGGCTCATGAGTCTTGATACGTCTTGGTGTAAGGGTTCCAATCCTTACTCATGCACATCATCTTTAAATTCATTTTTGCTCCGCTAGGGTATTTGGGTGTGTAGAAACCTCCAGGTGCTGCTCCCATTTCGTTGCATCATCGGATTATCTGGATTTGCGCTTCTGGTGTCAGGTATTTGCTTAATAATATCATACCTGGCTGGATAACCTGACACTGTTCTATCGGATAGTCGGTGATGTCAATGGTGGTCTCTTCAGGGGTTGGTGTGGGAGGGATTGGATAACATATATTGAAGGATCCTAAGTTTTAGAATTATCTAACTTTGATGACTTGTAGGACATACTTCGATTTATCACTCATGTAGTTATACATTCTGGTTTATTAACACTCATGCGGGAAATACGGCAAGCAAGCAATTAATTCACTCAATGGTTTTAAGTAATACCTGGTCTAGAAGAGTGTCCGACTCCCTCAGACCGATCACCACATTAAGGGCGGCCTTGCCAGCTCCCGGTCCTGATCCCTTCTGGAAGTTTCGCTTTCCCTGATCATGTGTAGGCTGGTTTGTCGCCTTCGGGCCCTCGGGTTTCGCTGTGGCCTTACCCTTGTTCTCCCACTTAGGCTTGTAGTTACGGCTGTTTGGGTTCTGGTAACACTCAAAGTCTCGGTGTCTCATCTTCTTGCAGTAGAAACACTGCACTTCATTCCCCTTGCAGTCTACCCCGGGGTGGTATTTGTTGCACCACTTGCAGTAATAGTGGCGACCTGAACCAGAGCCCGTAGTAGCCTTGGGTGGGTGAGAGCGTAGGGGCTTGGCTGCCACAGCATAATTAAGCTGAAGTGGCTCCTCGGTGTTAGCAATCTGGTATTGGCCCTTGCCGCTCTGCTGCTGGCCCTTTTATGGCTGGTGGTAGGATTTCCCCTTATTCTTTCCCTCACCATACCCTTACGAGCTTTGGCCATCACCCGACGCCTTGCGCTTATGCGCATGTTCCTCGTCCCTTAGTCAGGCGTGATCTCGACCTTAGCAACGGCATGATAGAACTCCTAAGGTTCAAGGTGTTAGTCATGCCCCGCAACATATTTACACACTCACATATAACATACCTCATTCACACTTAGACATTATTTTAAGATACCTGCAAGGTATTGTACTTGGCTGGCCCCATGCCGTAGCGTAGGCGGTGGCTGAGCCCACTGTAGAATCGATTCGCCATAACCCGTTCGAGTAACCCAGGTCCGACAGCAGGTGAACAAGGTCGGTGAAGGCGGTGTAGTAGTTGTCTACCGACATCTTATCTCCTTGCTTCAAGCTATCGAGCTCCAGGCGCTTTGCCTCTTGCAAATGTACTCGGTAGTACTTGGCCCGTTGCAATGCCGTGTACTGCTCCCATCCAAAATTCGGGTTTGCCACCTTCTCGGCCCGCACAAGTTTCCACCAGTTCCTAGCCGAACCCTTCAAATAGAACGTGGCAAGTCGGACCTTGGCATCACCGGGAACAGCCAAGGTCTCGTAGGCGGTCTCGAGCTCAGAGATGTACACCTCTAGTTTTGAAGGGTTGGTCTCCCCTTTGAAGGACGGGGGTCGTAGATCTGCCAACGCTTTCACCCAGTTGGTTTCGCATGGCTGTGGTTGCGGTGGTGGTTCCGACTGGTCCTGACCAACTCGCTGTTGTTGCCCTTGCTGTACTGCAGCTACTATCTGTTGAACAACTTGAGCTAGGGTGGCCGCCACTGCTTCGGCCATCATTTGAGCGGTAGGGTTATCTCCCGTGTCTCTTGGACCGGGCCCCCACGGCCTCGTCCATGTGGTCGACCTGTCATCTGAATATACATGAACACACATTAGTATTGTGCTTACAAACTTATCGGGTGAAATGTTTATAACGTCCTTTGGACGACAAGGTTTAAATTTCCAAACTCGGTAACCAGGCAATCAGAGCGAAGTATCGCTCTGATACCACTTTTTGTAACACCCCAACCGTAATCTCTACACTTAACCAATAATCGCAGCGGAAAACATAACTTAAACATTAACCAAAAGGGTGGTGTTACACGCCGTTAGCCACCCACGTGGCTAACAAGGCTGTTACATACAAGTGTATCGGTCTGATTGCAAGAATTCCGAGCATAATTACAACGTTCAAAATTACTTTCCAAAAAGAATCACAATATACCGAGTGTTAGTGTACAAAAATCATCAATCTAATCCTACATTCACCAAACTATACGACCTCGAGTGTGCACTACTCGGGTTCAACATCCAAAAACAATAAAAGTATCCCTTTGTGCTCCATGCTATAACGACTCCGCTTCCTCGATCACTCTCCTGAAAAATAATATGGTGCCCCAAAGGGGCTCAGCAACCCTTGGCTGGTATGATTAACGTGCAGCCCGTCGGCTACCGGGATACACGCAACTACTTCTCATGATAAATATGGGGTTCATTAAATAAACAACATGCATAATTATAACAACATTCATTGCATAACAACAACGTTCATATACATAACAACGTTCATTGCACATGAACAACACTTATAACACACAACAGGAACGAATCGCTTAAGGGAAAAACCACATAAACGTTAGCCAAATTTGCTGAGCCTAGAGGATGATTTCACTCTCATATTAAGCCCGTTACGTAACATGTTACCGTTCGGTTTATTGAACGTTTGATTTACCCCAAGATGTGTTGGATATAGTGGTCCAAACACACCGTACATAAATTCCCCCTAGCCTCGAACTAAAGTCAAGGTAGGAGAGTCTCTTATTAGACTTGTGGGAGATTGATTCCCAAATAGGAAAACAACCAAAACATGGAGAGAGTCGAATCTGATTCAGATATCGACCCCCGTACATACACGTGTGACCAACACCCGGATTCCCAACCCTAAAGTATACGATGGTTAGAATTCCCTTTATAAAACTTATCACATCGTATGAAATTATAGTCAATCAAGTTGGTTAGTCACACCGGTGAGGAAGTATGTAAACACACACAACAAGCTTCCATCGGTACATGAATAGCCGTAGTTAGAACGTTTCGTAAGTGGAAACGTTAAAAGCCAAATACCGTTCTCTTACGCTTTCCTAACACTGGTTGGCTAACGGGTTAGCACGTATTTCCGGTTAGACGGTATCGGAACATATCCACCACAATAAAAGAATAACTGTAAACTCATTTCATGATTTAATCTTACAAGGTCGTAATCACTCCGAAAAACAAACAACACACAAGCCGGTGTAAACCGGTAGCAAACAGACTGCAAGAAAACCATACCTTGGTCCTTGTTGAGTTCGAGTTCCACCGAAGGTAGTTCCTATACATAATTAATAACGTCGGTTAATTACCTTATTTAACTCCTGGTTTACTAAGTGTTTTACATGTTTACACAACAAGTTTCCACACTAAAACTTACACTCACTTATCCACATTATACTCACTAGGGTCTGCTACATAAGCTTCATTTCCTTTCTTAAATTTAAAGAATTTTTTTTTATATATGTTTCTGGTCTAGACCGCCCCACTGGGGAGGTCCCAGGGGCGGTCCACAACAGAAGCTCCTACGATTGCAGAATTTCACTGGACCTCCCCATAGGGGAGGTCCCAGGGGCGGTCCCTAGGGGCGGTCCACAACAACCCCTAATTTTCAAAGTGCTTTTCTTCTCATTTTGAACTCCAAATTGAACCCAATCTTTTCCTAATCATTTCACATGTTTTAACGCCTTTTGGCACACTAAAACCCTCTCTAAACATCCCACAAACTCCTTAAATATTTACCCAAACGTTTACTAAATCCTGAACACTTAGACATGTTTCCTTACACTTGTAACTTGAAATTCTGCCTAAGACTTCCACTAACCAAAGTGTTCTTCCACATCAAGATAACCACTCCTAAAACATCATTTTGCATCACAATCATCCCCTTTAAGCAAACTTCCCAAGTCTTTCCCACAAGTTCTCAATTAAATCTTCACAAGGCATTTCACCTCCATTGTTCACCAAATTTTGCACAAGACTAAACCACACTCTTACCATTACTTTGGTGTACCTAAAATCATCCATTTGAACTCTAAATCCCCGAGACAATACCTAAGTCATTTTAAACACTCAAGGACACCTTAAGTCATTTTCTTTCACCGATATAACCTTTAATGATTCCTAGTATTCCCTAAGTTGTTCCTACTTAGAAATGCACTAAAACCATTGGATTGCTATACAAATTTTGACATGGTCTTCCCATAATTCTAATATGTTCCCACACATTATTTAGCTCACCAAAGCACTCCAACCACCAAACTCATTCAAAGCACCAATCCACATAACAATTCCATCATTCTAACAACAATCACCTCAATGTACATAAACCTTAAAAGCTTGGCTCTTAGGCCCTTAAACAACATAAAATTAAGCACTAAATTTCCTCATAATAGTAGCAACACCTGCACTACACTCAACATTTATCACATTTATATTTGCACCAAAACAAACACAATTTCATAAAGCACCACATAAGCTTAAGGTAAGTTATTTACCTTGAATTTTCTTTCAAATCTAATGACCAAGCCCAATGTAGTACTAATGAGCATTAAGAGCTAATAAAGCTCTTGAACAACACTTGAACAAAGAGGCTTCTAGGTATTGGAATTTAGAGCATTACCTTGCAACTTCCCAAGGGAGTATTAGGCACTAAAAAACAATGATTCTCCAGCACTCCTTGAAGGCAAACAAGCTAGGAAAGAGAGGAATACAAGGGTTCAAAATTTGTAGAAAATTGGTTCTGAGAAAACAAGGAAAAAGAGGGTTTTTGAGTTTTCCTTACCATAGAACATACAAGGGGTTGTCTAGCTTCAAGAATGAGTGGTTTTATCTCCAAAATTAGCTATAGCCATGGAGTTCGAAATCAGCATTTGGGGGTTTTGAAGGGTGGAAAATGATCTCCAAAGTAAGGTATTTTGGTGTATTTTGTTTTTAATTTTGACTTGATTTAGTGATGGAACAAGGAAGAAAAAGGATGGAGCTGGAGAAGGCTTACAAAATCGCCATGGGAGGAAAAAGGAACAGAGAGGAGGCTGGTGAGGAAGAAAGAAATGGTAAGGGGAGAAGAGAATAGAGGAAAGAAAAAATGAAAAGGTAAGTTGTACTTGTTTACTTTATGCTTTTGTCTTTTAGCAAATAGAGAGGAATTAATAAAATGAGAGGGAGAGGGGCAAAAACGTGGGTAATGAGGGGGGAATGGTATAGATTTTTAATTTTACAAAAAGAGAGGGAAGGGCATTGTGGTCATTTAGCAAATAACACCTCATAAGTCCCGTTTGGCGTTAAACATCAATCCGGGACCGATTTCCGGATTTTTCTCGTTTTATTATTTTTTTATGGTTCTAGACCATGACTAATGTTTAACTATAGTCATATGATTGACTATAAATTTTTATTAGTCCATTAAACCCGTTTAAAATCACATTTCCAGGGTTTCTCGAAAAACGTGCTTTAAAGCTCGTTTTGCGTTTTTAATCCACTATTTGGATCCGTTTCCTTCGGGAATTTTTCCTACATGTTCTTAGTGACTAAATACGTCCTAGGAATCCACTTAGGACCCTAGTTAAGGTTATACACTTACTAAAATTACTTACCACACGTTTTTGCGTTTTGTGACTTTTACGCGTTTCTTTTTCTTTTTGGTTTTTATTTCTTCACTAATGATCTTAAGGACTTAATTAGCCTTAGAATATCATAATTACATAACGAAATAACATATTAAGGTTTGGGGTATTTCATACACAGTTAGGGTGATAACAAGTATCACATGTCCAAACGACGTACGCGCACAATTAATAAACGCTTTGGCGATTGGAATACGTAAACACATACAATCACATGCATAACATTATTTATCTGACATGCAAGCACATAGTTACGTCTGGAACCCAAGGAAACCCTCGGGGTTTTCAGACCACACATTCATATAGCGTTCACCGTTGAACAATGCTAGCGTGATGACTCACGCCTATCCTCTAGCTGTAACACCCCGTCTTAAGCCAATCGTGGTTATCGCAAACTTAACAACACCATTATGATGTTGCATCGGAAACTAATATACACCAGGACCTTGCTATGGTCTGATTAAGTAAAATAACTGAAATTTAATACTTACAACTGTCTAACCAAAATATTCACCAACCGAGTTTACAAGAATCTCAACAACCAACATAATTATTCACCGTTTAAATATTAACAGACGGGTGCACATGCGCAACCCATACTCAAAAATAAATCCCGTCCTAAGTCTAACCGCCCCTACTCTTAAGATGAGTCTTCATAGGACGCTTACTGCAAAATGTAAACAATCACCCCCGAGGGGGTCAACACCTTTGCTGGTACGATTCTCTTATAGCCCCCAAGCTAATGGGGCTACAACGACTAATTGTCGATAGCATGGAGTTGATTAGATACACAACATAAATAAGAAGTGCAGTAAACAACAAGCCACATATGAACAAACATAGTTCACACACAACGAATGACTTAAAAGCGTTCACTTAGTAAGTGAGTTAATCATTTAACTCCTCAAGTTATGATTTCTCTTAAACTCAGTCCATTCTTATCTTTCCTCAGTCCTAATCCTTATCTCAATCTCAGTATACAAACCGTTCTTTAATTAGAATTGGTTGTATCTTATCTCAATGTTTATTTTTGTCGGGTCAAAAGTAACCCTAGCCAATGAGCTATTAACTCCATTGGTTGAATAAACAACTTAACTTAAATTTGGCATTAAGGTGATCCCACCGCACCATATTAATCTGCCTCCAACCTTGAACTGTAATTCAAGGTGGCTGAGTCGACATTCGACTCTAGGCAACAAGTCCAAAGACAAGTCCTCAAGTGGAAGTCGGATTTGATTCAGATACCGACCCTCTTTCCTTAATATGCATGACCGGAGTCAGTCCCGGATTCCTCACTCCCCCAAGTTCCAGTTAGTAGAAGGTCTTAAAGACGAAGCGTTAGTTAAACCTTTCTCGGGTATTAACCAACCAACATTTTGGGAGTGAATCTCTTATCTCATTCAATGTTACTAAGTATTGTTAGTAACTAATCTCAAGGTCAAATGTGTTAGTACAATGTAAACACACAAGAAGATAAATAGTCTGGTTGCATGCTTTATCTTGTTTTAGTCGAAGCAAATAAACAGATAGCACACAAGCCGAGGGACACCTCGTTAGCAAGCAGGCTACAAGAAAACCATACCGTTCACCGTCGTTTGTGCCGGTTGTCAAACCTTCTTCCGAATTCCAATTCTCAAGTCCTAAAACATTCATCCATTTAGGTTGTTAATTAACTTATCTCAATTCCACTAACTTGACTTAACCCGACTTACTTAACTTACTTAGTCATTAGTGATCCTCACCTTATACCCACTAAGTTCTTATAACTTAAACTTAAACACTTAAATCGTATAACTTAGCTAACTTCTTGAGTTCTCATATTCTTATCTTTCTAATCATCATTACCCTCTTAATGGTGGGCTACTAATGCCACACTTTCATTTCTGTTTTTTATTATAAGGGCCGACCGACCGACCGACCCAACCCCCTGGGTCGGTCCATTCGAGAAACTTTCTGGTTCACTAAGTTTTCCCCGACCGATGTCCCAAGCTCAACCCGACCTACCCAAGACCCTCTGGGTTGGTCCGTTCCAGAACAATTCCCGTCTCACAATTCACAGTTCGACCGACCTAGACAGGGTCGGTCCCCTGGGTTGGTCCACTACAGAATTTTCTCCTTATATGCTCAATCAATACCAAACTCTTTCACAAGTTCCCCAACATGTTCTAATACCATTTAGGCACTTAATATCCTCTTAAACCATCCATCAACTCACTTATAAACCCTCCATTTAATCCATTGACCATTTCTTCAATTCCTTACAAGAATTTCCTAACACTTAGCACAAAACCACCTACAATTCTAACGTGTAAATTGTTTGCCTAAAACTTCAACTAACCGAAGTGTTTTCTCCACATCATTACCATTGCTCCTAAAGCACCATTTCTCACCTACATCTTCCTTATACTAAACTCTTCAAGGTTTTGCTCTCTAGCTCATACTTAAATTCTTCACAAGGCATTATATCTCTTGTTACCAAATTTTGCACAAGTCTTAACAACACTCCCACCATAACCTTGGTGTATCCAACTCACTCATTTAAACTTTAATTCCTTCAAGACAACTCCAAAGTCATTTAAACACTCAAGAACACCCTAGTTCACTTTCTTTCACCAACTTAAGCCTTAAAAATTCCTAGTACATCCTAGGTCACCAAACTTCATTTATACACCTTAAACTCCTTGTTTTCTCACCAAATTTTGACATGTCTTCTCTAGTATATTCCTACACCCAAAAATTTGGTTTTCACCATTAAAAACATGAACACTCAAATTCTTACTACACACAAATTACACCAAAACTAAACTACATCACAATATAGTGCATATACTTAAATTGCTTGGCACTTAGGCCCTTAAATGACTTGGCTCTTAGACCCTTAAATACATAAATCTTAAACATTGAATTTCCCACATAATAAATGTCTTCAACATGCAAATACACACAACAATGCTCCATTGCAACAATAGTGTTCTTATAATTCACCTTGTGAGTGTTTAACTATCTCATTTCCCATTTGCTCCTTAGTCACAAGTTCTCAAATATAGCCATGTTCATTCTCCAAGGTTTTATAACCCCTTCCTAATGTAGACTCTAAGCTACTCATACCCCTTTATCTAAGTCCCATTCCTTAAAACAATAAAACACCTTAAGGTAAGACATTTACCTTGTTTTTCCAAGCTTTTTCCTCACACTTTCCTCCTTGGTTTTTCTTGTTTGATTTTTGGCCACCAACTTAAATTCCCATTCCAATGTTCTAATCAATATATAATGACACTAATGAGTGCTAAAGAATACACCAACCTTAAGGAATCATTCCTAGGTTAAAAATGTGTTTTAAGACCTTAAAGTGGATGATTACCTTTAAAGTCTAAAAGTAGACTTGGGCAATGAATGAAAGAGGACCTCCACTAGTCCTTGGTGAATAAAAAAAAGCTGGAACAAGGCATAAAACAAGGCTCCATGAGAGGTAATTTTCAAACATGTGTAGAAAGTAATGGAAAGTTGATTTTTCTTTCATATATCTTACATTAAGAGAATGGATAAGCTAATGGACTCTTCAAGCTGATTTTTCCTCCTTCCATGGTGATTTTCCATGGCACCAAAATGGAGCTTTTGGAGATTTGGAAAGATAGAAAGCAAGAGCTTGATCTAACTAAGAATAATATGTGTTTAGTTTTGATTTTGGAGCTAAAATGAGTGCTAGGTGAGCAAAGCAAGATGGAGGAGGAATGGAGCTTCTTCTTACGTGAATGGATAAGTGAGGAAGAAGGTGAAACCAGTGGGAAATGAGAGAATGAAGAAGAAGAGGAGAGAGGGAAGCTTAAAAGGTAAGATATCATCTTAAAGTAAATAGTAACTTCTTTATTTCCCTCTTCTTTTACAGCCATGACTGGCACATGTGGTGAGTCACCACCTTAAAAACCGGTCCCCTCTTGCTAATGAAGATATTTTTGGTCTTTTTTGACCAATTAATTAAACTAAGTTGACTTAGGCTTAAATTGGGCACTATTTGGTTACTATTCACATTTAGTGCACATATTTGTGAAATTTTTGGTTTCCCATTGATTTAGGCTTCCTAATGTGATACTAAGTAGAACACAAGTTGATTAAGGAGTAATCATGGGCATTTAGCCACTCAAAACCTCTTTCCAAGATAATTTTTCAAAAATGTGCTTTAAGAGTCCTTAAAGCACAATTTGTGTTTTAACTTGTTTTTGAGCTTGGTTTTCTTTTTTAATTGGTTTAAAATGTCCATTAGCATGTTACTCAGGTATAAGAATGACATTTGGGTTTTATCCAAAGTTACTCCAAGCTTAGAGCATGTTTTTTCTTAAATTGCTCTTATGGTGTTTCCTTGTGTCTTCTTTGGTTTAAACGGTTTCTTAATGTTTCTTAGGCATAAATTAGCCTTCTTAAGTCTTAATTTAACATCTAAACACCATAGCTAAGTTTGGGTTATTTCAATCTACCCCCCTTAAAAGAACTTTGTCCCTAAAGTTCATATATGTGCTTAATCATTCACAATACTCAAATTTCTTAATCTTAATACCATATCTTACATTCACATTCACACATCCCAAGACTCAATGGTCTGCCACAAGTACAATACATAAGTACTATACATATCTCAACATAACACAAAGTGTAATATATTGCACAAGCCATATCTTACATTCGCCAAAGCAAACAATAAACATGTTCGTTTACTAACTCAAAGCAAAGGAAGTTCTACCCCCCTTAAAAAGGTGTACGACCTGTACCCTATATAGACGATCTAGTCGGTAAATAAAGAAGGGTACTTCGATCTCATCTTATCCTCTAACTTCCACGTTGCCTCTTCGACATCCTGGTTAGACCAGAGGACCTTCACCAGTCGTACTAACTTATGGCAAGTGTCCCTAGTCTTCGTATCCAAGATTCTCTGAGGAATCTCCACAGATCTCATATTCGGCTCTAGCGTTAATCTCTCAGGCTCTAACACATGGGAGGGGTGGTGCATGTACTTCTTTAGCTGTGAAACATGAAAGACGCCATGCACTTTATCCAGCTCAGCAGGTAAGTTCAACCTGTAAGCAACTGGGCCCACCCGCTCCGTAATCTCATAAGGACCAACAAACTTCGGGCTCAATTTGCCCTTTTGCCCAAGCCTTAACACACCCTTCATTGGTGAGACTCGCAAAAATACCCGGTCGCCCACTGCGAACTCCAGGTCTCGTCGTCGAACATCAGCATACGAATTCTGTCTATCTTGAATAGTTTTCATATTCTCCCTGATTTGCTGAACTTCAGCCTGAACTTGCTCTAAGTACTCAGGTCCTATAATGACCGTCTCACTCGACTCATCCCAGTAGAGCGGTGTACGACATTGTCTACCGTACAACGCTTGGAAAGGCGTCATCTTGATCGAAGCATGATTGCTATTGTTGTAAGAAAACTCGATCAGATGCAACTTGTCAATCCAACTGCCTTGAAAGTCTTAAGCACATGCTCTCAGCATGTCCTCGAGTGTCTGAATTATTCGCTCAGTCTGACCAGTTCTCTAAGGATGGAATGCGGTACTCAACTTCAATTCCGTACCCAACGCTTCTCGTGTAGCTCTCTAGTACCTCTAAAGGAATCTGGTATCTCTATTAGACACTATGGTCTTTGGTACCCTGTGGTGTCTCATGATCTCCTTATCAAATAACTTAGCTAATTTAGCTACCTTCCAAGTATCCTTCATCGGGATTAATCGGGGTACCTTGGTAAGGCGATCTACTACAACCCATATCATGTTCAGACCTCCCCTAGTAGGTGGGAGTCCGACCACGAAGTCCATGGAGATGTCATGAAACTTCCACTCCTGAACTGGCATCGACTACACCATTCCGCCTGGTTGTCGGTGCTCGAATTTCACCTTCTGGCATGTGAGACACCTCAAAACGAACTCGGTAACATCTGCTTTCATCCCCGACCACCAGAAGTATCTCTTCATGTCTTTGTACATCTTAGAGCCTCCTGGATGGATGGAAACAGAAGAATAGTGTGATTCTCTCAGTATGCAATCTTTCAGATCTAAACTGCTACGCGGGATGCATAACCGGCCCTTAAGTGTGATCAGATCATCATCATGAAGTCTGAAGTCGTATTTTTGACTCTCAAAGGTACCCTCTGTCAGCTTCTACCTGACTTCCCTCATATACTCATCAGTCCTCTGACCCTCTCGCACCTCATCAACCAAGCTCGAGGAAGCATGTAGCAAATGGAGTGAGTGTGCTTGACGGCTCAGGGTGTCAGCTACAACATTGGCCTTCCATTCTTTGTATTGGAGGTCAATATCATACTCCTCAAAAATTCTAACCATCTCCTCTGTCGAAGATTCAACTCCTTCTGAGTGAATATATATTTCAAACTCTTATGATCGTTATAGATCGTCACACTAACCCCGTACAAGTAGTGGCGCCATATCTTCAAAGCGAAGACTACAGCTCCCAACTCCAAGTCATCAGTGGGGTAGTTCTCCTCATGTTTCTTCAGCTAGAGTGAGGCATATGCCACCACCTTGCCATGCTGCATGAGCATGCAACCCAACCCTCTACCGGATGCATCACAGTATACCTCAAAGCCCTCCGTACCGTCTGGAATGGTCAAAACCGGTGTAGTGGTCAATGAGTTCTTCAAGCTCTGGAATGAACTCTCACAGTCATCCGTCTATACGAACAATGCATCTTTCTTCATCAGACTGGTCATCGGCTTCCTAACCTTGCTGAAGTCCTTAACAAACCTCCGATAGTACCTTGCCAGACCGAGGAAGCTCCGAATGTCAGTAGCCGTCTTCGGTCTTGGCCAGGTGCGCACGACATCTATCTTTGCTGGATCTACAGAGATCCCAGCATCTGACATGACATGACCTAGGAAAGAGACCTGGTCAAGCCAAAACTCACATTTAGAGAACTTAACATTGAGCTGGTTCTCCCTCAGTATCTCTAACACCCTCCTCAAATGTTCCTCATGCACAGTCCTCGACCTTGAATATATCAATATGTCGTCGATGAACACCACAACCGACTTGTCCAACTGTTCCCTGAACAAGCGGTTCATCAGATTCATAAACTTTGCTGGTGTGTTTGACAGACCGGACGGTATAACTGTAAATTCATAGTGGCCATATCGTGTTTAGAATGTCGTCTTTTCAATATCTCCCTCCTTAATGGCTATCTGATGATACACCGATCTGAGATCAATCTTGGAAAACACATACGCGCCCTTCAACTGATCGAACAGATCATTAATGCGTGGTAGTGGATACTTATTCTTCACAGTTACTGCATTCAGCTCTCTGTAGTCGTTGCAGAGGCGAAGACTGCAATCCTTCTTTTTCACGATGAGAACTGGCGCTCCCCATGGTGAAACACTGGGTCTTATGAACCCTTTTTCTAACAAGTCTTTCAACTGATCTTTCAACTCATTCATTTCTGCCGGTGCCATTCGGCACGGTGCCATGGCTATAGGTCCGGTTCCAGGTAGCAGCTCAATAGTGAACTATACCTCTTGAGTGGGTGGCATGCTGGGCGGTTCCCGTGGAAAGAGATCGAGGAACTCTGACACTACCGGTAAGTTAGGGTCGAACTCAGGGTCTCTCTCTATGTCTTCCTTCCTCCTCAACTCCTTATACATTGCCATGTCGGAGATGATCTTGGTCAAAGGCTCTCTGGGCCTCTCGCGGTATGATATTGTAACCCCAGACGGACTCCTGAGTAACAGTCGGTGCTCGGCGCAGAGGATACGACCCTTGTGCCGCTCCAACCAGTTCATCCCGAAATAACATCAAATCTCAAATCCCTGAACTCAATGAATGTGACTAGAAAGTCTTCACCCTTAATTCTAATGGTGGCTCTTCGGTAGCAGCGAGTGCAACGAACCTTCTCCTTAGACGGGAGCGTAACCGTGAAGTAGGGCAGCTCATCAACGTCTAGCCCCAACCTCCTCACAAATGATGACGAGATAAAGGTATGCGAGGCCCCTGAGTCGAAGAGAACTGATGCCTCAATGCCGTTAATCGGAAAGGTGCCAGTGAGGATAGTACCGCTTTCGCCGGCCTATGCCTCTGTAAGGATACTTAGCGCACCTTTCGTACCGAGTCCATAACCTAATTGTATTTCACAAGCTTTCATGAGTAATGATGGTGTAACAAGAGTCGTAACAATTGATATGAACAACACTGTTATTTTTATTGATAACCATCCTTTTTACATCATGTGCTTCTTTCTTACACTTCTTTTCTTACATCATGCTTAAAGTATTACAGGTCTAATATTGTCTAAAGGTTAGGTTTAACCGCCCTGGTCTTATGTGTGTCGCATTGATCACTGCTGACGGTGTTGTATTTAGCTTAATTCTTTTAATCCCATGGTACAACATTCTTGACTCTCCACCCATAACTAATACATCACCAAACTTAAGTAGTAGTTTCTTATCACGGTCACACGCTTCTGCTCGCCGTATATAAATTCAGCGTCATCTCCAATGGACCAACACACTACGGGTATCCCTCTTTCGAGAGACTCCGCTGTCTCGTCCTTGACTGATGTAATCTGAGTCGTCCGTCCTTCTCGTAAAATTTCACTATGCATAAATCCGCTCGTATACCCAGGATTGGATCAGCCTCCAGTTGTTGTGCGATCTCCACTGCTTGTGTAATAACCGGATGGAACTCTTCGGGTATTCCCGGTGGTGAGACTCCATCTTGTGTTCTCGTGGTTTGGTACGTCTTGGCATACGGATTCCAATCCTTGCCTAAGCTCATCATCCTTAGTTTCATCCGTGCTCCTCCTGGGTACTCCGGTGTATAGAAACCTCCCGGTCCCACTCCTAACTGACAGCATCTCCTGATGATGGCTATTTGTGCTTCGGGTGTCAGGTATCCCCTTAACAAAAGCATACCAGGGCGGATAACCTGACATTGTTTAGTTGGAAAGTCTCGGGTTTCGATGTCGGTCTCTTCCGGGTTATGCATTGTAGGTATTGGATAGCAAATATTGAAGTTTCCTAAGGTAATGGTAGGTTATATCTCACTTAAGCTCTAATCTTATCTTAATCTCATCTAACTTAGTCATTCATCAAAGCGTGCATGAAATGCGGTAAGTAGGCAATTTTATTACTTAATGGCTTATAGCGGTACCTGGCCTCGATGAGGTTTCAGCCTCATCATCCCGGTCCACCATCTGAAGTGTGGGTCCCTACTTCTGGACTACCCGTGGGTTCTTGTTTGCAGCCTGCTGAGTCATCTTCTGACCGTCAGATCCAACACCCTGATCGGTCTTGCCCTTGCCCTTCATCTCAGGCCTAAAAGCTCTACTCTCGGGGTTCCGGAAACACTCGTAAGCCTGGTGTCCATATACCCCACAAAAATTGCGCTGCACCTTATTCCCCTTCCAGTCGAGCCCGGGGTGGTCCTTGTGACACCACTGACAGATGTAACGTCATTGGTAGCCACCACTGGCTCCCTTCCCAGACTCAGAACCTGATTATGCTCAATATAAGTACTTGTGTCTCAAAGTTACTAATAATTCACCAATTTGCATTTAAGTGTTCTTCCTTACCCTTTGGCGCTTTTGAGCGCAGGGGCTTAGCAGCTATAGCGTACGTCAACTTAAGTGGCTCTTCAGCGGCCTTCTCATTCTCCACCTTCCCATTCTGACTTTTCTGGGACTGGGGCTGGTACTTATGTTTCTTGTACCTGCCTTGCCCTTGGGTCTCAGCACTCTTACCAGCTGTCTTTCTCTTAGCCGCATTGTCCTCGTCCCTCAGCTGGACGGTTATGTCAACCTTAGCAGCGGCATGATAGCACTCCTGCTTCCAAAGTATTAGTTTCTCTCATTCTCAAGGTCTAAATCTTATTCACTTATTATACCTTAACCTTTCTCATTACCTACAAGGTAGTATAACTCATCGGTCCCATGCCGTAGCGGAGTCGATGGCTCAGTCCGCCGCAGAAGCGGTCCACAAGAATCTGGTCCAAATACCCCAGACCCGGTAGAAGACGAAGCAAGGCGGTGAACTCTAAGTAATACTCATCCACCGTCATCTTGTCCGTCTACTTCAGCGCATCCAACTGTAAGCGATTCTTCGTCTGGACATGGGCAGGATAGTATTTGGCTCGTAGTAGAGCTGTGTACTGTTCCCAGCTAAACTCTGGATTGGCCACATGCTCGGCCCTCACCAGCTTCCACCAATCGCCTGCTGCTCCCTTCTGGTAGAACGTAGCTAGACGCACCTTGATCCCAACAGGGACATCAAGGGTCTCGAAGGCGGTCTCCAACTCGGAGATGTACGCCTCAAGCTTGGTGGGATCGGTCTCCCCCTTAAAAGATGCGGGTCGAAGGTCGGCAAGACTCTTCACCCAATTTGGCTCCCGGGGCTGTGGCGGTGGAGGTGGTGGTGCACCAGGCTGATAGCCCATGTGCCCTAATGCGGCAGCCACGATCTCTGTGATCGTCTGCCCTCCCGGTATCTCAGTAGACTCGTCGCCTCGGCCACGGCCTACGCCTCCTCTTGGACGTCCTGCCATTTGAACAATTACAACGTGCATTAGGCTTGTACTCACAACGTTCTCGATTCACGAATTTTATAACGTCCGTAGACGGTAAAGACGATCCACACTTAATTGTGGTCATCTTACTCTACTCACTTTAACTTCTCACACCCTTAACCCATATCATATACCTTAACTCATATCCTAACTCGGTGGTTATCCATGTTCGGTATTTCCTTAATCAGAGCGTAACTACGCTCTGATACCACTTTTTTGTAACACCCCGTCTTAAGCCAATCGTGGTTATCGCAAACTTAACAACACCATTATGACATCATAGCGGAAACTAATATACACCAGGACCTTGCTACGGTCTGATTAACAGAAATAACCGAACTTTAATACTTACAATCGTCTAACCAAAATATTCACCAACCGAGTTTATAAGTATCTCAACAACCAACATAATTCTTCACCGGTTTAAATATTAACAGACGGGTGCACAAACACAACCCGTACTTAAAAATAAATCCCGTCCTAAGTCTAACCGCCCCTACTCTCAAGATGAGTTTCATAGGACGCTTACCTGCAAAATGTAAACAATCGCCCCCGATGGGGTCAACACCTTTGCTGGTACGATTCTCTTATAGCCCCCAATCTAACGGGGCTACGACGACTAATTGTCGATAGCGTGGAGTTGATTAGATACACAACATAAATAAGAAGTGCAGTAAAAAACAAGCCACATATGAACAAACTTAGTTCACACACAACGAACGACTTAAAAGCGTTCTCCTAGTAAGCGAGTTAATCATTTAACTCCTCAAGTTATGATTCCTCTTAAACTTAGTTTATTCTTATCTTTCCTCAGTCTTAATCCTTATCTCAGTCTCAGTATACAAACCGTTCTTTAATTAGAATTGGTTGTATCTTATCTTAATGTTTATTTTTCTCAGGTCAAAAGTAACCCTAGCGAATGAGCTATTAACTCCATTGGTTGAATAAACAACTTAACTTAAATTTGGGATTTAGGTGATCCTGCCGCACCATCTTAATCTGCCTCCCAACTTGAACTGTAATTAGGTGGCTGATTCGACATTCGACCCTAGGCAACAAGTTCGAAGATAAAACCTTAAGCGGAAGTCGGATCTGATTCAGATACCGACCCCCTTTCCTTAACATGCATGACCGGAGTCAGTCCCGGATTCCTCACTCCCCCTAAGTTCCAGTTAGTAGAAGGTCTTAAAGACGAAGCGTTAGTTAAACCTTTCTCGGGTATTAACCAACCAACATTTTGGGAGTGAATCTCTTATCTCATTCAATGTTACTAAGTATTGTTAGTAACTAATCTCAAGGTCAAGTGTGTTAGTACAATGTAAACACATAAGAAGATAAATAGTCTGGTTGCATGCTTTATCTTGTTTTAGTCAAAGCAAATAAACAGAAGCACACAAGCCGAGGGACCTCATTAGAAAGCAGGCTACAAGAAAGCCATACCGTTCACCGTCGTTTGTGCCGATTGTCTAACCTTCCGAATTCCAATTCTCAAGTCCTAAAACATTCATCCATTTAGGTTGTTAAAACTTATCTCAATCCACTAACTTAACTTAACCCCACTTACTTAACTTACTTAGTCATTAGTGATCCTCACCTTATACCCACTAAGTTCTTATAACTTAACCTTAAACACTTAAATCCTATTACTTAGCTTAACTTCTTGAGTTCTCATATTCTTATCTTTCTTATCATTATTACCCTCTTAATGGTGGGCTACTAATGCCAAGGGCCGACCGACCCAACCCCCTGGGTCGGTCCATTCCAGAAACTTTCTAGTTCACTAAGTTTTCCCCGACCGACGTCCCAAGACCCTCTAGGTCGGTCCGTTCCAGAACAATTCCCGTCTCACAATTCACAGTTCGACCGACCAGACAGGGTCGGTCCCCTGGGTCGGTCCACTGCAGAATTTTCTCCTCATGTGCTCAATCAATACCAAGCTCTTCCACAAGTTCCCTGACATGTTCTAATACCATTTAGGCACTTAATATCCTCTTAAACCATCCATCAACTCACTTATAAACCCTCTATTTAATACATTGACCATTTCCTAAATTCCTTACAAGAATTTCCTAACACTTAGCCAAAACCACCTACACTTCCAACATGTAAATTGTTTGCCTAAAACTTCAACTAACCGAAGTGTTTTCTCCACATCATTACCATTGCTCCTAAAGCACCATTTCTCACCTACATCTTCTTTATACTAAACTCTTCAAGGTTTTGCTCTCTAGCTCATACTTAAATTCTTCACAAGGTATTATATCTCTTGTTACCAAATTTTGTACAAGTCTTAACAACACTCCCACCATAACCTTGGTGTATCCAACTCACTCATTTAAACTCTATTTCCTTCAAGACAACTCCTAAGTCATTTAAACACTCAAGAACGCCCTAGTTCACTTTCTCTCACCAACTTAAGCCTTAAAAATTCGTAGTACATCTTAGGTCACCAAACTTCATTTATACACCTTATACTCCTTGTTTTCTCACCAAATTTTGACATGGCTTCTCTAGTATATTCCTACACCCAAAAATTTGCTTTTCACCATGAAACAACCATGAACACTCAAATTCTTACTACACATTCTCTACACACAAATTACACCAAAACTAATCTACATCACAATATAGTGCTTATACTTAAATTGCTTGGCACTTAGGCCCTTAAATGACTTGGCTCTTAGGCCCTTAAATACATAAATCTTAAACACTAAATTTCCCACATAATAAATTCCTTCAACCTGCAAATACACACAACAATGCTCCCATTGCAACAATAGTGTTCTAATAATTCACCTTGTGAGTGTTTAATTATCTCATTTCCCATTTGCTCATTAGTCACATGAAATACCCCAAACCTAGATATGGTATTTAAATGATAAACTGAGGTATAAGAAGGCTAAAGAATGCCTTAGAAACATTAAGAAACCATTTTAATCAAAGAAAACATAAGGAAACACCAAAAGAGCAGTTTAAGCAAAAACGTGCTCTAAGCTTGGAGAGACTTGGGTGAGCACCCAAATATCATTCTAAGACCTTAGTAATATCCTAATGGTCATTTTAAGCCAATTACCAAAGAAAACCAAGCTCAAAAACAAGTTAAAACATAAATTGTGCTTTAAGGACTCTTAAAGCACATTTTTGAAAAATTGTCTTAGAAAGGGGTTTTAAGTGGCCAAATGCTGATGATTACTCCTTAATTAACTTGTGTACTAATTAGTATCACATTAGGAAGTCCAAATCAAATGGGAAATAAAAAATTTCACAAATATCTGCACTAATTTGTGAATAGTAACCAAATAGTGCCTAGTTTAGTCTTTAATCAATTAAGTCTAATTAATTGGTCAAACAAGACCATGACCAGCCTAATTAATGAGGGGCCGGTTTTCTAAGGGTGTGAGTCACCAAGAGTAGCCAATCAACGTTAGAAGAAAAAGAGAAAAGTAAGTGGTTACTATTTGCTTTTAAGGAATCAATATCTTATATGCCATCTCTCTCCTCCTTTCTCCATTCTTCATCTTCTCCATCGATTTCTCTTGTTCTCTTTCCTCTCTTTCACGTAAGAAGACGACTCCATGCTAGCTCCAACTTCTTTTGCCCACACTTGCTCATTTAAGCTCCAAAATCAAAACCAAGCACATATATCTCCTAGTTAGCTCAAGCTCTTCCTTTATACCTTTTTAAAACTTCAAGAGCGTCATTTTGGAGCCAAATCAAACCGCCATTAGAGGAGGAAACTCAAGCTTGGAGACTCCATTAGCTTCTCCATTCTCTTAAGGTAAAGAATATGTAAGAAAAATGAAGTTCCCACCATTTCTTCACATGTCCAAAATTATCACTCATGGGGCTTCATTTTTATGCCTTTCTCTAGCTTGTTTCTACTCTCCAAGGGATAAAGGAGGTCCTTCTTTACTCATATCCAAGCTTGTCTTGAGAAACCAAGGTAAAACAATCAATTTAATACCTTAAAGCACATTTTTAACCTAGGGTTTGTTCCTTAAGGTTAATGTATTATCTAGCACTCATTAGAGTCATTGGATAATGGTTAGAACATTGGCAAGGAGAGTTTGAGTGGTGACCGAGATTGTTTAAGGAAAGGGCTAAGGAGGAAAGTTTGGGAGCTTGTGAAAGAACAAGGTAAATTACTTACCTTAAGGTGTATTATTGTTTAAGGGGATGGGATTTAGATAGGTGATGAGTTTAGTGTAGAGTTTACATTGGGAAAGGACTATAAAAACCTAGGAGAAATAATGACTATACTTGTGAACTTGTGACTAAGGAGCAAATGAGAAAAAGGAGATAGTTTAAGAATGTCAAGGTGAATTATAAGAACGTTTAAATTGCAATGGGAGCCTTGTTGTGTGTATTTGCAGGTCAAAGGCTATATATAATGAGGAAATTCAGTGTTTAAGATGTGTGCATTTAAGGGCCTAAGTGCCAAGCAATTTAAGTTTATGCACTATATTGTGATGTAGTGTAGTTTTGATGTTTTATGTGTGCTAAGGAGGTTTGGTGAAAATTTGAATGTTGATAGCTATTTAATGGTGAGAAGCTAAATGTTTTGTGTAACAATATACTAGAGAACCCATGGCAAAAATTTAGTGAAGAACCTAAGTGTTTAAGATGTTCTAAGGAGATTTCACGACTAGGTAGTACTATGAAAACTTTAGGGGTTGTTTGATGAAAAAGGGTGAGTTTAAGGTGTTTTAATGAGTTATAATGACTTAGGAATCACCATGGAGGATTTAGGAATCAAAAGAATGTACTAGTGTATTTAGGACTTAGGCAAACATTGGTAAACAAGTAGGAGAAAATAATGTGTTGATGGATGGAGGCATAAACTTGTGAAGAAACTTTAAGTAGTTGCATAAAGGAGTTTTAGATGGTAAAAGATGCTTGGGAGATGATGTTATAGTGGTGAGGAAGCACTTGGCATAGTGGCTGTATTAGGTATGAACCACCACTTAGAAACCTAGTGAAAAACATTACAAGTGTTGGCATTATTATAAGGAGAATGCATAAAGACTAAGGTGGATATTAGTGAGTGGTCTAATGAGTTTTGTGGAGAGCTTAAGGTGTATTTGAAGTGCCCAAATGAGGTTAGAGCATACTAGGATATATGAGGTGAAGTTTGGAGTTAAATGGGAATTTAGAAACAAGGTCCTGGAGTCGACCGACCTTAGGGACCGGACCTGCAAGGTCGGTCGAGCTCAGTTTACACTACCGGAAAGAGTTTCTGGAATCGACCGAACTTGGGGACCGGACTTACAAGTTCGGTCGGGCTTGTATTTTGTGTACGAATTAAGTCTCTGGATTGGACCGACCTTGGGACCGGACTTACAAGGTCGGTCATGCCTAGAATTTTGTACGGGAATTGGTCTCTGGAATCGACCGAACTTGGGACCGGACTTACAAGTTCGGTCGGGCTTAAATTTCTCACGGGGAAAACTCTCGGGAATGGACCGACCTTGGGGACCGGACTTGCAAGGTCGGTCGGGGTAAAATTTTCAAACGGTAATACGTCCTGGAATGGACCGACCTTGGGTAAGGTCGGTCGGTAAGATCGGTTGAGCCAAAAACACAAAAAAAAAAGAAATTTTAAATTCTAAAGATATTAATTGGTAGTAAGGTATGCCATTGGTAGGGTAATAATGATTAGGGACCTAAGAACCTAAGGAATTAAGTTAAGTTAAGTTTAAACCTTAAGTTTAAAGTTAAGTTAATATGGTTAAGGGGTAATGACTTAAGAGGGTATCGAATGGGAATCCCAAGGGATTAAGTGTCTTAAGTAAGGTGCAAATAGCTAATGGCCTAAAAATGAATGAATGTTTTAGGTTTGTGAATTGGGACCCCAAAAAAGGTTAAACAAACGACAGTCGACGGTGAACGGTACAGTCTTTCTTGTGACCTGCTTGCTAACGAGGTGTCCCTCGGCTTGTGTGCTATTTGTTGTTTGATATGACTAAGACAAGATAAAGCATGCAACCAGATTTTAATGTTCTCGTTGTGTATGTGTTTTCTTTACACTAACCCACGAGGCTTAAGGATAGCTACTAACTAAGCTTGATACTTATTGAGTTAAGGAGAGGATTTGTACGTTGGTGATTGTTGGTTAATACCCGTCAAGGTTTAACTAACACATGGTATTTAAGACTTTCACTAACCGTAACTTGGGGTGGGAGTGAGGAATCCGGAATGGTACCGGCACATGTGTATTGGGGAAGGTCGATATCTGAATCAGATCCGACTTCCGAAAAAGACTTGTCCTCGGACTCGTCGCCTAGGGTCAACAAACCGACCAACCACCCGGACTACTGTTTGAGGTGGGAGGCACATTAAGGATGGCGTGGGGGGATCAAGCCTACATCCTCAACAAATTAAGAAAGGTTGCTTATTGCTGGATAGTGCACTGCTACTGGCTAGGGTTAACCAAGCCCTACAAAAATAAGCAACTAATTAAGGGCTAACCAATCTAATAGTGGAACGGTTGGCAAATATAGATTAAGGAGATTGTGGATCTAAGGAGTTAAGAACTAACTCACTTATTAAGGGAATGCCTGAGTCATTCATTTGCATATGAGCTATTTATGTTCATTGTGGTTTGTTGTTTTATTGCGTTTCATATATGCTTGTGATGCAAATCAACTTCCATGCTATTGACAATTAGTCGTCGTAACCCGTTAGCTTGGGGGCCATGAGAGGGTCGTACCAGCATTCGTGCTGACCCCTTTGGGGGCTGTTTTTACACTTGCAGGTAAGCGGCCCATGAAGTCACACCACGAAGTAGGAGCGGGTAGCCCTAGGTGGGACTTTATTTTGAGTACGGGTAGCGCCTGTGCACCCGTCTGTTGATAGATGATCTTGAGAAATGTTATGTGGTTTTGGAGATACTTAAAACTCGGTTGGTGTATGTATTTTGGATGTACGGTTGTAAATATTTAAGAAGCGGTATTTCTTGTTGATTAGACCGTGGCAAGGTCCTGGTATTAGTTTATTTCTGCTGCGACGTTTATGTATTACTGTTAAGTTGCGGTAACCACGAATGGCTTAAGACGGGGTGTTACATCACAAGTTCTCAAATATAGCCATGTTTTTTCTCCTAGGTTTTATAACCCCTTTCTAATGTAGACTCTAAGCTACTCATACCCCTTTATCTAAGTGCCATTCCTTAAAACAATAAAAACACATTAAGGTAAGACATTTACCTTGTTTTTCCAAGCTTTTTCCTCACACTTTCCTCCTTGGTTTTTCTTGTTTGATTTTCGGCCACCAACTTAAATTCTCTTGCCAATGTTCTAATCAATATACAATGACTCTAATGAGTGCTAAAGAATACACCAACCTTAAGGAATCATTCCTAGGTTAAAAATGTGTTTTAAGACCTTAAAGTGGATGATTACCTTTAAAGTCTCAAAGTAGACTTAGGCAATGAATGAAAGAGGACCTCCACTAGTCCTTGGTGAATAAAAACAAGCTAGAACAAGGCATAAAACAAGGCTCCATTCTAATGAAGATATTTTTGGTCTTTGTTGCCCAATTAATTTAACTAAGTTGACTTAGGCGTAAATTGGGTACTATTTGGTTACTATTCACAATTAGTGCACGTATTTGTGAAAGTGTTGGTTTCCCATTGATTTAGGCTTCCTAATGTGATACTAAGTAGTACAGAAGTTGATTAAGGAGTAATCATGGGCATTGAGCCACTCAAAACCTCTTTCCAAGACAATTTTTCAAAAATGTGCTTTAAGAGTCCTTAAAGCATAATTTGTGTTTTAATTTGTTTTTGAGCTTGGTTTTCTTTGTTAATGGGTTTAACATGTCCATTAGCATGTTACTAAGGTATAAGAATGATATTTGGGTGTTACCCAAAGTTACTCCAAGCTTAGAGTATGTTTTTGCTTAAATTGCGCTTATGGTGTTTCCTTGTGTCTTCTTTGGTTTAAATGGTTTCTTAATGTTTCTAAGGCATAAATTAGCCTTCTTAAGTCTTAGTTTAACATCTAAACATCATAGCTAATTTTGGGGTATTTCACTAGCAATCCGTAGCTCATATCTAACAGTTCGTACCTCCAGAATACATCACTATAATATCAGTGTCTATATTACGAGTCTACTTAACCATCATAGACAGGTTCTAATCTTTGCCCTGTAGTGATACCCTTAACCGGTTATTGTTTGGCTCAGGTTTGTATTAAGTCTCGGGATTTAATTTAACCATACTCTATAGTCGTAAGAGTATAATATTTCGTAATGCAGTAATATTCATTACTTAAGGATTAAATTCCTAGTAATCCATGTTATTTATCAAGGTTAGTTGACCCTTGTATATTTGCCTACACATACATCCTTATTGGTATATATATATACATAAATATACATAGTTCATTGTTCTACTTGTTCAACTAAACTATACTCCACTTATATATTTATATACCCATATTCGTATGTATTGATACATATATATATATATATTTATATCCATACAATATAGTCTATTGTTATACTTTACTTGACTAAGTTATATTCTAACTTTTAATTACATATTATTTTATGTGTCGGTCAACTTAACCACTTGATCAATTTGTGATGATTTGGTCAATCTAGTTTGACTTGGTCAATGTTACAGGCCCATGATTCATTATATCCAATATTTATTTATCAACTCATACTATTTCATATTATAACACTTATAATCATATTTCCAAATCTATGATTTTCTCCACATTAACCCTATATGATTTATCAATCATATTGTATTTTTCACCTTATATTATAAATACATATAATGCTAATTATAAGGTTTTCTCATAATGCATTTATTCTTAATTTCATGTGGAGTACACATTTATCAATTTATGTTTTTCTTTTATTCATAAATCTCTTATTAATAATTCATCTTACTATTATACAAGTATTTTATACATCATCACATTCCTTATATTATAAGGTTTCTTATCATATATCACTCCCCAAATTTCCAACTTACAACCCATTATTCTATTAGACTATTTATAAGGTATATTTATACCCCATTAATCTCTTTATAATATGCCCTCTTATATTTTAACATAAGGTCACATTATATCATCTTAAACTTTACAATATATCATTCATTGTTTCTGAAAATTCCAAACCAGCCATCTTATTTTCGGCATTTAAATTCCTTCCCCTTCATTTTAGGTTATTTACAAAATCACCCCAAACATTATTCTTGTTACATTTCTAACCTTATTTAATTATAACTTATGATCCCAAAACATTATAATATATAGAAACATATACATATATATACAAATTCGAACAGCACCCTATTATTTTCCAGATTTATTCTTTTCACCCACAACTTCTTTTAATTACATGTTACCCCTCTTTATTTTGTAAACTTTTAATTTAATACCTAAAACTTTATATTATACATATTAACTTATTTAATTCCAAAAATTTCCAAAATAATTCCGTAAATTCTCGAACAGCCCCTAGGTTGTCCCAATATTATTTTCCATCCCAAACTTTCGGTTATTTACACATTAACCCCATAAGTTTTATAAATGTTACATTTTAATACTTAAACTATATATTATAATCCTTATTTTATTAAATCACTAAAATTAATCCAAAATTCACCAAATTTATGTACAGACCCCTACTGGTCATACTAACCTCATTCCAGCCCATAACTTTTGAAAATTACATAAACACCCCAAATAGTTTTATAATTTTCATTTTTAACTTTATACTTTATTTAAGTTACCAAATCAATTACTTATTTTTTTCCAACTTGATCAAACATCATATATGGTCAAGGTTGACCACCCACACACTCCTTTGACCAGCATTTATCAATAATTACAAAAATACCCCTCTTGTCTCTCTAATTTTACATTTAAGTGTTTAAACTTTATAAAAATTACATTTTATGTCTTTAAAATTCCTAAACAGCCCCCATTTGGTTTTATTTATTATTTAGCACCCCCAAACTTTATTTATTTATGGTTTGAACCCCATAGTCAGCCTTTGTTTATTTTAACACTTATAAAGTTTATAAATCTCATTATAGCTTTGTCTTTAATTTATGTAACACCTACATTCATCAAGAGTCATCTAAAATGTTCCTAGATGATTATATTCACTAAAATTACACTTTAGCAACAGAAATGTGTTTAATTCATTTAACCACCCAAACACTTAATAGTTTAATATTTAAAGCTTTAAATAACTATGATAAAATGGCCTAAACACATGGCCTTCAACATAACATAAATTTAACCATAAATGACATTAAAATGTCCATAAACTATAGGTTATACATAGCTTCCTACAGATTTTTCATTTAACTTATAAAAATAATTTTTCTTTCACTTTTAATTTATAAACTTGACTGTAATAAGTCATTAGCACCTAGGTTCACCAACTAAACATGTAACCATAATTTTCTACACATTTTTCTGGTTTAAAAAGCACATATACACTTGTACATTTCAGCCCTATTTATTTTATAACATTAATAACCTTAATGTATAAATAATGGTTTTAAGCGTCATTACCTTGTTAAAATCACAAGGAAGTCCACACAGCCACTCTCCCCTTCACGGCACTAATTAACACAACCCTAAGTTAGGTTTTTTATTCATAAAATTAAGTGTAACACTATTATGAACTTTAAGACTTTAAATGAGTATTTTACCTTCTTAAAGTTGGTTTTCTCTTTGGGATGATGTCCCTACTGTCTCCACACTCCATGGGTGGTTCCAAGACCCACTCAGTCAGTATAATAACAGGGAATAAGAGTTTAGTTAGTGGTTTCGCTAGTAAGTAATTTAAAGAGCTTAAACATGGATTTTTGAACACTTAAGAGAGTGTCATTACCTTGAGATTTTTGAAGGGTTCCTAGGTCATAATTTCAGCCACATAACAGAGGATACAATGAACTTTAGTTCATGGAAAAATCAGAATGAAAAGATAGGTTTAAGGGACCTCATATGTTCTTGATTTACCTTCCCTTTGAAGCTCTTTAAGAGGTGTTTTGGAGCAGATATTTGACCAACGAAATTGGGTGAATATCACCTTTATTTGAAGCATGAAATTGTGTAAAAATGGATAATAAACAAATGCTAATTTAGGATTTATGAAGAAATGAGCAAAAATATGCTTTAAGGTATTTTTGTGTTCTTACCTTGTGTTATCTAGCCAACCTCCATTGTTCTTGGCCCATGCTCTTTGATTTTCGTCCATAATGAGAGAGAGAGAGAGAGAGAGAGAGAGAAGAGTTTAGTGGTGGTTTGGTGCAAGAAGATGAAGATTTAAGGAAGAAAGGTGCTTAAAACACCATTAGAAGCCTTAAAGCTTGAAAAGCATGAAAACGGTGAAGAGAAGAAGATGGAGGCAGCTGCTGCCGGCAGAGAGAGGGGGAGAATATTGCTGAAGTTGAGCATGGGCAATGAGGCATGGGTGAGTGTGTGGGTATAAGTAAAAGATGACTTTGTCTTAGTGTGTGTAAGGGCTATGTTTTGTCTTATGTGTGAGTCATCTTGCTTTTCCTTGTCTCATTTACTTAAAACAGCCGTATACAATGATGGAGTGCTGTAGCATATCTAGTTTGTGTGTGTAAGAGAGGATGAGGTGTATTTGTCTTATATGAGGTGAGTTGTTCTTTAATGCTTATTTTTTATTCTAGCTTACCTTTTGACTTGTTCTCCCCTTGTGCAGCCGAGACATGTGGGTAGGAGGACAGTACATGCCAGCTTTGTGTGAGAAAAGATGAGAGGAAGAATGGTGGAAAGTAATATTGATTTATTCCTTATTGTCTTCTTGTCTCCTTTTGGTGTCTTGCTTGCTTTTCTCTTGTCTCATTCCCTTAATAAAACCATATGTATGAGTGAGGATGGGTTAGGATACTTTCCAGCTTGTGAGAGGAGATGGGAGGAAGAGTTGTAGGAAATTACTTTTGCTTTATTCCTCTTTGGTACTCCCTTGTCTTCTCTTGTTTTGTTTCTTGTGTTTCTTTTTTATTTCTTCTTCCTTATACATATACAAGCAGACGGCCACACATGTCCTTGGAGGGGGATTTTAAATTTTCCTAGACTTTATATTTAGACATTAAGTTGTACACTTGTGACTTAATTTATGTGTTAGGTGGTAACATGTGTTATTTTTGTTTTAGTGTGTATATAAGGGGTTGTTGTACTTAATAATTTGGTTTGACTATATAAAATGTTTTATATAGTCTAATGAATAATATTTGTGATATTTACCACATGTATTAATATATTACATCTGGTATTAATTTTAGGAGTTCATTTCTCCTTAATAATGTTCTCTCTTTGATTAGAGATTTAATGTATAGTTTGATGTCCATTTTGGACTATATGTTTATACACTAATGTTTATAATGAGTATTACTCATTAGATGAATATTTGGTACTTATAACCTTCATTTGATTTAATTCCTTATTAATTAAGGTAATTAGTGTTTGGGGTATTTCACAGAAAAACAGGTTGGCATACAAGCCGGTGTAATCCGGTAGAACACAGGTTGCAAGAAAACCATATCTTGGTCCCTGCTGCGTTCGTTAACCATTGAATGCAGCCCCTATACATAATTAGTCGTGTCGGTTAATTAACTCGTTTAACTTCCGATTAACTAAGTATTTTACATGATTATACGACATGCTTTCACATTTAAACTTACACATGTTCACCCTCATTATACACACTAGGGTTTACTACTAATGCCACATTTTATTTTCTCAATTTTTTTATATGGTCCGACCGACTCACCGACCGACCCAACCCCTTGGGTCGGTCAAAATCAGAACACTCGGGTTTGAAGATTTCAGCCCGACCAACCCAACGCCCTGGGTAGGTCGAAGTCAGAAAACACTCATTTTGACTCGTTTCAACTCCGTTCTTCTTCCCTAATCTTTTCACATGTTTTCTAAACATGTTTAAACATCCTAAACACTCTTAAAACCTACTCAAATCATTGGTTAATCTCATCATCCAATCCTTGTTCAATTCCACCAATTTCAATTTCCATTTTCAACACTTATGCACACTAGTGCATCACCAACCTCTCTTGATGTTTCACAACCTTCTACCAACATTACCAACTCACTTATTGGCCACACCTAATGCATCATCAATCATCCTCATCTCCTTAACTCAACAATTCTCAACATCACTTCCTCCTAGTTCAACCCTTAGTCCTTACAAGACTTAACACCTCATTTACTTCCAACTTTTGCACAAGTGTTAACACTTCTCATACCATGACCTTGGGTGTGTCTAAAACACCTATTTGATCTCTAAATCCTCCAAGACAATTTCTAGTTCCTCCTAGCACTCAAGAACACCTTAATTCATTTGCCTCCACCAATTTAAATCCTAAACAATCCCTAGTACAACCTAGGTCACAACACTTCATCAAAACACTTAGAACTCTTGGTTTCTCAACTAAACTTTGACATGGCTTTTCTAGCACATTCTTACACTCAAACACCTAGTTCTTTCACCATTAACAATCAAAGACATTCAAACCCACCATGAATGTTCTCTACACACAAACTACGCTTGAACTACACTACATCACAATATAGTGCATAAACTTAAATTGCTTGGAACTTAGGCCCTTAAATGATATGGCTCTTAGGCCCTTAAATGACATGAACTAAACACTGAATTTCCTACATATATAATGCTTTCAACCTGCAAATACACACATCAATCTTATATGCCCTTATAATCCAACTTGTGGTTATTTTACTAACTCATTTCCCTTTGGCTCTTTAGATTGTTTATAAAACAATACAACTCAATTTCATAAGGTACTAAACTACATTAGGATAAGTCCTTTACTTTCTTCCTCTTCAAGATTTTCTCACTTGTTTTCTTTTGTTTTTCTGGATTGCAAACCAGCAAGGCTTTTTATCACTTGTCAATCTTTAAATCAATATACAAATAAGGGTAATGAGTATTAAGTATTATACCCAAACTCATGAACAAACCCTAGATTACAAGAAGTTTTTTAATACACTAGAATTGATGTTTATCTTGGAATTTGAAAGAGATCTTGATAAGGAAGAAAGGTAAGACTCCTTCTAACCCTTTGGAAATTGAATCAAGCTAGTAAAATGAGCAAGACAAGGCATCATCAAAGATGATTTTCGGCCATGTACAAAAATGAAAGGAAAGTTGATTTTTCTTTGGCTTTTATTACCTTGGAACAAAGGAGAACGACAAGGTGCAAGAAGATGAGCTTTTACCCCTTAAATGGATATTCACCATGGATTCAAACTTGAGGTCTTGAAGTTTTGAAAAGAGGGAAATGAAGAGCTTGGTCTAACTAACACAAATATGCCTTTAGAATTTGATTTGGAGCATGGAGTTGGATTTGGCAAGAGATTGAAGTTGGAGAAGAATGGAGATGTAGCATGGACGGTTTGGAGCTGGGAGAATGAGAAAGAACAAGGTGTGGAATAAGGGAAATGAAGAAAGTGAGGTGAGAGAGATGACTTTGTGAGATATTTCACTTATAAAGCAAATAATGATCTACTTTAGTTTCCTCTTCTTACTTTAGTTGGATGGCATGTTATGGTGACTCTTCACCTTCAAAACTGGGCCCCCTCATTTAGTTAGGATATATATGGCCTAGTTTGACCATTGACCACTTAAAGAAGTCATTTGACTCATTTTGGGCACTATTTGGGTACTATTCATAATTAGTGCACATATTTGTAAAATTTTTTATTTCCCATTGATTTAGGCTTCATAATGTGATACTAAGTAGTACACATATTGATTAAGGTGTAATCATGGGCATTTAGCCACTAAAAACCCATTTCCAAGACAAGTTTTCAAAAACGTGCTTTAAGACTCCTTAAAGTATAATTTGTGTTTAAACTTGTTTTTGAGCTTAGTTTTCTTTGGTAATTCATTTAACATGATCATTAGCATGTTAATAAGGTCTAGGAATGACGTTTAGGTCTTAAACAAGGTTACACCAAGTCTAGAGCAAGTATTTGCTTAAATTGACTTTATAGTGTTTTCTTATGTTTTCTTTAGTTTAAATTGTCTACCAATGTTTCTTAAGGACTTAATTAGCCTTGGAAATCATAATTACATAATTAATTAACACTTAAAGGTTTAGGGTATTTCAATTACTAAGGTGAAATACAACCTGATATTAGATTGTTTTAAGGGGGATTTGATAGATTTCTCAGTTCAAGTGTACAACAAGATATCTAGTAACACCCTTATGGTGAATTTAGACTTCATCAGGATATATCTACATGCATTGAAACTTGCTGTCGCAGTGGGTAGCCTCAGTATATGTTCTGAAGAAGCAAAAAGACTTTAGGCTTTGTTAGCAAGGATATGTTTGGACTGGTTTTTCCTAATTACATGAGATGGTTTGTTTTTTGTATCTAATATGTGTATTTACAATTTTTATCAACTCTATACGGATGATATTCAGATAGTAAAACTCTATACTATATTGGCTGGTATGGTGACTCTTGTTTTAGGTAACACTATGTTGAGAACGGAGTTTGTCCCCTTTTTAAACACGATGTCTCAATTGTATTCTCTTCATGATTAATAGTAGTTTCAAGAGTTAATAAAAAACTACAAAAACGAAGACGATCATACCAAGTCCTTCAAGTGTAGGTGGATTCGACGAGTCGTCTCTCCGCCAGCATGCATCACCTCCCTTTGGCCAAAGTGTTTACTATACAACCGGAAGCACGTTGCAGCGTGCTTCCACTTGTTGATGTTGCATCTCTTTAATACAAATAATTTTAATTTTTCACTTATTTAGAAATTATTTCAACAATTTACGGTTCTTAAATGTATATAAACACGTTCTTGTCGCAATTACCATTTGTTTAAAAAAAATTTATGTTGTTTATAAAAAATTTCTTAGATTAAAATTCCAAACTAGTTTTTTTATTGAAAATTGCTATATGATAAAGGAATACTAGTACAATTCCTTAAAAACTAAGATTTGTTTACTTAATAGTTAATAAAGTTTTCTAGATCTTCCTCTGAAAGCGGAATTCTTTCACTTAGCAATTATTAACATTGTTTAGCATTATTTATTTGGAATTTTTTCTAAAGACATTTAAAATGAAATTTTTAGAATTATTTGTTTTAAACTTCTGAGATTTTTATGTAAAACTAAATTGTTTTACTTAAGATTAACTAACTTTTTTAAAATTGTTTATTTTTAACTTTTAGATTTTCTTCAAAATTAGTAAAAATGATTACTAGATTCAATTAATTAAAATCTAATTTTAAATTATAAAAACAAAAAAAATATTTTCAACTATATAAAATCCATATCACGTGTTGTATCATGTGCTTCTGGTTGTACGGTAGAATTTACCCCTTTAGCACTGTTTTAAATTCACTAAACCACTCCACCTCAATCGGCGGCATGTCCATTCTTTGACCGGTTGTTAGCTTCTCTCTCCTGCCAAATGATAAGAAGAAGATCGCGCCCCCACACACGAGAAAAAATTCTTCACCGTTCTTTGTTGTTCAAGTTTTGCCCACCGAGAGGGTTATAGCTCATCATGAGCTATCAACACAGATCTATGCTAGCTTTGAGAGAGGAACAGATCAAGATCTGAAGTAAGGAGGGGAAATTGAATGCACCAGCAAAGAGAGGGTGAGGAAGAAGGAGGGGCGAGGCGTGCGGGTCTGCAACACGTTGCATCGAGATTCAATGGAGGTGGTTGTGGAGAAGCAGAATCGGCACGGCGTGCTAGAGAAAGAAGACACAGATGATTCTCTACCGGTTATATTGAATAGTAGAGGTAGATCTAATCCTCTATTATCTGCAATTGACTGCATTTTTTCAGAATCAATATCTGCAGATAGTCTAGGTTTTGCAGTTGTAATTATGATTTTCTATAATAGTAGATTAGAAATTAGAGACAGATACATCCTGATCTATGATTATCATACACCCCCCCAACTCGTATTCACCCCAATTCTAGCAACCGAAATAGCCAATTCCTGTTTCCCTTGGCGTCTGCCATGGATAACATGCTCCAAAACTAGAACAATCTAAAACTACATCCAGTAGAATCTGAAGCTTCTGACTCTGAACCGCTGATCATTGAACCACCTAATCCTAATTACCAAAAAGCCCTGGTAGGAAGATTGTGGCACCCCAATAGAATCCACCCAAGATTGATGCAAAATTTCATGTATCAGATCTAGAAACCTAAACCCCATCTTCGTGTCAATGAAGTTGGTTACAACACTTCCTCCTTTCTGTTGTCACATGAGACTAAAGCCAAACCCATCCTCTCCAATGGCCCTTGGCATTTTCAGAACAGACTCCTAGCCCTCAGGCCCCTCAACCCAGCCCTGAGTTTCGTGGAGCATGAATTCAGAACTATCAAAATCTAGGTTGGAATTCATGGTCTACCCATTGGCTTCTGTAATAGATCCACCGCCATCCTCCTAGCCCAAAGACTAGGAACCTTCATTGAATACCCTGAAAAGGTAAATCCCCTCCTTTCAAGAGTTCTTAGATTTAGGATTGAGATAAACTTAGAGGGTCCTCTGTGTCATGTCCTGTTGGTCACTACTGGTCAAACAAAGAGAATATGTAGAGTTTCGTATGAGAATCTGCCCAACTTTTGCTACAGATGTGGGAAACTTGTCCATACCCTGAACGAGTGTAAGGTCATCAAAGATAACCCAAAAGATATGGAGAGATTCAGCCCTTGGATTAGAGCTGAAAATGCTAGTACAATGGCCCCTGTCAGAGAAGAACTCCTGCTGCAACAATGGAGAGAAGAAGGATTAATTAAGGATGAATTCTTCTCTGTCTCCCACACTCTAGCCTCTAACATCAACTCTCAAGGCAATGTGGACCTCTCCTTGGCCATGATTACCCCTTCAGATTTCAACCTCAATGCTAATCATCTACAACCTTTAGTCTCAAATCAAGAATTCCCTCACAATCCCTCTCCTCTGAAATCTTTTCCTCCTCAACCACCTTTTCTGCAACACCCTAGAATTCGTCCACAAGCAAACTTGTCTTCGTCAAACCCCCTTAGTATTCATACTTCTTAACCTACACAAAATCTCCATATTCCCACCCCATCATTTCAACACTGCTCAGTACCAATACCCTCCCACTCATTATCATCCCATCCTTGGAACCCTCACTCTTCTAGTTCACAGACAACAAGTTGGTCCTTCTCAATCCCAGATTCCTCCCCCCATCCCTATAGCCACTTCTACAAGGATTTTGATTGGAATGCTGCAATCTCCTTCTTTGGGTCTGATGCTTATAAAAAACCCAACAGCCCTGACTCCATCAATCAAGACACCCCGTAATCTGTTTCCCAAATGCTAAAAGAAGTAGAACAGAGAGTAAATGTTCCTGCTAGCCCCATCTCCTCATCAACCCAAAAAGAACCTTCCCCCTTTCTTACAAAGACCAGGAAAACAAAAAGCCCACCCCTCTTTGACTCTTGGACCTACCAAACCAGTGTTTAAGAAAATGAAAGTCTCCAAACCTCAGCCTCTGATGATTAAATCTACTCCCCTGGTGGAGGAAGATATAGAGGATCTGATTGCTTTGAAACCAACCTAGCTAAGGCAGACCTTGCTGAGAAGCAAGGCTGCCTACCCAAATGAGTTGTCTTAGCTTTAACTTCCGGGGTTTGGGTCGACCCCAGGTAGTTTCTTAGGTTTCGGGGCTATTAAATAAAGCACAAACCTGAGATCTTGTTTTTTTGGAGATCCATAGATCAGCTGTCCAGATGGATCTAATTAAAAAAAAGTGGATCATGTATGATGGAATCTGTGTGCCTAGCTTGGGAAGAAGTGGCGGTTTGGCTTTATTTTGGAAGAAGGGGACTAATATTTCTGTTATCAACTCTTCCTCTCATCACATTGCAGTGGAGATCTCCCTCCCAGGTATGAATACTTTTAATTTTATTGGGTTTTATGGGTGGGCTAATTGGAACCTGAAGTATTTATCTTGGAAACTTCTTTTAGCCCTTAAAACACAAGTTATTATCCCTTGGGTAATAGGGGGACTTTAATCAAATCATGTTTGAAAAAGAAAAAGAGGGAGGTAAGATTAGGCAAGATACCCATATGACCCCTTTTAGAAATACAGTAAGTGAGGCAGGTTTATTAGATGCTGGTTTTATTGGCTCCCCAAACACATATACAAACTATCAACCAACTCCTTATCTTTCAGTCAGTAGGTTAGACCGTGTGTTTATCTCTTCTAAAGCCTTGAAACTTTTCCCCTCTCTTTCAGTTCAACACCTTCCTAGAGAAAACTCTGACCATTGTCCTATTCTTATTAAGCTTCTAGGAAATCACAAAAAACCTGGATATATCTTTAGATTTGAGACTATGTGGCTCTTGGAGGAAAAAAGCAAAAAGATTGTAGAGGAGTGCTGGAGCCCTATCAACCATAACCTGATGGAAAATATTGAGAGATGTAAGCAAAAATTACAGTCCTGGGATGGGTGGAATATCCACAAGGTTAGAAACAAATTAAGAGTAAAACCAATGAGCTCCACATAATTTCCCTAACCGGCCAAACTGTGGGTAGCATTTCTAATAGGAAGAGACTGTTAGCAGAAATTGAACTCCTTCAGTTCAAAGAAGAGTTGTGGTGGAAATAGAGAGCTAGGGACAAATGGATAAAGGAAGGTGATAAGAACACGACCTATTTTCATGCCAAGGCTACTGCTAGTAGAAGGAGAAATTCAATCTTTGGGCTGGAACAAGAGAATGGCACCATGGCCTTTACTTGGGAAGAACTGGAACAAATCTCGAGAACCCACTTTCAAAAGCTTTTCAGTGCAACCACAATAGATAACCCAGAACCCTTATACCATCTAGTTGAAAACATCCTCGATCGTGATCATATCTCGGCTTTATAAGGAATACAATCAAATTGAGGTTCTTAGGGCTGTCAAAAACTTAGGGTCAGATAACGCCCCAGGACCGGATAGTTTCAAAGGGAAGTTTTTTAAACACTTTTGGGGTATTATAGGTAATCAAGTTACCCAATTAGTCCTCGACATACTCAATGGTCAACCCCTTCCCCCATCTCTCAATGATTATTACATTACCCTTATTCCTAAAATCCCAGGGGCAACTCATCTTACAACTTCAGACCTATAGCCCTTTGTAATTTTAGCTACAAGATCATCACCAAAGTGCTGGCCAACAGAATACAACCCTTGGTCCCTGAGATCATTTCTGATAACCAATCTGGCTTTGTGCATAAGAGACTCAACACAGACAATGTGATTCTAGTAGGTGAACTCCACAACAAAATAGCCAAAACCCAAGCCACAAAGAACCCTCTGTTTGTATGCAAAGTTGACCTAAGCAAAGCCTATGACAAACTTGAATAGCCTTTCATTGATAATATTTTAAGAGCTATGGGATTCCCTGATTCTTGAAGAATCCCGGTTATGAACTACATCTCTTCGGTTAGAGGATCTGTCATTATTAATGGCTCCCCTGGTAAAATCTTCTCTCAGCAAAGGGGAATTAGGCAAGGAGACCCCCTATCCCCTTTCTTTTTCATCCTCACTCAAGAAGCCTTATCCAGAGCTATCAACAAAGCCATGTCTGAAAATCTCTATCAAGGCATTACTATCAATAAGGAAACTCCCAGCATATCTCATTTAGCGTTTACAGATGACATGATTATGTATCGTATTGCTAACCCTCAAAATGTAGACTATCTAGGAAGTCTCCTGTCTAGTTGCCTCAAAGCTTCTGAACATGAGATTAATCACCAGAAATCAGAAATTGTCTTCAGCAAGAAAGTCAACACCCAGTCCAAATCACAAATGGCTAATTCCCTCAACGTTCAGATAGTTACCTACTTCAAGAAATACCTTGGCCTCCCTACCAAGATTGGTAGAAACAATAGTGAAACCTTTTGCTACCTATTAGATGCCCATAGGAAAAGAATTCAAAGCTGAGTAGACCAATGTCTCAAGCAGCTAGGTCAGTGTAACACCCCTCTCCATAATCGCGTAATAATCTCTCATGTAGCAATAAATAAAATGTCTTACAGCGGAAGAATTAATAACAACAACAATACTCACTCGGGTGTCACTGGCCATTACTCGCTCATGCTAGCAACAAAGCCAAACTACATCCAACTTCCAACATAAAAAAACTGCTAACCGCCGTGATAACAAGAAAACTCCTATACATCATACTAAGTCCATAAACCATAAATGTCGACAAGTGAGTGTCTACCCAATCCCAAATATACATAACCTTACTATAGTACAATTCACCATCTTCATTGCTATACAAATAAACTCCCTGTGCGGTAATCAAAATAAACTCTAATTACAATGTTCCCGCACTTCGGCTTCGGCGATAATCAACAACCTGCATATGGTGTAGTATCAGCGATAGACCTGAGTATGCCGGGCCTGGACCCTAATGGTCACTTAGTCATTTTAACCATCTATTATTAGATTGGTTTCATGCTTTACCATTTTACAGTTATAAACAATACTGTAATATACATGTATACTACATAATCATCCATCCAAATGTTCATAGACACTTAACCATCCATCCAATCCAAACATTCATTTAATATTTCAAACAACAATTGTATATCGAACGTATCGAAAATTAACAGTATAATGTACAATCGCCGTAGCGTACAGTTCCCATAGTTAATTTAATTTGGCCTTTAAGGCCCCATCCATCCAAACCATGTTTAATTAATACCAGTTGGGCGTCATGTTAAGACAACCCGATAACCTCACCATGGACAGTAGTCCTCCCGTACACACAAAGGTGCTCATTTCGCCAGAGGTCCGGAGGCCCCTGACTATTCTCTTATGTCTCGTAAGACGTCCATATAAAAGCCATAGCTACCTGACCCACGATCCAAATAGGGCTCGTATGGGTATAACCTAGAGCGGAATCCAATCGGAAACCACTCAGTGATCACAAATGCGCAACCAGATAGTTCGTAAACTACACTGGATTCCTCACCTCAACTCACTCCATCTCTCTCTCTCATAATGTTTAAGATCTACTCTTAGTCTTATGGAGAATATAATTATTAGTTAGCTGCCCAATGGGTCTCATGCATACCTAGAAGTAATCTAGGTCATATTCATGTTCGAGATCCATGCTCTAGAGACCGACAATGTCGTGACTCATTTCCTAAGTGTTTTACTTAGGTTACCACATACTTAATATTAATACTATTGGTATTATATCAAGTAACCGTCATGTTATCACATTAACGTATATGTATGTTTATATAAGTCGATCTATAGTCGACGTAGTGTTAGTCCCGTAGGACGCTCGTGCATAAATAATTAATGCAGTAGCACACAATCACATACATGTATCCAAAACACTTAACACACAAGTGATATCAACCAAATCCGAGCCCAAGGAGTTTCCTTAGGACAACTCGGATCAAACCCCTTTACATACCGTTCACCAAGACCTAGGATGCGCAGTGTAGACCACTAGCTCGTCAAGTGTCCTCGTCTGAAGTATGATCTAAACGGTAATAAAACTATAAGTCAGTCTCCATGACTACATCCGGTACTTCGACGAATAACAAGTAACCCCGACAGTTCATCCCCGTTTTTCTATTATTTTGTTACGGGTTTCTCTAAACCGGTCGGCTTTGTTACGTTAAAACTCGTATGTCAAAATATTTCAACTGTTATTTAATTCATTATTTTTCTTTAATCTTATCCACCATTAATATAGGTACATAACCTATAGTTGCATGTATGCATGCATTATTATGATATTGTATTATTTTCCCACCATCCATTTATACATTGATTATACTCCATTATCTTTAGCAATAATATTTGCATCCAAAAACTTATACCTTATAGTTCGTAACTATTTTTCATGTAATAACCACCACCATTATATTATATGGTTTCCAACCATAATATATACTCATCCTTATATACATTATTCTTGTGTATGTATATATTTACCACGTAGGTAAATTTCGTGAGTTTAATAAACTCTTATATTATATGTTACATTTTATCATCTTATATTAGATGATTATTCCCATTATTGTATTGTATTATACAACACTTATATTAAGATTATTATCCTAATATGTAACATTTTTTTGTAATAATTACAACTCCTAAGGTTTATTCCATAAATACCTTAGTTTATAAATCTCATTTATAGTTTGTCACATTATTTAATGTGAATATCCTTCCTTATATATAATTCCATCTAAACCATATAATTGTTATAACATAAACATTATAAACCATAGTCCAAAATTCATTTTCCAACTCTTAAATATTTGGTACAGCCCTTCAATTTATTTTAATTTCATTTTGACCACATAACATTATGTAATGTTATACCATATACTAATATCATATAATATGATATTTTTATTTCCTTTAATTTATAACCTATTTTTTATACAAAACTATTATGTATTGCAGCATAGGCACATATATTAAACCTTATTCTTTTTCCATAATCCATAGTTTCCTTTATTTACAAATTCACCCCATCATTTATACCATGTTATATATACCATATAATATAACATTTTAACTTATAAAAGGGTATAACCTATGGTTATATTTTGTAAATTCCGAACAGACCCAAAAACTGTTCTATAATTGCCATTTGGCCCTATTTATAACATATATTTTTAATATCATTAAAACTATATATTATACACATATCTTAATAAATACTCTTATACAATTCTAAAAATCACCAAATTTCACCAAAGGGTTATAATTACCCTTACTAACCCATATACTTTCGGTATTTATAATTCCACCACATATATTTCTCCAAAGTGTCATAATGACATAATAACTATATATTACATATATAGTTTATTTTAATTCCAAAATCAACCCAATAAATTCCTAAAAATTCCTAATAGCCCATGGGTGTTTATAATACCATTTTACACCCTTATCTTTCGGAAATAACATATATACCACATATGTTATAAAATTGTTACAATTAAATACATAACTCATTATAAAACCTTAAATAAGTTATTTAACTTATCTAATTTGGTCAAAACCTACCATATGGTCAAGGTTGACCACCTTAATATTTCCTTGACCATTAATTTCCATATAATACGGTTTATACCCATATTTTCTAGAAATTACCATTTAACCCCAAAACTTATATAATCTATAATTTTTATTTAAACTCATTTAAACCTCTAATTTTCGGCCATATTAATATATAGCCCCCAAATTTAATTTAATTACACTATAACCCCTTATAATATGCGGTAATGCATATATACCACCTAAACTTAAATAAAAGCTTATAAATGCATAATTAAAATGGCCTAAAGTACATGGCCTTATTACAAACATTAGCTTAAAAAAATTACACATAAATGCCCAAAAATGCATTAAACTCTCGCCCTTGCCACTCTTTTCTTTATTTACCAATTTTCCACATAATGTCTTAAATTTGACAATTATGCTAATTAATTAGTTATAAAATTTACTAAACCATTCCTTAATCACCTAAGGTCAAAATAAGACCTTAATATAACCATTCACTCACGGCACATTATATACATATGTATAAACACATATTAATACCAAGTGTAGGTTTAAGTGATTTATACCTTGTTTTTGCCTAGTTAAGGCCTTGTTTGGCCACGCCTGCTTAGGATAAAATTTCCACAGCATCATTTACATGTTTTCAAACAGCAATTAAGGCATGATTAGTCTCCAAGCAAGATCTAACCATAAGAAGTGTTTAATGTCAATTTTCAAGGTAAACTTTACCTTAAAATACCAAGGTTCCCAAGGCTGACTTCGGCCTAAATTTACACAAGTTAAAGAGCATCCAAAGAGCTACTAAAACCAAGCTTTAAACTGCTACAACTGAGATTAGAAGATGGCTAATTTTTACCTTGTTTAAAGTGCCTAAAATGGTGTTTTTGGCTTGGATCTGGCTATACCTTGAAGCTATTGATATACCAACTGAATACGTATGTTAAGATGAAGATAATAAGGCTAGGAACAAAGTTTCACAGCCGAATTTGAAGGGAATCAAACGATATGTGCTTAGAGCACATTTTTTTACCTTAAGAACAAGATTAGATTTCTCCACCTTCTTCCCTTGTTAATGCCGAGATACACCCTCCATTTAACCTCCAAAACAACCTAAGAACATTGATGGAAATGGTTGATGCTTTGCTCCATGGAAAGAGGAAAGAATTGTGAAGAAAATGAACATAAAATGACTAATTAAGCTTACCTAGGTAGCAAGGTGTTCTTCTCTGTTCTTGGTGTGTTAGCCACGGTTTTATAGCAGCCAAGAGAGAATGAAGAGCTGGTGTCGGCTGGGAAGCAAGGTGAATGAAGAAATAAGTGAGTTTTGTCCTTTAAACTAGTTTAATGTTATTAAATGTAATAGTAAATGATGACTCACTTAATTAGCTTAGATATTTAGTGTTAAAGTAGAATTTGCTGTTTTCCATGCTCCCATGCTGCCGAATTCCAAGGGGTTAGAAGGGTCATTAGTGACCATTGACCATACTTGGTCAATTTTGCTTAAAAATGCACTATTTGGGTTACTATTCATACTAAATTGCCCATTTTGATTTTTAATTTTCAAACTTTGATTTAGACTTTAAAATATAGTCTATCATGTCACATTAATATTATAAATGATATACTCCAGTCTTTAAAATGACAAAAAGTCATTATCTTAGAGCTCATACACAAAAACGTGCTTTAAGGATTTTAGTGCACATTTTGAGTCACAGGGTGTTTCTGAGCTCTGTTTTCATTGAGAACAGTTTTGTTTGTTCCTTACATGATATTTGATCATGGTATCCAATTTATATCATTTATAGGTCATTAGACCTTTAAGGTTTTCTTAGAGCATATTTTGCCCTGCTTGACCTTGAAGCCTGAAAATGCTTGTTCTTTGTGTTGGAGTATTGTCCAACAATTGTAATATGTTTAGTTATGTGTTAATATGCTTAGGAAAAATTTTTATGTCCTAAGTAGTTCATTTGGGTATTTATTTACCCTAAACAGTCAAAGGGTGCAATATCTTGCTTTGTGTTGACCACTGTTGTTCTCAGTTGACTTTTAAGTCATGTTTAGGCCTTAATTAATGTGATTAGATGTTTAATCCATGTTTTATTAGTTGGGGTATTTCAATCTACCCCCCTTAAAAAGACTTCGTCCCGAAGTCGCTTAATCAAATAGGTATGTATATAAATGTATAACTACCCATTATTCTCATAATGTATATCTATGTGATATATCATTTACACACATCATATTGCCCTTATACAACATATAGCCATCACTTTGTGGCGTTAGTTCAATCATATATATATAGGTGATCCATCAGCACCATTATTTCCTATCAATTCTACAAACCCTGACAACCTCCCCGAGGTGTCCATAACATTCCATCGTTCCACATTCCACATCTAATGATTCATTTTGTATCTAAGCGATACCATGTTAATCATTATATAAATAATATATATATATATAATAGATATAATCTATATATACAAGTAGCATAAGAAAAGTACTACACCATGGTGTAAACACATCATTCAAACAGGTATCTCATAAGATACATACATACAAGTGCAAATCACATACAAACAAACCAAACAACGTACGCCCCGCATACCAAACATAACCAACAAAACCTCGTGTGCCCTACACACCACCCATTCACTGTATGCCATGCATACGAAACAAACAATAAACAAACCTCGTATGCCCCGCATACTACAACAAAACTTAGTGCACACAGGTGCACAGCCAAGAGGCTCTACCCCCCTTAAAAAGGGTTACGCCCCCGTACCCCACAAGTATACAACAGCCGCTCAACAAGGAGGGCTGGATACTTGGCTCTCATAGAGTTCACCAACTCGTGGATTATCCTCCTATCCGAGAGACGGGTATGACTCTAGCCCTTCCGGGCTCCACAATACATGAAGGGTGAGGCACTGATCTATTGTGCTCTCTCCCAAGTTCGTTCTAATGGGTCCACTCGCTCCGTAAGAGGTGCAAACCCATGATCATAGGCTCAGTTTGCCTCTTTCCATTGCTGTGTATCCTCTGGTTTGGATCACTAGCATACATGCGTGTCTTCTCTCACAATATTCAGCTTGAGGTATAATATGGCATTGGCTATTGTTAGTACTTAATGCTCTTTGCACTTGTCTTAGTAATACTAAGACGTATCAGCCTACATGTCCGTAAAGATGATGTTTGTCATCCATGTCTCCTGGTGGTTTTGTTCGGAGTAACACACTGTTGTAGTTCTTGATACACACTCGCGTTGATACCCATTGCATCTTTCTGTATTCCCACTAGATTAATAACTGCACAAGTGCAATATCAAAACACTCAGTCCTACAGAGTGCAGAGGTGTAAACGCTCAGCAACTAATATCTAATGAGTCAAACAGATAAGATGAGCGAACTATCATGTGAGTGGTACATTCCAAATCCATTGTTCCTTGTATAAGGTATCTGCTTGTATAATAGCTTTGTCTCTCATCATTGCATAGTCACGCGTTTATGTCCACATCATCTGGTAGATTTCCTCTGGATTGCATGAGTTTGCTCGATCCTTATGAGGATTCTACATATTATTCATCCATAATGGATTTTCATGTTTCTTTCCTTAGGTTTCCTGTCCTTGGACGGTTTCCTTGTCTTCACTGTATACTGTCTACTGCTCTATGTTGAAGGTTCTTGATTTCACTATCCCGTTGGTTTAACTGCGGCTCTTCTCGTCCATATTCGAGGTAATCTGTATCACTGTCCTTAGTACGGAGTTGACTACTTCTCGTGTTCCTAACACTACTTGTCTACTTGCATGGGGTACCGTACTGATACATTACTACTTACCCGACTAACTCATAAATAAGTTTGTCAGGCCCACATGCTCCTATTGGAGTGCGGTCGTCCCATGACTCGTTTAGTAAACTGGTAATGTCTATCACACGGGCATTGTGAAGTATTCTGTTGTCAATCTCCCTTTGATGGATATCCATTTTTTTTGTTCTTGTTGTCGGTTATATTGTTGTAAGTGTTATTGCCTTAGTGGCATTAGTGGTAATTCGTGCCATAAGCCGATGTTATTCAGCTCGGTGTAAGTAAAATTCGTGCTATATTTAGCAAACTTGGTTCTCCTAATTCGATCTCATTGAGTACAACACATATTCCTTTTCTCCCTTTTTTATCATGATCATATCTCATCCACAGTTCATATTCGTTCCCTCATCCGTTTAATTGGATATATTGCAGATTGCATAACAGCTTGAGCAACTTGGCTCTTCACTTCCCAACCATTCTCACTGACGGTGGTGCACCTACAAAGGGTATGCTTGTCCGTAAGGACTAAACATTCATCACTAGTAGTGATTAGCATTAAATGCGGGTATACACTGATGGTATTTGGCTAATAAGCCATGTCTGAAAATTCTCGAACAATTAAACTGGTGTGGTTTACAGTCACAGTGGCTGTGTAATTTCTTTCAGTTGTATAGGTCGGACTAACGGTCCTCCCGAGGTTGCATAGGTTTCTAATCTTATGGTTTGTATAAAAAGTTTGAAAAACATTTTTTTTGGTATATATATAATAAAAGACTAAAAAGTAGTAGTTGCAGTTGCAGTTGTAGCACTTGCTCTGTCAAGTGCGCAAGGCAGATGGAAATTTCAGTGGTTTACTTGTCATAGCGCTTGCATTAGCAAGTGTGCCATGCAGGTGGAAACTCTGGTTCAACAATTACCGGTCTCATTGACTCTGCGTCGTAGAGTATAGCTACATGATAATGTAAGCTTTAACATCCTGTTCATATATATAATCCGTCAAGGTTCCAAGGTTACTCGCATCGAGTCCACATAACTAGTCTCAATAGTCATACACAAAAGGCAAGTGGTCAATGACACACTCCCACATACTAATAACATAAGTCTGTTTAACATCCAAGGTAAGTACATAACATAGTAAGCAAAGTCTTCCACCAGCGGTCTCATGGAGTCAGGGTACTCATGCCCTATCTACTCCCTTGCCCTTCTGGGCTCCAGCATCAAAAGATGTCTGGCCATCCTGACCGCCTCGTGGTACTCCAGATCCTCCAACTGAGGTCTTCTGAGTATTCCTTGGTGGCCTGTAGTTACGACTCTCAGGGTTCATCCAGCACTCGAATTCCCGGTGGCGCTCTTTCTTGCAGCACAGACACTCAACTTTGCGGCCTTCGCAGTTGACCCCAGGATGGTCCTTCCCACAACGCTTACAATAGTAATGGCGATGGTGCTGTCCGGTGCCTGATGATAGCATTTAGTTTAAGTTAAATTCTGATGATATAATGGCTAAGGTTACAATTGAATTTAAGAGGTAGGTGTTCTCACCCTTAGGAGGGGCAGATCTCAGAGGCTGAGCATCTATAACTGGGCTGGTCAACCGAAGGACGGGCTCTTTTCCCTTCGCTCCCTGGTAACCCTGCTGCCCTTTCTTTTGAAAGAATTTCCTGTACAAGGTTTCGGGTCAGCATTCATAAGGTATTTAATTTAGAATGGGATAAGTCCTTACTTTCCCTTCTTCGGGCTATCGCCTGGAGATGCTCCTCCACCCTCAGACTCTCCCTCTAGGTTCTTTCTCTTCTTTGCCCCTAGAGTCTCTTCCCGAGTCTGGAGCATTAGCTCCATCCTCGAAGAAGCGTCATAACACTCCTGGAATCTCACTGGTAAGTTCTCACAAAGTCAATCGGTGTTAGTAAGTAAAGAATTTATGGCTTTCATGTTAATACCTGAATGGTAGTGTAGAGGGTAGCACCCATCGCCATCTGGATACGAAACAACAATCCCCCCCGGAACTTCTCGACCTTCACGGTCTCTGAGTAATCAACACCGGGGATAAAGTCCAGCAGATCTATGAATCGAGCGTAGTACTCATCCACGGCCAGGCTGCCCTGGGACAATGTCTCGAACTCATTGCGCTTCTTCTGCTTGAGATGCGCCGGGTAGTACTTCCCCCCAGCAACTCGACAAAGGCAGCCCACGAAAAGTCGGGCGTGCCAGGTGATGGTCCTTGACCAACCTCCACCAAGTGCTGGCTGCATCCTTCAGATGGAAAGCAGCAATGACAACCTTCTGGTTGGCAAGTACTTGTACAGCTTCGTAAGCCTTCTCATGTTCAACTATGAAACGCTCCAAGGCTACAGGGTCTGGCTCTCCTGAATATGTAGGTGGTCGGGTCTCGGTAACTGACTTCAGCCAGTTCGTTTCCCTGGGCTGTGGCGGGTGGGATGGTGCTCCTCCTATCTGAGTACCAAGCTATGCGAGTACGACAGCAATCGTCTCAGCAACTCCTGGATTCGTGGGGTCACCGCCTCCACCTCTTCCAGTACCACGCCCTCTAGTTCCCCCCAGACATCTGTAGTACAGTATGTCACATAAATACTCGGTAATTTACCAACCAAAAACCAGTAGATATTGAATTGCCTTTAAGGCTAACCTATCACGCAATTTACGTTACTAGACACAATATCTCTTAAGACGAATCGTCTCGTACCTCACAAACGTTTCCTGTAACTTCCCAAGTCCTAAGCTCACTGTCTTAACCTATTTTCCTTGTCATCAGAGTGGTACTCCGCTCTGATACCACTTTTGTAACACCCCTCTCCATAATCGCGTAATAATCTCTCGCGTAGCAATAAATAAAACGTCTTACAGCGGAAGAATTAATAACAACAACAATACTCACTCGGGTGTCACCGGCCATTACTTGCCCATGCGAGCAACGAGCCAAACTACATCCACTTCCAACATAAACAACTGCTAATCGCCATGATAACGAAAACTCCTATACATCATACTAAGTCCATAAACCATAAATGTCGACAAGTGAGCGTCACCCAATCCCAAATATACATAACCTTACTATAGTACAATTCACCATCTTCATTGCTATACAAATAAACTCCCTGTGCGGTAATCAAAATAAACTCTAATTACCCTGTTCCCGCACTTCGGCTTCGGCGATAATCAACCTGCATATGGTGTAGTATCAGCGATAGACGCTGAGTATGCCGGGTCCTGGACCCTAAGGTCACTTAGTCATTTTAACCATCTTATTATTAGATTGGTTTCATGCTTTACCATTTTACAGTTATAAACAATACTGTAATATACATGTATATATACATAATCATCCATCCAAATGTTCATAGACACTTACCATCCATCCAATCTAAACATTCATTTAATATTTCAAACAACAATTGTATATGAACGTATCGAAAATTAACAGTATAATGTACAATCGCCGTAGCGTACAGTTCCCATAGTTAATTTAATTTGGCCTTTAAGGCCCCATCCATCCAAACCATGTTTAATTAATACCAGTTGGGCGTCATGTTAAGACAACCCGATAACCTCACCATGGACTAGTCCTCCCGTACACACAGAGGTGCTCATTTCGCCAGAGGTCCGGAGGCCCCTGACTATTCTCTTATGTCTCGTAAGACGTCCATATAAAAGCCGTAGCTACCTGACCCACGATCCAAAAGGGCTCGTATGGGTATAACCTGGAGCGGAATCCAATCGGAAACCCCTCAGTGATCACAAATGCGCAACCAGATAGTTCGTAAACTACACTGGATTCCTCACCTCAACTCACCCATCTCTCTCTCATAATGTTTAAGATCTGCTCTTAGTCTTTGGAGAATATAATTATTAGTAGCTGCCCAATGGGTCTCATGCATACCTAGAAGTAATCTAGGTCATATTCATGTTCGAGATCCATCTAGAGACCGACAATGTCGTGACTCATTTCCTAAGTGTTTTACTTAGGTTACCACATACTTAATATTAATACTATTGGTATTATATCAAGTAACCGTCATGTTATCACATTAACGTATATGTATGTTTATATAAGTCGATCTATAGTCGACGTAGTGTTAGTCCCGTAGGACGCTCATGCATAAAAAATTAATGCAGTAGCACACAATCACATACATGTATCCAAAACACTTAACACACAAGTGATATCAACCAAATCCGAGCCCAAGGAGTTTCCTTAGGACAACTCGGATCAAACCCCTTTACATACCGTTCACCAAGACCTAGGATGCGCAGTGTAGACCACTAGCTCGTCAAGCGTCCTCGTCTGAAGTATGATCTAAACGGTAATAAAACTATAAGTCAGTCTCCATGACTAACTACATCCGGTACTTCCGAATAACAAGTAACCCCGACAGTTCATCCCCGTTTTCTACAGTTATTTGTTACGGGTTTCTCTAAACCGGTCGGCTTTGTTACGTTAAAACTCGTATGTCAAAATATTTCAACTGTTAAGTTTAATTCATTATTTTTCTTTAATCTTATCCACCATTAATATAGGTACATAACCTATAGTTGCATGTATGCATGCATTATTATATTATATTGTATTATTTTCCCACCATCCATTATAATACATTGTATTATACTCCATTATCTTTAGCAAATAATATTTGCATCCAAAACTTATACCTTATAGTTCGTAACTATTTTTCATGTAATAACCACCACCATTTATTATATGGTTTCCAACCATAATATATACTCATCCTTATACATTATTCTTGTGTATGTATATATTTACCACGTAGGTAAATTTCGTGAGTTTAATAAACTCTTATATTATATGTTACATTTTATCATCTTATATTAGATGATTATTCCCATTAGTTGTTTATATTATACAACTTATATTAAGATTATTATCCTAATTTATGTAACATTTTATGTTGTAATAATTACAACTCCTAAGGTTTATTCCATAAATACCTTAGTTTATAATCTCATTTATTTATAGTTTGTCACATTATTTAATGTGAATATCCTTCCTTATAATTGTTATAACATTTGTAACATTATAGACCATAGTCCAAAACTCATTTTCCAACTCTTAAATATTTGGTACAGCCCTTCAATTTATTTTAATTTCATTTTGACCACATAACATTATGTAATGTTATACCATATACTAATATCATATAATATGATATTTTTATTTCCTTTAATTTATAACCTATTGTTTTTATACAAAACTATTATATTGCCGCATAGGCACATATATTAAACCTTATTCTTTTTCCATAATCCATAGTTTCCTTTATTTACAAATTCACCCCATCATTTATACCATGTTATATATACCATTATATAACATTTTTAACTTATAAAAGGGTATAACCTATGGTTATATTTTGTAAATTCCGAACAGAGCCAAAAACTGTTCTATAATTGCCATTTGGCCCTATTTATAACATATAGTTTTATAATATCATTAAAACTATATATTATACACATATCTTAATAAATACTCTTATCAATTCTAAAAATCACCAAATTTCACCAAAGGGTTATAATTACCCTTACTAACCCATATACTTTCGGTATTTATAATTCCACACATATTTTCTCCAAAGTGTCATAATGACATAATAACTATATATTATACATATATAGTTTATTTTAATTCCAAAATCAACCCAATAAATTCCTAAAAATTCCTAATAGCCCATGGGTGTTTATAATACCATTTTACACCCTTAACTTTCGGAAATAACATATATACCACATATGTTATAAAATTGTTACAATTAAATACATAACTCATTATAAAACCTTAAATAAGTTATTTAACTTATCTAATTTGGTCAAAACCTACATATGGTCAAGGTTGACCACCTTAATATTTCCTTGACCATTAATTTCCATATAATACGGTTTTACCCTATTTTCTAGAAATTACCATTTAACCCCAAAACTTATATATCTTATAATTTTTATTTAAACTCATTTAAACCTCTAATTTTCGGCCATATTAATATATAGCCCCCAAATTTAATTTAATTACACTATAACCCCTTTTAATATGCGGTAATGCATATATACCACCTAAACTTAAATAAAAGCTTATAAATGCATAATAAAATGGCCTAAAGTACATGGCCTTATTACAAACATTAGCTTATAAAATAAATTACACATAAATGCCCAAAAATGCATTAAACTCTCGGCCCTTACCACATCTTTTCCTTATTTACCAATTTTCCACATAATGTCTTAAATTTGACAATTATGCTAATTAATTAGTTATAAAATTTACTAAACCATTCCTTAATCACCTAAGGTCAAAATAAGACCTTAATATAACCATTCACTCACGGCACATTTATATACATATGTATAAACACATATTAATATACCAAGTGTAGGTTTAAGTGATTTATACCTTGTTTTTGCCTAGTTAAGGCCTTGTTTGGCCACGGCCTGCTTAGGATAAAATTTCCACAGCATCATTTACATGTTTTCAAACAGCAATTAAGGCATGATTAGTCTCCAAGCAAGATCTAACCATAAGAAGTGTTTAATGTCAATTTTCAAGGTAAAATTTACCTTAAAATACCAAGGTTCCCAAGGCTGAATTCGGCCTAAATTTACACAAGTTAAAGAGCATCAAAATAGCTTCTAAAACCAAGCTTTAAACTGGTATAACTCAGATTAGAAGATGGCTAATTTTTACCTTGTTTAAAGTGCCTAAAATGGTGTTTTTGGCTTGGATCTGGCTATACCTTGAAGCTCTTGATATACCAACTGAATAAGTATGTTAAGATGAAGATAATAAGGCTAGGAACAAAGTTTCACAGCCGAATTTGAAGGGAATCAAAAGATATGTGCTTAGAGCACATTTTTATACCTTAAGAACAAGATTAGCTTTCTCCACCTTCTTCCCTTGTTAATGCCGAGATACACCCTCCATTTAACCTCCAAAACAACCTAAGAACATTGATGGAAATGGTTGATGCTTTGCTCCATGGAAAGAGGAAAGAATTGTGAAGAAAATGAACATAAAATGACTAATTAAGCTTACCTAGGTAGCAAGGTGTTTTTCTCTGTTCTTGGTTGTTAGCCACGGTTTTAGAGCAGCCAAGAGAGAATGAAGAGGCTGGTGTCGGCTGGGAAGCAAGGTGAATGAAGAAATAAGTGAGTTTTGTCCTTTAAACTAGTTTAATGTTATTAAATGTAATAGTAAATGATGACTCACTTAATTAGCTTATATATTTAGTGTTAAAGTAGAATGTGCTGTTTTCCATGCTCCCATGCTGCCGACTTCCAAGGGGTTATAAGGGATTAGTTGACCATTGACCAACTTGGTCAATTTTGCTTAAAAATGCACTATTTGGGTTACTATTCATACTAAATTGCCCATTTTGATTTTTAATTTTCAAACTTTGATTTAGACTTTAAAATATAGTCTATCATGTCACATTAATATTATAAATGATATACTCCAGTCTTTAAAATGACAAAAAGTCATTATCTTAGAGCTCATACACAAAAAACGTGCTTTAAGGAATTTTAGTGCACATTTTGAGTCGCAGGGTGTTTCTGAGCTCTGTTTTCTTTGAGAACAGTTTTGTTGTGTTCCTTACATGATATTTGATCATGGTATCCAATTTTATATCATTTAGAGGTCATTAGACCTTTAAGGTTTTCTTAGAGCACATTTTTGCCCTGCTTGACCTTGAAGCATGAAAATGCTTGTTCTTTGTGTTGGAGTGTTGTCCAACAATTGTAATATGTTTAGTTATGTGTTAATATGCTTAGGACAAATTTTTAGGTCCTAAGTAGTTCATTTGGGTATTTATTTACCCTAAACAGTCAAAGGGTGCAATATCTTGCTTTGTGTTGACCACTGTTGTTCTCAGTTGACTTTTAAGGCATGTTTAGGCCTTAATTAATGTGATTAGATGTTTAATCCATGTTTTATTAGTTTGGGGTATTTCAATCTACCCCCCTTAAAAAGACTTCGTCCCGAAGTCGCTTAATCAAATAGGTTTGTATATAAATGTATAACTACCCATTATTCCCATAATGTATATCTATGTGATATATCATTTACACACATCATATTGCGCTTATACAGCACATAGCCATCACTTTGTGGCGTTAGTTCAATCATATATGGATATAGGTGATCCATCAGCACCATTATTTCCTATCAATTCTACAAACCTTGACAACCTCCCCGAGGTGTCCATAACATTCCATCGTTCCACATTCCACATCTAATGATTCATTTTGTATCTAGGCGATACCATGAGTAATCATTCTACAAAGCAATATAAATATATATATCACAAGTAGCATAAGAAAAGTACTACACACATGGGTGTAAACACATCATTCAAACAGGTATCTCATAAGATACATACATACAAGTGCACATCACATACAAACAAACCAAACAACGTACGCCCCGCATACCAAACATAACCAACAAAACCTCGTGTGCCCCGCACACCACCCATTCACTGTATGCCATGCATACGAAACAAACGATAAACAAACCTCGTATGCCCCGCATACTACAACAAAACTTAGTGCACACACGTGCACAGCCAAGAGGCTCTACCCCCCTTAAAAAGGGTTACGCCCCCGTACCCCACAGTATACAACAGCCGCTCAACAAGGAGCGCTGGATACTTGGCTCTCATAGAGTTCACCAACTCGTGGATTATCCTCCTATCCGAGAGACGGGTATGACTCTAGCCCTTCCGGGCTCCACAATACATAAAGGGTGAGACACTGATCTATTGTGCTCTCTCCCAAGTTCGTTCTAATGGGCCCACTCGCTCCGTATGAGGTGCAGACCCATGAACATAGGCTCAGTTTGCCTCTTTCCATTGCTGTGTATCCTCTGGTTTGGATCACTAGCATACATGCGTGTGTCTTCTCTCACTGATATTCAGCTTGAGGTATAATATGACATTGGCTATTGTTAGTACTTAATGCTCTTTGCACTTGTCTTAGTAATACTAAGACGTATCAGCCTACATGTCCGTAAAGATGATGTTTGTCATCCATGTCTCCTGGTGGTTTTGTTCCGGAGTAACACACTGTTGTAGTTCTTGATACACACTCGTGTTGATACCCATTGCATCTTTCTGTATTCCCACTAGATTAATAACTGCACAAGTGCAATACCAAAACACTCAGTCCTACAGAGTGCAGAGGTGTAAACGCTCAGCAACTAATATCTAATGAGTCAAACAGATAAGATGAGCAAACTATCATGTGAGTGGTACATTCCAAATCCATTGTTCCTTGTTTAAGGTATCTGCTAGTATAATAGCTTTGTCTCTCATCATTGCATAGTCACGCGTTTATGTCCACATCATCTGGTAGATTTCCTCTGGATTGCAAGAGTTTGCTCGATCCTTATGAGGATTCTACATATTATTCATCCATAATGGATTTTCATGTTTCTTTCCTTAGGTTTCCTGTCCTTGGACGGTTTCCTTGTCTTCACTGTATACTGTCTACTGCTCTCTGTTGAAGGTTCTTGATTTCACTAGCCCGTTGGTTTAACTGCGGCTCTTCTCGTCCATCTTCGAGGTAATCTGTATCACTGTCCTTAGTACGGAGTTGACTACTTCTCGTGTTCCTAACACTACTTGTCTACTTGCATGGGGTACCGTACTGATACATTACTACTTACCCGACTAACTCATAAATAAGTCTGTCAGGCCCACATGCTCCTATCGGAGTGCGGTCGTCCATGACTCGTTTAGTAAACTGGTAATGTCTGTCACACGGGCATTGTGAAGTATTCTGTTGTCAATCTTCCTTTGATGGATATCCTTTTTTTTGTTCTTGTTGTCGGTTATCTTGTTGTAAGTGTATTGCCTTAGTGGCATCAGTGGTAATTCGTGCCATAAGCCGGTGTTATTCAGCTCGGTGTAAGTAAAATTCGTGCTATATTTAGCAAACTTGGTTCTCCTAATTCGATCTCATTGAGTACAACACATATTCCTTTTCTCCTTTTTTTTTATCATGATCATATCTCATCCACAGTTCATATTCGTTCCCTCATCCGTTTAATTGGATATATTGCAGATTGCATAACAGCTTGAGCAACTTGGCTCTTCACTTCCCAACCATTCTCACTTACGGTGGTGCATCTACAAAGGGTATGCTTGTCCGTAAGGACTAAACATTCATCACTAGTAGTGATTAGCATTAAATGCGGGTATACACTGATGGTATTTGGCTAATAAGCCATGTCTAAAATTCTCGAACAATTAAACTAGTGTGGTTTACAGTCACAGTGGCTGTGTAATTTCTTTCAGTTGTATAGGTCGGACTAACGGTCCTCCCGAGGTTGCATAGGTTTCTAATCTTAAGGTTTGTATAAAAAGTTTGAAAAACATTTTTTTTGGTATATATATAATAAAAGACTAAAAAGTAGTAGTTGCAGTTGCAGTTGAGCACTTGCTCTGTCAAGTGCGCAAGGCAGATGGAAATTTCAGTGGTTTACTTGTTATAGCGCTTGCATAGCAAGTGCGCCATGCAGGTGGAAACTCTGGTTCAACAATTTCCGGTCTCATTGACTCTGCGTCGTAGAGTATAGCTACATGATAATGTAAGCTTTAACATCCTGTTCATATATATAATCCGTCAAGGTTCCAAGGTTACTCGCATCGAGTCCACATAACTAGTCTCAATAGTCATACACAAAAGGCAAGTGGTCAATGACACACTCCCACATACTAATAACATAAGTCTGTTTAACATCCAAGGTAAGTACATAACATAGTAAGCAAAGTCTTCCACCAGCGGTCTCATGGAGTCAGGGTACTCATGCCCTATCTACTCCCTTGCTATTCTGGGCTCCAGCATCGAAAGATGTCTGGCCATCCTGACCGCCTCGTGGTACTCCAGATCCTCCAACTAAGGTCTTCTGAGTATTCCTTGGTGGCCTGTAGTTACGACTCTCAGGGTTCATCCAGCACTCGAATTCCCGGTGGCCCTCTTTCTTGCAGCACCGACACTCAACTTTGCGGTCTTCGCAGTTGACCCCAGGATGGTCCTTCCCACACGCTTACAATAGTAATGGCGCTGGGGCTGTCCGGTGCCTGATGATTGCATTTAGTTTAAGTTAAATTCTGATGATATAATGGCTAATGTTACAATTGAATTTAAGAGGTAGGCGTTCTCACCCTTAGGAGGTGCAGCTCTCAGAGGCTGAGCATCTATAACTGGGCCGGTCAACCGAAGGACGGGCTCTTTTCCCTTCGCTCCCTGGTGACCCTGCTGCCCTTTCTTTTGAAAGAATTTCCTGTACAAGGTTTCGGGTCAGCATTCATAAGGTATTTAATTTAGAATGGGATAAGTCCTTACTTTCCCTTCTTCTGGCTATCGCCTGGAGATGCTCCTCCACCCTCAGACTCTCCCTCTAGGTTCTTTCTCTTCTTTGCCCCTAGAGTCTCTTCCCGAGTCTGGAGCATTAGCTCCGTCCTCGAAGCAGCGTCATAACACTCCTGGAATCTCATTGGTAAGTTCTCACAAAGTCAATCGGTAATGTAGTAAGTAAAGAATTTATGGCTTTCATGTTAATACCTGAATGGTAGTGTAGAGGGTAGCACCCATCGCCATCTGGATGCGAAACAACAATCCCCCCCGGAACTTCTCGACCTTCACGGTCTCTGAGTAATCAACACCGGGGATAAAGTCCAGCAGACCTATGAATCGAGCGTAGTACTCATCCACGGTCAGGCCTCCCTGGGACAATGTCTCGAACTCATGGCGCTTCTTCTGCTTGAGATGCGCCGGGTAGTACTTCCCCCTCAGCAACTCGACAAAGGCAGCCCACGAAAAGTCGGGCGTAGCCAGGTGATGGTCCTTGACCAACCTCCACCAAGTGCTGGCTGCATCCTTCAGATGGAAAGCAGCAATGACAACCTTCTGGTTGGCAGGTACTTGTAAAGCTTCGTAAGCCTTCTCATGTTCAACTATGAAACGCTCCAAGGCTACGGGGTCTGGCTCCCCTGAATATTTAGGTGGTCGGGTCTCGGTAACTAACTTCAGCCAGTTCGTTTCCCTGGGCTGTGGCGGGTGGGCTGGTGCTCCTCCTATCTGAGTACCAAGCTGTGAGAGTACAACAGCAATCGTCTCAGCAACTCCTGGATTCGCGGGGTCACCGCCTCCACCTCTTCCAGTACCACGCCCTCTAGTTCCCCCAGACATCTGTAGTACAGTATGTCACATAAATACTCGGTAATTTACCGTACAAAACCAGTAGATATTGAATTGCCTTTAAGGCTAACCTATCACGCAATTTGCGTTACCAGACACAATATCTCTTAAGACGAATCGTCTCGTACCTCACAAACGTTTCCCGTAACTTCCCAAGTCCTAAGCTTAGTGTCTTAACCTATTTTCCTCGTCATCAGAGCGGTACTCCGCTCTGATACCACTTTTGTAACACCCCTCTCCATAATCATGTAATAATCTCTCACGTAGCAATAAATAAAACGTCTTACAGCGGAAGAATTAATAACAACAACAATACTCACTCGGGTGTCACCGGCCATTACTCGCCCATGCGAGCAACGAAGCCAAACTACATCCAACTTCCAACATAAACAAACTGCTAACCGCCGTGATAACGAGAAAACTCCTATACATCATACTAAGTCCATAAACCATAAATGTCGACAAGTGAGCGTCTACCCAATCCCAAATATACATAACCTTACTATAGTACAATTCACCATCTTCATTGCTATACAAATAAACTCCCTGTGCGGTAATCAAAATAAACTCTAATTACCCTGTTCCCGCACTTCGGCTTCGGCGATAATCAACAACCTGCATATGGTGTAGTATCAGCGATAGACGCTGAGTATGCCGGGCCTGGACCCTAATGGTCACTTAGTCATTTTAACCATCTTATTATTAGATTGGTTTCATGCTTTACCATTTTACAGTTATAAACAATACTGTAATATACATGTATAATATACATAATCATCCATCCAAATGTTCATAGACACTTAACCATCCATCCAATCCAAACATTCATTTAATATTTCAAACAACAATTGTATATCGAACGTATCGAAAATTAACAGTATAATGTACAATGTACAATCGCCGTAGCGTACAGTTCCCATAGTTAATTTAATTTGGCCTTTAAGGCCCCATCCATCCAAACCATGTTTAATTAATACCAGTTGGGCGTCATGTTAAGACAACCCGATAACCTCACCATGGACAGTAGTCCTCCCGTACACACAAAGGTGCTCATTTCGCCAGAGGTCCGGAGGCCCCTGACTATTCTCTTATGTCTCGTAAGACGTCCATATAAAAGCCGTAGCTACCTGACCCACGATCCAAATAGGGCTCGTATGGGTATAACCTGGAGCGGAATCCAATCGGAAACCCCTCAGTGATCACAAATGCGCAACCAGATAGTTCGTAAACTACACTGGATTCCTCACCTCAACTCACACCATCTCTCTCTCATAATGTTTAAGATCTGCTCTTAGTCTTTTGGAGAATATAATTATTAGTTAGCTTCCCAATGGGTCTCATACATACCTAGAAGTAATCTAGGTCATATTCATGTTCGAGATCCATGATCTAGAGACCGACAATGTCGTGACTCATTTCCTAAGTGTTTTACTTAGGTTACCACATACTTAATATTAATACTATTGGTATTATATCAAGTAACCGTCATGTTATCACATTAACGTATATGTATGTTTATATAAGTCGATCTATAGTCGACGTAGTGTTAGTCCCGTAGGACGCTCATGCATAAAAAATTAATGCAGTAGCACACAATCACATACATGTATCCAAAACACTTAACACACAAGTGATATCAACCAAATCCGAGCCCAAGGAGTTTCCTTAGGACAACTCGGATCAAACCCCTTTACATACCGTTCACCAAGACCTAGGATGCGCAGTGTAGACCACTAGCTCGTCAAGCGTCCTCGTCTGAAGTATGATCTAAACGGTAATAAAACTATAAGTCAGTCTCCATGACTAACTACATCCGGTACTTCCGAATAACAAGTAACCCCGATAGTTTATCCCCGTTTTCTACAGTTATTTGTTACGGGTTTCTCTAAACCGGTCGGCTTTGTTACGTTAAAACTCGTATGTCAAAATATTTCAACTGTTAAGTTTAATTCATTATTTTTCTTTAATCTTATCCACCATTAATATAGGTACATAACCTATAGTTGCATGTATGCATGCATTATTATATTATATTGTATTATTTTCCCACCATCCATTATTACATTATATACTCCATTATCTTTAGCAAATAATATTTGCATCCAAAAACTTATACCTTATAGTTTGTAACTATTTTTCATGTAATAACCACCACCATTATATTATATGGTTTCCAACCATAATATATACTCATCCTTATATACATTATTCTTGTGTATGTATATATTTACCACGTAGGTAAATTTCGTGAGTTTAATAAACTCTTATATTATATGTTACATTTTATCATCTTATTAGATGATTATTCCCATTAGTTGTATTATATTATACAATTATATTAAGATTATTATCCTAATATTATGTAACATTTTATGTTGTAATAATTACAACTCCTAAGGTTTATTCCATAAATACCTTAGTTTTAAATCTCATTTATTTATAGTTTGTCACATTATTTAATGTGAATATCCTTCTTATATAATTCCATCTAAACCATATAATTGTTATAACATTTATAACATTATAGACCATAGTCCAAAATTCATTTTCCAACTCTTAAATATTCGGTACAGCCCTTCAATTTATTTAATTTCATTTTGACCACATAACATTATGTAATGTTATACCATATACTAATATCATATAATATGATATTTTTTTCCTTTAATTTATAACCTATAGTTTTTATACAAAACTATTATATATTGCCGCATAGGCACATATATTAAACCTTATTCTTTTTCCATAATCCATAGTTTCCTTTATTTACAAATTCACCCCATCATTTATACCATGTTATATATACCATATAATATAACATTTTTAACTTATAAAAGGGTATAACCTATGGTTATATTTTGTAAATTCCGAACAGACCCAAAAACTGTTCTATAATTGCCATTTGGCCCTATTTATAACATATAGTTTTATAATATCATTAAAACTATATATTATACACATATCTTAATAAATACTCTTATACAATTCTAAAAATCACCAAATTTCACCAAAGGGTTATAATTACCCTTACTAACCCATATACTTTCGGTATTTATAATTCCACCACATATATTTCTCCAAAGTGTCATAATGACATAATAACTATATATTATACATATATAGTTTATTTTAATTCCAAAATCAACCCAATAAATTCCTAAAAATTCCTAATAGCCCATGGGTGTTTATAATACCATTTTACACCCTTAACTTTCGGAAATAACATATATACCACATATGTTATAAAATTGTTACAATTAAATACATAACTCATTATAAAACCTTAAATAAGTTATTTAACTTATCTAATTTGGTCAAAACCTACCATATGGTCAAGGTTGACCACCTTAATATTTCCTTGACCATTAATTTCCATATAATACGGTTTATACCCATATTTTCTAGAAATTACCATTTAACCCCAAAACTTTATATAATCTTATAATTTTTATTTAA
>CM041776.1:304086814-304168590 GCA_023374045.1 Limonium bicolor | reverse complement strand
CTTATAATTTGATTTGGAGCATGGAGTTGGAATTGACAAGGAAATAAAGATGGAGAAGGGGGGGGGTGTGCTGTAGCAAAACCAATTTGCTTGGGAGGATGAAGGAAGAAGACGGTGTGGAATGGAGGGAATGAAGAAAAGTGAGGTGAGAGGTTAATTTAGGAGATATTTATGTTATAAAGTAAATAGTGTTTTACTTTAGTCTTTCTTCCTTTCTTAACTTTGCTGGCCAATGGTGATGACTCACACCTTAAAAACCGACCCCCTTCAATATACGGGATATTAATAAGCTAGTTTGACCATTTAATTAACTATAGTTGACTTGAAGCTAAAACAAGTACTATTTGAGCACTATTCACAATTAGTGCACATATTTGTGAAATTTTTGATTTCCCATTGGTTTAGGCTTCCTAATGTGATACTAAATAGTACACATATTGATTAAGGTGTAATCATGGGCATTTAGCCACTCAAAACCCATTTCTAAGACAATTTTTCAAAATTGTGCTTTAAGACTCCTTAAAGCACAATTTGTGTTTTAAACTTGTTTTGAGCTTGGTTTTCTTTAGTATTGGTTTAACATGTCCATTATCATGTTAATAAAGTCTTGGTAAGCTCTTTGGGTCCTAACCAAGGTTATCCCAAGTTTAGAGCATGTTTTTGCTCAAATTATCTTAATGGTACTTTATTGTGTTTACTATGGTTTAAATTGTTTACTAACATTCCTAAGGCACTTTTTAGCCTTATTATACCATAGTTTAACATTTAAATAACATATTTAAGTTTGGGGGTTTCAACAGCGGATGGGAAGAAACGTAGCTATGATTGTATCCTTAAGGATGACATGATGGACGAGGTTAATCTTCTTATAAGACAGGTCATAACGTAAAGAAGGGCAGAAAGACCCAACCAAGAAAAGAAACTCGCCTTGTGGTGGATTCAGTTCACTAGATGGATACTGCTCAATTGCATGCTCAACGGCATACTGGTACACATGAAGCGGTGGCAGTCTCTGAGGTTTCTAGGGGCTTCCAGGAAAAATGACTTTTGATATCATGGTCGTCGGGATTGGCATGGCTCCTATTTGACCTTCGTCTTGTTTTGGTGTTTTATGGCTATTCCTTTTTGGAGGATCGTTCGGTTATGCAGGTGATGGAAAACATCCATTTTGGGACCTTTGCACATCTCTCATCTAGGTCTTGCTGGATGTTTTGTTATCATCTTATTTGGTTTTGTTTCTGTTGAATTTATCTACATTTTATGTTTGTAATTTTAGAATTAATGGCTCCTTATCTTATGGAGGTGTCTTTATGTTTAAAATCTTTAGACTAGCTACTATGATGGGTGATGCAAATGAACTTGTAGGGCCTGGTATCAATAGCCAGTTCGAATTGCACCTTTGTTTATAGGTACTATTCAGGCGTAGAAAGGCGGATCTCGCCTCCTTACTTACGTGAACTGATGAGTGTCTAAATGAGCATGTTTTAGGGATGCATTTCATATAATTTATCAACACTTAGCATGATCATTTCTCCGATTTAGTTAGTCTTCCTCTAGTTTTGTGTTTAAGTGATGTCTTACACATTTATTGTTTAAACATGAAGAAATTGGTTACGATCAGTAGGTCAGGGTAGCACGTAAGTTCTATTTCTTGTTCCATAAAAAGAAACTTTTGGGCTGATGTTGAGGGTCCTTTTGGCCCGACAAGACCGTCTTCCCTACAAAAAAATGTGGTTCCATTGCACCATGTATAAAGATAACTTCTCATAAGTATCATTTCTCTTAAAAACTTCCAGTTGTTTCTCTCTAGAGGCGAGAGTATTCTTCCTAGTAGGTTGTATCAAGGTACCTTGGGTTTATCTTTTCAACTCCCCTCATAGATTTAGCTGGAGTTTTTAGGTGGTGTGTCAAGTTTCTAGGATAATGCTACTTGGCTGATGCAAACTTCCTAGTAATCATCATGCTTTGCACGCGCCACTTGGATGTGTCATTTGTCTACCACCGATAGGTCATGTCTGACATCTTCTTTTGTGGTTTTATACTATTTGATCGATGGGGGTTTAGGAAGGGTCGCAAAAGACCGTTTATACTTTTTTTCTTCATACTAATGGTTTTTTGTTCTATGCCCACTTTGTTGTCTAGGGTTGGTTTAAGTGTTGTAAAGATCATGGGAAGCATGATGTTTGTTGTGAATCATGCCCCATTTTGTAAGTTTGTTGTGCAGAATGAGATGAGGGGTCTTTTTTCAAAAAAACAAAAAAGATAACTTCTCATAAGAATGATCCTAGAAAGCAGCATCCGACAAGAACAATACGTCCCAATACCCTCTCGAGCATATGTCATCCAAAAGAACACCTAAATAATTCATCCTTCTAATGAACAAATTTTGTTTTCCAGATCACGTGGAGAGCAACACGTACCCTGTAGATCACAGCGACCCACTAGTTGCAGGAAGCATCACGTCAATCGGGGGTGGAGCTAAAATTGGAACTTGGGGCGATATATTTTTAGGTTACTATATAACTTGTTATAATATATGTTGATACTATTTGTTTAATATCATGTTATATATGACTCAAATCTCACAAAAAACCCCAAGGAGCTTAAAATAATTGCAAAACAATTTGATGCATAGATTAACAATGTATTGCTACTCATCAACAATTATAAAAAGTTCTTATACATACCCTCCTCGCTTAAGAATGGAAATTATGTGTTGCAAGGTGTAATTATTATCTATCATGACTAACCTATCAATAGTACATTTAAAAAGATATAATTAACTTATATTTTGGCACGTATGCACACTAAGGTTAAATGTGGAAGTTTTTTTCAAATCAACCACCACTTGTCATTACCATAGAAGATGAGACCGAATTACATAGTTGAGGTTTGTGACAAACCCATAGCTAACAGTTGGTGTGTGGAAAATATAGATGATTATGAAAGTATATTTCGAACAAATGGGCAGTGAACCCCGTCATGTAGTCCAACAAGGTCGAATCCACAGACTTCACAACGATCTAATTGATTACAAGCTTAGTAGATGTGCATAAATATATACAAAGTGCATAAATTGTTTGGAATTTTGAGGTTTTGGTTTGATAAAGGGAAACTAGATAAAACAATATAACTACACTAACTACTAGGATGTACCCGGGACAGATCTTTGCACCCCCCACCCCTTTACTACCAGATTGTTGACTCTTGAACATATAGCTAAACAACGGGAAACACTACCCTGACCTACTGATCGTAACCAATTTCTTCATGTTTAAACATAAATGTGTAAGAACATCACTTAAACACAAAACTAGAGGAAGACTACTAAATCGGAGAAATGATCATGCTAAGTGTTGATAAATTATATGAATGCATCCCTAAAACATGCTCATTAGACACTCATCATTTCACGTATAAGGAGGCGAGATCCGCCTTTCTACGCCTGAATAGTACCTATAAACAAAGGTGCAATTCGAACTGGCTATTGATACCAGGCCCTACAAGTTCATTTGCATCACCCATCATAGTAGCTAGTCTAAAGATTTTAAACATAAAGAACACCTCCATAAGATAAGGAGCCATTAATTCTAAAATTACAAACATAAAATGTAGATAAATTCAACAGAACAAAACCAAATAAGATGATAACAAAACATCCAGCAAGACCTAGATGAGAGATGTGCAAAGGTCCCAAAATGGATGTTTTCCATCACCTGCATAACCGAACGATCCTCCAAAAAAGGAATAGCCATAAAACACCAAAACAAGACGAAGGTCAATAGGAGCCATGCCAATCCCGACGACCATGGATATCAAAAGTCATTTTTTCCTGGAAGCCCCTAGAAACCTCAGAGACTGCCACCGCTTCATGTGTACCAGTATGCCGTTGAGCATGCAATTGAGCAGTATCCATCTAGTGAACTGAATCCACCACAGGCGAGTTTCTTTTTCTTGGTTGGGTCTTTCTGCCCCTTCTTTACGTTAGGACCTGTCTTATAAGAAGACTAACCTCGTCCATCATGTCATCTCCTTAAGGATACAATCATAGCTACGTTTCTTCCCATCCGCTGTTGAAATACTCCAAACTTAAATATGTTATTTAAATGTTAAAACTGTATATAAGGCTAAAAAGTGCCTTAGGAATGTTGTAAGTACACAATTTAAACCATAGTAAACACAAAAAGTACCATTAAGATAGTTGAGCAAAAACATGCTCTAAACTTGGGATAACCTTGGTTAGGACCCAAAGAGCTTACCAAACTTTATTAACATGATAATGGACATGTTAAACCAATTACTAAAGAAAACCAAGCTCAAAAACAAGTTAAAAACACAAATTGTGCTTTAAGGAGTCTTAAGCACAATTTTGAAAAATTGTCTTAGAAATGGGTTTTGAGTGGCTAAATGCCCATGATTACACCTTAATCAATATTACTATTTAGTATCACATTAGGAAGCCTAAACCAATGGGAAATCAAAAATTTCACAAATATGTGCACTAATTGTGAATAGTGCTCAAATAGTACTTGTTTTAGCTTCAAGTCAACTATAGTTAATTAAATGGTCAAACTAGCTTATTAATATCCCGTATATTGAAGGGGGTCGGTTTTTAAGGTGTGAGTCATCACCATTGGCCAGCAAAGTTAAGAAAGGAAGAAAGACTAAAGTAAACACTATTTACTTTATAACATAAATATCTCCTAAATTAAAACCTCTCACCTCACTTTTCTTCATTCCCTCCATTCCACACCGTCTTCTTCCTTCATCCTCCCAAGCAAATTGGTTTTGCTACAGCACAACCCCCCTTCTCCATCTTTATTTCCTTGTCAATTCCAACTCCATGCTCCAATCAAATTATAAGACCATATTTGTGCTAGTTAGACCAAGCTCTTCATTTCCATCTTTTCAAATCTCCAAGAACTCAAGTTTCATTCCATGGAAAATCTCCATTGAAGGAGGAAAAGCTCAAATTCTTATACCTTGTTACTCTCTTTGCTTCAAGGTAATAAAAGCCAAAGAAAATTCATGTTTCCTCTCATTTTTATACATGGCCGAAAATCACCCTTGTGATGCCTTGTCTTGCTCTTTTCATTAGCTTGATTCAATCTTCAAAGGACTATGAGGAGTCCTACCTTGCTTCTTAATCAAGCTCTCTTTCAATTCCAAGGTAAATATCAATTTTAGTGTTTTTAAAACACTTCTTGTAATCCAGGGTTTGTTCATGAGTTCAAGTATAATGCTTAATGCTCATTACCCTTGTATGTATGTTGGTTAGAAGGTTGACAAGTGACAAGTCCTTGCCGATTTTCAATCAAGAGAAAACAAGAGAGAAATCTTGAAGAGGAAGAGGTGAATGACCTATCCTAATGTAGTTTTGTACCTTAGGAAATTGAGCTTGAATGACTTTATAAACAACCTAAAGAGCCAAAGGGAAATGAGTTAGTAAAATATCCACAAGGTGGATTATAAGGGCATATGAGATTGTTGTGTGTGTGTATTTGCAGGTTGAAAGCATTTAATATGTGGAAATTCAGTGTTTAAGATTATTGTTATTTAAGAGCCTAAGAGCCATGTCATTTAGGGCCTAAGTGCCAAGCAATTTAAGTTTATGCACTATATTGTGATGTAGTGTATTTGGGTGTAGATTGTGTGTAAAGAACATTCATAGTGGATTTGAATGTCTTTGATTGTTTAAGGATGAAAAAAAACTAAGTGTTTGGGTGTAAGAATGTGCTAGAGAAGCCATGCATGTCGAAATTTAGTGGAGAAACCAAGACCTTTAAGTGCTTTGGTGAAGTATTGTGACCTAAGTTGTGCTATGGATCTTAAGGATTAAAATTGGTGAAGAAAATGAGTTAAGGTGTTCTTGAGTGTTAAATGACTTAGGAATTGTCTTAGAGGATTTAGAGTTCAAATGGGTGATTTAGATACACCAAAGTCATGGAATGAGTGTTGTTAAGACTTGTGCAAATTTGGTAACAAAGAGGTATAATGCCTTGTGAAGGATTAAGTAATGAGCTTGTGGAAAAATCTAAGGAGTTTGTGTAAGGAGGTGTAGGTGAGAAATAATTTTTGGAGTAGTTGTAATGGTGGTGAGGCAACACTTTGGTTAGTTGAAATTGTAGGCATAAACTACCACTTAGAACCTAAGGAAACATATTACAAGTGTTAGAAGAATTTTGTAAGAATTGAGTAGCAAGTTTAGACAAGGAGTTAGGCAAGTTTAAGGTGTTATTTTTGGTATTAGAATATGCCTAAGTTCATGTGTGAAGTTTGGGTAAATAATGGATGAAGAGAACAAGAATAACAAGACTTAGAAAAATGCAAAATGTAAAATTCGTAGCATGGTCCAGGACTTAAGTCCAGGGTAAAGTCCCGGACCACACCAAAATAAGGGTCGAGAGTACTTCTTCATATTGGTCCGGGACTTGAGTCTTGTACAAAGTCCCGGACCACCCTATTAAATACCCCCGAGTTATGCAATGATATGGTCCGAGACTTAGGGTCTGTACAAGGACCCGGACCAATGTCTAAAATCAGCCGAGAGTTTTGTTATGAGTTGGTCCGGGAACTAGGGTAAGGACAAAGTCCCGGACCACTCTAAAAATGATGTTTAAGATTAGAAAATGACATGTGAGGATGGGGATTGTTAGGTATTGATGTTATAAAGTTGTTAAGACATGTTTGGTGAGTTATAATGACATTAAGAGAGTAAAAAGTTGTAGTTAAATGTGAAAGTAAACAAGTTAATAATATGAAGAAGTTAATTAATCAAAGGATAAGTACGGTAATTAACCGACGTTATTAATTATGTATAGAGCTGCATTCGGTGGAAAACTAACGCAGCAGGGACCAAGGTATGGTTTTCTTGCAGTCTGTTTGCTACCGTTTTCACTGGCTTGTATGTTGTTTGTTTTCTGAATGTTTACGACCTTGTAAGATTAAGGCATGTAATAAGTTTACAGTTATTGGTTATTGTGGCGTGTGTGTTTCCGATACCGTTAACCTCGAATATGTGCTAACCCGTTAGTTAACCAAGTTAGGATTACGTAAGAGAGCGGTATTCGGTTTTAACGTTTCAACTTACAGAACGTTCTAACTACGGCTATCCGTGTGTGTAGTTGTGGTTTGTGTTGTTAAAATGTATCCCATCTCCCTGTGTGCCTAACTGGGCCTAAACACTACAGTGTGAATTAATATGTTAAGTTTCAACAATGGAGCTACTAACAAGAGTATAACCGGGGGGTGGAATCCGGAAGTTCCGGTCGCACGTGTATGTACGGGAGTCGATATCTGAATCAGATTCGACCCCCTTTATGTTATGGTTTCTTTCCTTCTTGATTACAACAACACCCACAAGCCTAATAATGGCTTTCCTAGTGACTTTTGTTCGGGCTAGGGGATTATGTGTACGGTGTGTTTGGATCACTATATCCAACGCATCTTTGGGATAAGTTAACGTTCGACAAATAGAACGGTAACAAGTTATGTAACAAGCTTAACATGAGATTGAAATCATTCTCTAGGCTTACCAAGTTTGGCTAACTGATGTTTGGTTCGTTTCCTCAAGAGAATTTGTCCCTGTTATGTTATGTATGTTGTTGCTATGCTTATGTATGTATGTGTTAAAATAAACCCCATGTTATCATGACAATTAGTTGCGTGTATCCCGGTAGCCAACGGGCTACACGTTAATCATACCAGCCAAGGGTTGCTGAGCCCCTTTGGGGCACCATATTTTGTTTTGCAGGATGAGGATCGAAGAAGCGGAGTGGCTTTAGATTCTAAGTTAAATGAACACTTTCGTTATTTTGGATGTTGGACCTGGGATGCGCCTGTGCTCCCGTGGGTTTATATTTTGGTAGTATCAGAATTACTATGATGGCTCTGTATGTATATGCACTCGGTATAGTTAGTTTGTAAGTATGGTGGATGTTAGTAACTAATGCTCGGGAGTCTGTGTCCATCAGACTTATACAATTGTGCGTATTTAGCCTTGTTAGCCACGTGGATGGCTAACGGTGTGTAACACCGTCCCGTTTGGGTTAATGTTTAAGTTATGAATTTCCGCTGCGATTACTGTTTATTGTTAAGTTTTCAGTTGGGGTGTTACAGCTGTAATTAGATGCACTTCAACTCTCATCAAAACCGGAATTTTCTCCAAATCTTCCCCTTCATTGTATTAACATCATCTTGATTGAAGGCGTGATGTGAGGTCGGCCGCATGGAGCGAATTCCCCCCATAGATTCATTTTGGTTGGTGTTGCCGCTCCTAGAAGAAGAAAAAATCCAGAAATTGCATATAGAAAAAATAGCATATAATGCACATATTGAAATATAGCATATAATGCACATATTGAAAAAAAATGCATATAATGTATATTTTACATGTAGAACAAAAATAGCATATAATGCATAGATTGCATATAGAACAACAAATTAAAAACCAAAAGGGAGGGTTGTCATGATTTTTTTTCTACTAGGTAAACTACATAATGTATACATGAAGATAATAAATTCGGTCGTTGTGGCCGGACTCTATTATGGATTTTTCACCACATTCTCCGTAGGGTCTCTATTTCTTACTTATCCGAGCTATAGCTAAAGAAAAGGAAACAGGAAGATAAGGAACCGTGAAGAGGGTAGCAGCAACAACAAGTTTTATTATGGGACGGCTCATAATGTTGCTATCGTTCTATTCTAAGCCTCTGTATTATCTCATTGTTCTCCTTTGCTTACAATTTCCTTCCAAAATGTAGTCCGTAGGATCTCAACCATGGGCCTTAGAGATAGACACCGCCGGTGGGTCATTTGATCAGAGCAATCTTTTGGTAGCATGCAAAAATAAGCCACACAAAAAGCATATCGCGGACGTCCTTTCATAGGTGACCCTCAGAAATTACTCATTTCCTTCCATCAAAATTTTAATGCAACATAGGATAGGTTTATATACATTCAAAAGGACCTTAATCCGCATGTATTTTGCTCCAATCCTACCATCATTCTTTCCATAATCAAGGAAGCCTTCAAACCAAACACATAATCTATGGGTAAAGTCCTTTTGGTGAAAAGGAAAGGGAACGTCATGAACCGTTACCCACATGGAGATCCAGCAAAACTCATAATCCTTAGGCGCTTTCATCTTATCGATGTGCAGAAAGACAAAGAGAGAACTGTTGAAAGACTAAGGGCTGCCGTTCAGGACTGCATGCACTAGGTCAGGCTTTTCGAATTCAAAGAAAAAGAGGTTCCTACCCGCTGCGGACCTTGAAGTCACCTTTCATCTGCCAAACCCTATAAGGGATGCTTTCCATAACCCGAACATTAATGCCTTTAAAGGAGAATAACTTAACGAAGAAGGCAACGATTAAAAGGGAAAACTTGACCACCTTCAACCAAATCATCCAAAGACCAGAGAAAGATGATTCATTCCAACGTACTTTAGGCGTTTCTTACATGGTCACCGTGCATTTGAACCAGAAAAAAAAATTACTAGAGTAACTTATTGAAAAGCTAAATATTAGGACATCCACAATAAAAGAAAAAGTATATTGAACTCCTTATAAAATATTATTTTATTATTATTTCTTGTAAACTCTTTTTGTTCGACTAGACTTTCTAAAAAAGATTTTTTTTTTTAGCTAAAAAAATTCTTATTACACCCACCCACCCTCCTCCATTACACTGTACACATGTTCTTTTTTCATTTTATTTCTATTTCTGCTTCTACTCCTACTGTTGTGTTGCCGCACTTCAGAAAAGCGATAGAAAACTGTATTAAACAAACTAATTATAAGTACCCTTTATATGACAATGAAGGAATTTAAATAAGTCATACTTCACATGCCAGGCTTGTCATTCATCAACAACAAACCAGGAGGGAGGGGTTTCATTCACTTGCACCCTCTTAAAAACATCCCGAGAGTATTGTAATAAATACACAAATAGAAGCCAGTTTTCTACTACAGGACGAATTCTTATAGGAAATAAACCGTGAATTGATTAGCTACAATCAACCTTATGAACACGACAGAAGTAACCATTATCCCAACACCAGGTCACCTCCGTATTACAAACTAATAGGTTTCATCCACCACTAATCACTACTATACATGAAGTAATCAATTAAACCTCCTACATTACACTGATCTATCAACTCAATCTTTTTTGGGTCGTTGCCACCTTTATCTAGTGTGATGTTAGTCAAGGAGAAGAACAAATGATGTGTTTTCAGCAATGGATCCAACGCGGGGGGGGGGGGGGGGGGGGGGGGGGGGGGGGGGGGGGGGGGGAATTCAAGTAGACTACTCTTACTGGGCAATTGACAATGATCTTTCAACCATAGCAGAGTCGAGATTCAACCGATCTCAAACTGGTTTGGCGTCTTGGGACCCCAATTTCGCAAGCATTGACTCTCGAGGCAAACCGGAGTGAGCAGAGAGATTCTCCCAGTGACGAGGTTTCAGGAGATATGTTGACAAACATCAGGGTCTTTGAGTCCCCACCAAGGCATGGCTGTTCAACAAATATCCAGACAGTTGACTATAGAACCAACACGAATTGTCAAATACTAGCAACATTGTTTTCAAAGAGGATATATGAATCACCTGGAAAGATAAGTGAGCTTTGAGTTTCTGAATGGGACATGATCTTCCTTCTTAGCTAGGGCAAATATCACATCGCTCAAAGAAGACAAACTCTTATTGATGGCCTAGTTTTAGTCCAGATTAAGAAATAAAGAGAAGAAGAAAGGAGCATCATCACACAATTGTGGGGAGAGCCATTCAAGACAGTTTACAATAATTAAAATAACTACTCTATATAATTTATCAGGTCTTACTTGAGTTTCCTTTAATCTATCCCCTGTGGATCCACTCTTGGAAAGACGTTCGCTTCCAGCAAGATCAATCAGGTTCAAGACACCTTGCACTTGTTGTTCAGTGCTCTGACATAAGTTCCAAACAGATAAAACATTAGAATTAACCATATGAACACAAGCGAAAGGCCACATGAGATTTATGATACTTTTGAGACAAATAGATGATGAATTTTGTAAGCATACCTCATTGACACCAGATATCCGTAGCGTAAATACAAAGTGGCTTCGGGATGATTGCTCATTTATCAGGGTCTTTCCGACAGATCTTTTAGGGAAAAATCATAAAACAGTGTTGTTCGTGAGTCTCTTTCACATACAGAAGAGCACAAAAGCACAAGATGAATGGATCTAGCATATATTAATGAATGAACTCCTCTACGTCAGCTATTATGGATACTTATAACAGCTTTACCTGCTCTGTGCAGCCTTTTCCAGTAAAGAAGCGACCTCTCTACTGCTTCGAACCTCAGCCACAGTTAAATCAGAGACATGAGTGTTTCCATGTATATCATGTTTGATAGTGTACTGCTTTCCAGGCGTGCCATTCTCTGTTCGAGTTGTATCTGAGCTAGACTTTGATAGTAAATCACGGATTGTTTCGTTATAGATCTCCAACATCGATACCTGTGGCATAATGGAAAAAGATACACAAATATGTTAAAAGAAAGAAATTCATCAGCAATATGCAAAGGCTCTCACTGTTTCGGGGTGACAACTGTGGGCTCATGTACCTGCAAATCGTATTTCCAGCCTTGGGATTCTAGAGATTGCCTGGTTTCAAATATTTGCTCTAGAGATCGAGGAATCAATCCTTTCTGCCCTGCTTTTCCAGGTTTACCCATCATGGTAAAAGTCTTTCCGGAGCCAGTTTGACCATAAGCAAAAATACAAACCTGAAAGGAAGATTTCCAAATATCAGAGTTTCAACTTAACGCACTTAATGTACTCGTAAGTGATTATTTCTCATGTGGCTGAAACTCTCAACAATGAAGATAACACTGAGTCTGAAATTCAGGAATAACTAAGAGCACGGTGAATTACCTTGTAGCCGTCAAGGGCACTCTGGACAAGCTGTGAAATCTCAACAAATACATCTTCCTGACTCGCCTCAGGCACAAACACTTTGTCAAACAAAAGAATGCTTTTGTCCTGGTTTCAAGCCAAAAAAACATATCAGTCACCTTTAATATTCATGAATCCAGAAATGAAATGAATTAAAAATACATACTGAAATTTGCAAGGTCAACCTAATCAGATAGACAAGTTTGAGGCATGTTAATTCTAATTGTCATAGCAATGGTTCAGGTGCTTCAACCACACGGTGCCAAAATAACTTGCATCATTCCATGATAGATTATTAAATTTAGAAAATGTAGAAGTTGAAGCATCTAAAGAGATTACAAGAAACCAGAGAGGTGAGAATGAGTTTCAGTACCATTTTGCAGCATGTCATACCCCGTCCCATAGCTTCAGTGGATGTGGGGAAACTAATGACCTTTGTTTCTGTGCTAGCTGATTCATCTGATAATGATGGTCTTACTCTACAGAAAACTCTGATGTTTCCTTTGAGTTCCTGAAGATAAACACAAGAGCTGAACCGATCAACAAATGATACAATCTAGTGACAATGATAAGAACAAACAAGCACAAAGTAAAAAAAAAAAAACTACCATATGGTATTATGCAACTTCTTCTTCCGCTTCTCTCCCTCGACAAGCTTCACTTCAGCCTCTGCCAATTTATTTTGCAAATCCAAGATGATTTTGTCCTGATCCTCATATTGACTTCTGGCTTCAATAGCTGACAGGTCACTCATCTGCCACGTGCAAACCAAATATTTGAGCAGCTAATTAGCACAATTTTTGATAATTTATACAAATATTTTACAACAGCACTTGAATGCACATCAGAGTCATTTTGTTCAAACTGGTAAATAACCTTCATAACTGTCCCGAATCTTTCATATGCTTCATATGTGAAGAAAGAGTGAGATGATGCTTAGCCTCAACTTTCATTCATCATAGACTAAATCAGCCATAATGAAAGGATACTCAATCAATGGAATAAAGATTTTTGAATGTTAACAAGAAACTTCATGATACCTCCAATTTCTTGTGAGCTATTGCCAACTGCTCTTGTAATGCTCTTATCAGTTCATCCTGAGATAAGCAACGAGTCTGCCAAAGAAAAACCATGATATCATAATTTCCATAACAATGTCCAGAGAAGTATACCTTGGACAACAAAAGGGGATTCATTTGACTAACCTCTAGCTCACTTGTTTTATTTGACAGCCTATCCAACAACTCATTCGAAGTTCTACTTGAGCATTCTTGTAGTCCGATAATTCTGATGTAAGCTCTTGAACTTGGGTCCATTGGGCATCTCGCTCTTCTTTCATTTGTTGCAGTTCAATCCGAAGAGATTCCATGTCGCTCACTAGAGCTTCCTTTTGCTTTATTTTTCTTCTTGAGATGCCTATATAACATCAGACAAGAACAAGACAAGAGGACCAAAATAAAACAATATAAAATACAAGACCTGATTAGGCATATAAATTTTTTTTATTTATGAATTGTCCTTTTACAATTCTTCCCACAGTCACATAGTCACCTCTCAAACAACACACTTTCGCCGGGTTACCATGACTAATCTTGCTTTAAATTCCACTGAAGAAATGACAATCTCGAATCTCTATGCCTCAATACTATGAGAAGTTAAAGTTCTAGAGCTTCTCCATAACTAAGAACCATCAATTGTCATAAAGAAGACAACAGGCATAGGTATCCAGTTAAACTACTTTGGCTGCAGTCAATTGATCTAGTAATGAACTATTGTGACCTCTCAAAGTGCTACACTCTTCCAAAATGGAAGCTTTCGCACGCTCAACACGCTTCAAAGTCTCATTGACTGTAGCTAGTTCAGTTTGAAGTTTGGTATTGTACTGCTGCAAGCTAGTGTTGTATTCTTGTAATCTCTTATACATATCATTGAGAGAAGAAATCTGCAGCATTTTCCAAGCAAAGCACCGAATCAGATCAGAACAATTATTTCAAACTCAGTGGAAATTCAAGTTGACCAGAAATGCAATGGGTGTATATTTCCCAACCTTCACATTGGAACTCTCCTGCTCTTGGTGAGCCTTCTTAAGCTCTTCTGAAACAGAAGCTTGCAATTTCTCTGCAGTAATCCTTGCTTCTTGCTCTCTTGACAGGTCATCCATAGCAGCCTACTTTTTTGTATCAATTCCTCACCGTAAAATATTATGAAATCTAATAAACACAATCCGGATTACAATGTTTGTCAAATCAAGCACATCTTACCAGTTTGTCTGACTCCTCTTTAGCGCATTTCTCTTGCGTCAAATTGTAATTCTTCCTCAACTCCATAATGATTGAATTCAATTCCTCCTCTTTGTTTTGCATTAGCAGCTCTGTTGAGCAGATAAATTGATGGTATCAAAATCAATTATCAACACCATCATTTTTGTCACAGGCTATTGAGGCTGGAGAACTAATCAAACAAACATAAGCAGCAACCTATATCATTGCACTTTTTCTCCACAGAATCAATCATTTCCCGAAGATTCTCTGCTCTAAGAGATACCCTCCTTCAACGTCTTGAAACCACCTAATGCAAAGCCGAAGCCTTCTGATATAATCCATCATCTGCTCACATCTTTCCTGTAAAATTCAAGTCCACGCAAACTAACTCAGCTTCACGAGAATTTGGCAAAATGATATTAAAAGATAAAGGAAAATCAACATAATACATCCACAGTTCCACTACAGATTTCCATTGAAGCATTTCTCATGGTAAGGAAGAACCAAGTAACACATAAAAAGAGGTACCTTGTAATTGAACTTGCTTTTGTTTCTCATCCTTTCTCTTAACAAGGTTTGAACATCTTCCGGGGTAACTCAATCACCCAAACTCTGATCCAGCCACACTAGAGGGGCAGCTGGGAGGGGCACTGACAGGGGAAGAATCATGGCCAATAGACAGAGAAGCTCTGCGGCTCGCAATACTATTTGATCTGGGAAAACCCATCTCCTTGCTGCTGCACCATCCGCCTCCCACTGCCTTATAGAGACTTCATTCCCGTTCATTGTCATCTGGAACGAACAAACTATTAAAATTCTAACCACTTTTCAGCTTCCTCGCTCTACCCCATAATAACTTCAATATGAAAAGGACGGCACCATAAAGAATCACTTGAAAATAGGCCGCATTTATCAGATAATAAGGTTCAAGGTTTGAAATTAGCACTTTAGAGGTCACTATCAGCTGAGCTTAACATAAATTAAATACATCTCTGTGTTGCGATGGTATCAGAATACATTTGAATGGAAGAAGAGCACGAACGGATTGGGAGTCTTCTACAAAATTCTAATGATGCTGATGGAATTAGAATCTTTAGATGAAAACCCAGATAATTAGACCGGTATTCCCAAAACACCCAGGATGAAGCTCTATGTTCTTTTTTAAATTGAACATAATAAATGCTGGAACAGATAAATAGATGAGGAATATAGTTAGTTTTTTAAAACACGGAAAATAAAATGTGATAGAAGAAATACCGGAAACTTACAAAAAAGACAAAAAATGCAAGTAGTCAAATTAATGAGCTTACATCTATAGGGATTGAATCAGGAGACCTTCCTTTGCTTTGAGGGGTTAAGATCTCCCTATCCTCCGTGAAGCCCATCTAAGAGAGAATATGAGGGTTACTACAGTAAGACTGATTTTTCAGAAAGCGAGTGAGCTAGCTAGAGGGAGAGAAGCAAGGAGTGGGAGTAAGTGAGAAATTACTGGAAGGGCGAAAAGGGTGCGTCAAGTGGGTCCGAGAGAGATTGTAATCAAAGCAAGCAATCAATCAATCAATCGTGTGCTTCACTCACAACAGTTTTGCTTTGAGGAGCAGTAAGGGAAGAGAGCAAGTGACGGGCAGTGAGTGAGGTGAGGAGATCCAGAAACAGATTCAGAAAGAAGAAGAGGTGAAAGCGGAGAGATAAATGGTTCTGGGAAATTTTGTTATTTTAATCACTTATTTTTTAATATGAAAGAGAAAACAAACAAGGGCGGTTGGTTGTCATTTTTTATTTCTGTTACCAGATATCAAAACACTGCCGAATAAGTTATTCGAGGACGTCGACCACAGAGCTGCTCTGTTGTTGCTATGTCCATCATCTCTCCAGTAGCTGAGACGCGTAGTTCTGTTGATCTCCTTGCTTTCTGCTTACTTACCCCGCCTCTTGTTGTCTTTAGGTCGTGTCCGGAGTGTTTGGGGGGCTTTTGGTAAAAGCTAACGACTGAGACGAGGAGCTCGCAACGAGCACTGACCAGGAGTGGAGCGTATTATTAAACAGTTACATTTAATGCTATTTATCTTTCTATTTTTTGGTGACTCTTTCTCTTTCTTTATTCTCTTTGTCTTATTCAATTTTGTTGTTGTTGTCATTCTCATTCAATCTCCAGTTTTTTTTACAAAAAAAAAAATTGTTTTTTGTAATTACGTGCCATAGAAGCTTTGTTAAGAGTAAACTTACAAGAGCTAAAAACATAAACAATTATCTTGCCTACAAGCATATATAACTATCTTTGACTACATTCAAAATCGTAAAGTTTGTAAAGTGTAAAAGTATATATTTTGTAAGCTTATTGTACAGTTTAAGAAGTTAGTATGTCATATAGTAGAATTTCAGTAATATCAGAATTCAATATATAACTTTACATATACATCCATACAGTTTTTATTTTACTAAATGTAAAGCTTTTATAGAACAATGTACATGTATTTAAGCCATCTATAACTACAGTTGGATGTATCCAAGAAATTACCAAAAACATGAGTCTCATTAAAACTTTGTTGGGCAAATCCCGATAAGGAAAATCTCAACAACAAAAAGAGTACTCTACCCGGTATAACAACGCACGTACAACCCTAGTAACACTAATCACCTCCCCATCCCACCATATTACATTAACAAAAAGTATGACTCATACCGAGAGAAGACAAAGGCAGTGTTCGGCATGGTTGTTTTGGTCTGGCTGTTTTGTGATTGTTTTATATGTGGCAGTATATTATTAGAGTAGAACGTAGGACCCGTGGGACCCACGCGGGACCACCCCCAAACTACCAACTATATGCCGACTCCGAACGCAGCCAAACTATATCACACAACAACACTTTCAGAAGCAACATAAACCAGCACACATTGTACCTGGACCTGTTAATTTGGGTCACTCAGTTCGAGTTTGGTTCCGTTCGGGTCATTTGTAGATATTTACTATTCGGTTTGGTTCGGATCGGGTCATCTGGTTTAAATTAGATTGGGTAACTTTGGTTTTGGTTGAGTTCGGGTTTGGGTGCTTTCGGTCCGGGTTACCCTATGCGTCATTCGGCTTTTCAGTTACAGATCGAGTGACTTATCCAAGTTAGGTTTGATTGACAAAAAATTTAAAGTACGAATTTAAGCAACCTTTGTAACTTGTATTGATTTTCATATTTGGCTCCAAATTCTCTTAACATAGTGTTACTCTGATCAAGACTGCTATTATGTATTGGTTAGCATAATCAAATTGGATGACAATTTTTGTATATGAATTTCTAACTATACATTTACTAATTGTATCGACCAAGTATAAATTAAAATTTTATGAATTAGTGGTCAATATTCGGCACTCGACGCCCAGTCTACCCCGGCCACGCCTTATGCCGTGCCTCTCTCTGTCCCGTGCCCGTCACAATCCCACGCTCGTCACCTTACGCAAGCGTCGCATGCCTGCGCCCATCCATCAACCCCTCGCGCAAGCGTCACATGCCCACGTCCATCATCAACCATTCAGCATTCCAAACTTCCCTATCCTAACATAAAGTACCCTAAGTTTTATAAAAATATAGAGTAATCAGTAAATATAAATGGATTAAACATTAACGCTATCTTATAAAGCATTTTAGGGTATGTTGTCAAGGTAGATGAAATAATCTGGTGGAGATTTGTAACACCCCAACCGTAACTTAACAATTAACAGTAAAATCGCAGCGGAATACTATACATAACGCTAAATAAAAAGGATGGTGTTACACGCCATTAGCCACCCACGTGGCTAACAAGGCTATTTCGTACAAGTCGTACATGTCTGATGGACACAGATTCCCGAGCGTTAGTTACAAACATTCACACACTTCTAAACCAGCTATACCGAGTGTAAATATACAAATAACCACCATTCTGTTCTAACACCAACAAAATATATAGCCACGAGTGCACAGGCGCAACTCGGTTTCACTATCCAAAATTAACAAAAGTATTTCTTTGCACACCGAATCTAAAGCGACTCCGCTTCTTCGATCCTCATCCTGCAAATAAAATATGGTGCCCCGAGGGGCTCAGCAACCCTTGGCTAGTATGATTAGCGTGCAGCCCGTCGGCTACCGGGATGCACGCAACTAATTCTCAATATAACCTGGGGTTTATTTAACATACAACATACATAAGCATAGCAACACTCATGCATATAGCAACACATTGCATAGCAACAACATACACATAACATAATAGGAACGGATCATTTGAGGAAACGAACCAAATAAAAGTTAGCCAAATTTATGTAAGCCTAGAGAATGAGTTCATTCTCATGTTAAGCTTGTTACATAACATGTTACCGTTCGGTTTGTCGAACGTTAAACTTACCCCAAGATGTGTTGGATGTAGTGATCCAAACACTCCGTACATAAATTTCCCCTAGCCCCGAACTTAAGTCAAGGTAGGAAAGCCATACAATTAGACTTGTGGGAGATTGTAATCCAAGAAGGAAAGACAATTAAACATGGAGAGAGTCGAATCTGATCCAGATTTTGACACCCGAACATACGCGCGCAACCGGACACCTGGATTCCTCACCCCCCGGTTACACACTTGTTAGTAGTTCCATTGATGGAAACTTATCATATCATTTCAAACTATAAGTGTTGAAGCCCAGAAAGGCACACAAGGGAGATGCAATACATTAAACAGCACAATTCACATTTAACACACAGATAGCCGTGGTTAGAACGTTCCGTAAGTTGAAACGTTAAAAACCGAATACCATTCTCTTACGTGATCCTAACATTGGTTAGCTAATGGGTTAGCACGTATTCGAGGTTAGACAGTATCGGAACATACACGCCATAATAAAACAATAACCGTAAACTCATTTCATGCCTTAGTCTTACAAGGTCGTAAACATTCAGAAAATAAACAAACACACAAGCAGGTGTAAACCGGTAGCAAACAGACTGCAAGAAAACCATACCTTGGTCCCTGCTGCGCTCGTTGACCACCGAATGCAGCTCCTATACATAATTAGTCATGTCGGTTAATTACCTTATTTAACTTCCGATTAACTAAGTACTTCACATGATTATATTATATACTTTTACATTAAAACTTACATTTATTCACCCTCATTACTCTTACTAGGGTTTACTACTAATGTTACATTTTCTTTCTTTTTTTATAAGGCCGACCGACCCACCCTGGGTCGGTCCCCTGGGTCGGTCGGATGCAGAGAGCATCCGGGTTAATAATTTCTGCTCGACCGACCCAGACAGGGTCAGTCCCCTGGGTCGGTCGAATGCAGAAGCATTCTGGTTCAACAATTTTAGCCCAACTGACCCAAACAAGGTCGGTTCCTTGGGTCAGTCGAATGCAGAAGCATTCCCGGCTGGTTTATTACAGTCCGACCGACCCAGCCAGGGTCGGTCCCCTGGGTCGGTCGACTGCAGAACCTTTTCTAAAAATGTCTATCTTGTTCCAAACTTTTCCACAAGCTTCCTAGTATGTTCTAACATCATTTAGGCACTTTTACAACCCTTATAATTCATGGTTTAACTCATTATCTAACTCATTGATCTTTTACTCAATTCCTTACCCAAAAATTCCTAACTCTTGTAACATTGTTCTCTAGGATTCTAAGTGGTAAATTTTGCCTACCATCTCAACAAACCCAAGTGTTTCCTCACAACCATTTTAGCCATCCTTGAAGCATTATTACTCATTTGCATCCCTTTACTCACAATTCTTAATATCACCACCTCTAGTTCACTCCTAAGTTATTACAAGGCATAATACCTCTCATTTACTACCAACTTTTGCACAAGTCTTAACAACACTCATTCCATGACTTTGGTGTGTCTAAATCACCCATTTGGTCTCTAAATCCTCCAAGACAATTCCTAGGTCATTCTAACACTCAAGAACACCTTAATTCATTAACTTCCACCAATTTAACCCTTAATGATTCACAGTACCTTCTAGGTCTTAAAATCTCATTAGAACACTTAAAACTCTTTGTTTATCAACTAAATTTTGACATAGCTTCCCTAGTACATTCTTATACTCAAACACTTAGTTTTTCCATCCTTTAACAACCAAAGACATTCAAATCCTCAATGAATGTTCTTTACACACAAACTGCACTCAAACTACACCACATCACAATATAGTGCATACACTTAAATTGCTTGGCACTTAGGCCCTTAAATGACATGGCTCTTAGGCCCTTAAATGACTTAAATTAAACATTGAATTTCCCACATATATTGCTTTCAACCTGCAAATACACACATCAATCTCATATGCCCTTATAATCCACCTTGTGGTTATTTTACTAACTCATTTTCCTTTGGCTCTTTAGGTTGTTTATAAACAATGCAAGTTCAATTTCCTAAGGTACTAAACTACATTAGGATAGACCATTACCTCTTCAAGATTTTCTTTTTCTCTTGTTTTTCTTGATTGAAAACCGGCAAGGACTTTTGTTCACTTGTCAATCTTCTAATCAATGTACAAATAAGGGTAATGAGTATTAAGTGTTACACCTAAACTCATGGAACAAACCCTAGATTACAAGGAGTGTTTTAATACATTAGAATTGATGTTTACCTTTGGAATTTGAAAGGAGCTTGATAAGGAAGCAAGGTAGGACTTCTCCTAGTCCTTTGAAGATTGAATCAAGCTAATAAAATGAGCAAGACAAGGCATCACAAATGGTGATTTCCAGCCAAGTACAAGAATGAAAGGAAATTTGATTTTTCTTTGGCTTTTCTTACCTTGAAGCAAAGGTGAGTAGCAAGGTGCAAGAAAGTGATATTTTCCCCTTCAATGGAGTTTCTCCATGGAATCAAACTTGAGTTCTTGGAGTTTTGAAAAGAAGGAAATAAAGTGCTTGATCTAACTAGCACAAATATGATCTTAGATTTTGATTTGGAGCTTAGAGTTGAATTGGCAAGAGATTAAAGATGGAGAAGAGAGGGGCTGTAGCATAACCGGTTTTGCTTGGGAGAACAAGGAAGAAGACGGTGGAGAAAGGAGGGAAATGAAAGAAAGTGAGGAGAGAGGTTGCCTTTGGAAGATATTTAACTTATAAAAGGTAAATAGTCTTTACTTATCTTCTCCTTCTTATTTTAATTTGGATGGTCATTTGTGATGACTCACCACCTTAAAAACCAGCCCCCTCCACTTACTTAGGATATTTAGAAGCTAGTTTGACCATTTAATTAACCAAGGTTGACTTAAAGCTAATTTGGGCACTATTCATAATTAGTGCACATATTTGTGAAATTTTTAGTTTCCCATTGATTTAGGCTTCCTAATGTGATACTAAGTAGTACACATGTTGATTAAGGTGTAATCATGGGCATTTAGCCACTCAAAACCCATTTCTAAGACAATTTTTCAAAAATGTGCTTTAAGACTCCTTAAAGCATAATTTGTGGTTTAACTTGTTTTGAGCTTGGTTTCCTTTGTTAAATGATTTAACATGTCCATTAGTATGTTAATAAGGTCTAAGAATGCTTCTTGGGTCCTAATCAAGGTTACACCAAGTTTAGAGCAAGTTTTTGCTTAAATTGTCTTTATGGTGTTTTATTGTGTTTTCTATGGTTTAAATTGTTTACTAATGTTTCTAAGGCACTTTTTAGCCTTATTATACCATAGTTTAACATTTAATTACCATATCTAGGTTTGGGGTATTTCAAGATTATTCATCCTCCAAAATGTTAGTTTATCTCACATTTCACAATAATTCACCATTAAGAATGTTTATTTTCATCTTATTGCATAATTTTCTTTTAGGCATATACACATCAATCTTCGTTAGTATGTCTCAACTGAAAAGTCCAGTTTTGTAATTAAACTTCATCACCGCATAAACCATTCCTCCAAGTCTCATGTCCTAAACATAAAAAACCTAAGTTTATTAAAATCAAAATTAGTAGGGTATTATAAATTAGTAATGAACACATTAAATTATATTATAAAACATTAGAAAGGTTAACGACACAGTTTATGAACGTTTTAATACAATAAGGCTTGAGATGCTTGAAGATGTCCAATATTATATATATCATTTGTCAGCAATGAACACTATTAGGATGTCTAAATTTCCATTATATGTTTTAGTTTCAAGATTATTTTTACAGTTGGAACAACTATAGTAGATTTAGGTTTAACAAAGCATTCGAGTGGATTCGGGTTGTACCAAATTTTGGTTTAATTGGTTTAGTTCAGATTTTCAGGTTACATTTTGGGTCATGTCATTTGGTTTAAAGTCAGGTTCGGATCAGGTTGGGTCAGTTCAATTTTTCGGGTTCGGGTCACCTTTGCTAGGTTTAATTAATTGTACCACCAATTCAACCTCACATCCTCGAGTCACAATACTACTACATCATATACGACACTATCAGAGCTCTATTGTCGGCTCATGTCAACTTCTATAACACATTACCCAAGTTTCTTTGATCTATAAATAGATCACAACCCATCTATATTTGCGATAAGATAAAGAGATCTTAGGTAATTCTTAAGTAGCTTCAAGAATTAAGACTACACAGAACAATATCCTAGTGAAACAAATTCACTAAATGGATGGAAACATGACACTATGGGTGACCTCTACAACATAAAAACCATAAACCCTTTGACAAAGAAAAGGTGTCTTTCTTCTTTGATTTTGAAGAAACGTGTTTCACTCATAAAAAATAGAAATCCAACAAATAGATAAAATCCAGCTATCGGAATTGAACCAATGACCATCGCATTACAAATGCGGTGCTCTAACCTCTGAGCTAAGTGGGCTCGCATAAGAGATGTTTTACATCCATAGAAATTAAAAAATATATCTTAGATTTGAACTATTCATTTATGAGCTCTCTTGCTTCATAAAGACAAAAAGAAAAAAACGAATAAGTGGTAATCAGACCACTAAGACATACAAAAAAAAGAGTTTGAGAGACATCTCTTCAAAAATTGTGGAGCTCAGGAGTTGACAACACCAAAAATTATTTAAGGACATAATACAACAATCACGACCAATAGTGAAACAAGGAAAGTACATAGGGGAGAAACATCTCACCAAGTTAACTTCATCTTCTTCTTTGTGTATATTTGATGCAAGACATCTCAACTTGAATCATACTCAAAAGACAAACAAGGAGTCAATTGTGTCTTAATATCCTGAGATGTTTTCAATAACTTATAGAACTAAAAAAACTAGACATAGTGTGAAGAAAAGTTATAGGATTTATCCATAACCAATAATCGGAGCGGGCATTTCATTATCAAAGCCATTTTGCAACCATGGTAAATACCTTATTGACCATGACGTAACATACCATTAAACAGTCAAACTTTAAAGTATGCGAGTTCCTGCCTATAGTATGTTGGAATCCTTTAATGTCTCTTATCCAAAACCCCCTTTTTTCAAGGAATAATTTATAAGGAGTATTTTGAAACAGTGTCACATTGATCTCTTATCCACTAATGGTGGCCATCGGGTCCGGTTTCTAACCGGAACCGATGGAACCGAAACCGGCCGAGAACCGGTGGGAACCGGAACCGGAACCGAACCGCCTCAGCCGGTTCCGAATACGAATACATGTTTGAGATTCGGGCCCAAACCGGGCCTAGAACCGGAACCGGAACCGCCTGGAAACGCCTTGGAACCATCGTCGGATTCGGAACGGGAACCGGAACCGTAACCAGAACCGGGGAACCGGAACCGCCCTGGAACCGGTTGAAGTTACCGTTGGTTATGTTAAGGAATATGTACAAAGGTTAATATAGCATTAAAAAAGCTACATGATGAATATACTTCAAAGTATCGTCCGGGGGAACTTTCTTCTACCAGTGGTAGTGGTTCCTCTTCTAAACCACCACGCCCTGGTAGCAAAAGCAGTTCCTTGATTTCTAGTATTTTGAAAAGACCAAGATCAGTTCAATCGGGTTCCGGATTTTGTACATATGATGATTATATTAACTTTACATTTATTTGTGTTGATGATGATGGTGATATAGATGTTCTTAAGTGGTGGCAAGCACATGAAGCCAAGTTTCCAATCCTTTCAAAGATAGCCCGAGATGTGCTAGGAATTACAGCATCAACCATGGCTTCAGATTCGGCGTTTAGTGCGGGTAAACGAGTATTGGATGAAAAGAGATCAAGCCTTGCACCAGACTCAATCAAGGTTTGTGTTCAGAAGTATGATTGGGACTTAGCCGAGCTTAGATCCCAGCAAGGGCATTGCAATATGAAGGCCAACATGATGATTGGTATGAGATGAATGGGGATAACACCACTTAGGACTTCTATCTTGTAATATTTTAGAATGTTATTAGTAATTTAGTATTACTTTCTTTCCATGTAATCTTTTTTTTAAGACTTGCAAATTGAAATCATGTAACCTCGTAGTAGTTGTACTCTTTTTCCTTATTAGGTTTTCCAATGGGTTTTTACTTAATAAGGTTTTAATGAGGCAGTGAATCATATAATAAAATTCTCTTTGTTCCTTATTTTTTGTAAATTCAATAAAATTCCTAAGTCTTTGTTTCTTACACATTTAAGATTATAAACTTGAAGAATAACCTATCTAGGAGTAAAGTGGATGAAAATAGCAACGTGTGCGCTCAAACTGATCTCAAATCGGAGCTAAAACGAAGCAAAGAAATGGAGCCAATCGAATCTTTCCGGAATGGTCGGAGCCGATCAGAACCGAAACCGGTCGGAACCGGTTTTTTGACCGAATCCGAAGCGAATCCAGATTTCAGAACCGGAATCGGAACCGGAACCGGAACCGCCCAGACCGGTTCCGAATACGAATACACATTTTCCGGAACGGAACCGGCGGACCGGAACTGGTGGAACCGGACCCGTGGCTGTAGACACCAAAAATTCTCACCCCATAAAAAAAATTCAGAGAATAAATAAAATAAGAGGCTCGTCGCCTTTCTTTTCGAAACTTATTCATGTGCGATACCAAAATGAAACTGTCATTTATGACAATTTTTAAAAAATCCATTTTCAAACTTATCCCTTTTCTTTATTTGCTTATTTTTATCGTTATATTTTTATATACTTTTATGTTAGTCAGTTCTGTTTTGTTCGTTTGTTTATTTGGCTATTCGTTTTATTTTGGTTCAATCTTTTAGTCCAGCCAAGCGCAGCCCATCTGGGAAGCCCATCCGGTCTTCATGCTTCGTCCATGCTCAAACAGAACCGATGGCTGCCCTCCCAAAAAAAAACCCTGGAAAAACTTTCGAAGCTCCTGCTCTCTAGTAGCCGCCATCCCCTCATTCCCTTGGTCGTTCTTCATTCTCAAAAAGAAGCAGCCAAACACAATTCCAAAAAAACATTCTCCTCTGCTCATATTACTTCATTTTCTTTTCTTTCTCTTTCTCGGCATCTGGTAGTCTTCACCGATGGAAATCTTGCAACCTCCCAGGCGAACGAGTGAACATGCATGCTCTTGCTATTACATTCTCTTCACTGTCGAGAGATTCAACAATTTCATTCAATAAACAAGCATATGCACTCACTGCTCTACTCCATTTTCTTCACTACGGGTAATTTTGTGACCCAAATTAGCAAATCAGAAACACACATGCTCACACCTCCCCGATCTTCTTCATCCTCAAGACTTTGCAACCTACTGGCGAATGAGGAGCATACAAGCTCTGCCATCTTCTTTCCCTTCGAACTAACGAACGAGGAATGTACACGCTACAGCCTCTCATTCTCGTCAGTTGCGACATGCTCGACCCCAATCTTTCTTTTCAATCTCTGTAAATATTGCAAACCCAGAAACAAATCACTATCTCCTGCTCATCGGAACCATCACAGGAATTTGGCTATTTTTGGTGTTAGTTTAATCCGAGCTTTTGTTGGCCTATTGGTTTCTGCCTCAAACAACCGTGACCGTGCACAAGGGAAGTATACATCTCAGATTCATCCTCATTCTTATCATCGTTGTCGGTTAAATCTCAGAAAACTCACCCCACTGGTGTTAACGCTGGTTCAGTACGACTGTTTATTTCCATGATAGATATGTTCTCCTTTGTTTCTTTTGTCTTCTATTTCAGGTTTCTACATCGGTCGGGTTTGATTCTATCTGGTTGTTTGGTCATGGTGCATAAACCGACAACCCCTCCTTATGTTGGTGTTAGTTAGCTCGGGTTTCAGCTGGATAAAAAAATTGATTTTGGATTCCTGATCCTTTGGTAATTAATCACTAAAAAACTGGTCATTCACACCATTTAGTCCGTTGAATTTGATGCTTCAGTTGATTTGTCGGTTGATTTGCCTGATTATCATATTTTGGACTATCGAAGGTGGTTAAGGATATGTTAGGTCACACTGCTGGGCCAAGTATTGAAATCTGATCTGGAAGTTATCACGTGGCCGAGAGTAACCTGTTGTATATTCGATCTTTGCACATTATATATGAGGGTGATCCCGTACTGTTACGTAGCTCCTTTGCTGTTAAATTCGAATGATAGATCTCGATGATTAGTTTGAAGTCGTATGTGTTGGACCTCCACCCTTTTCGGCCATTGGGAATTAAGGTCCACACAAACTTGTTCATGTGTTTACTGATTCATCTGTGACATTTGTTTACTGATTGTCCTGATGATGTGATATTCAGACTTGTTCTATCCCCCGCACTATCAGTTCAACTAGATATGCTCATTATACCTTGTTTTGTGTTCTGCTGAGCAACTGTCGCTTTGAGATTTGAACTGAGCTTCACTTCTAGACCCGGCTTGTGGGCATTTGGGCTCTACGACTATTCCTATGAGTTTGGTAAGTCACTCAGGTTTGGAAATATACCAGTTTGGGAAACTACATCGTTGTTGGCTTTATACTTGCCCCCTAGTGTATAATTGTCGGTTTGGGAATTTAATTTGATTTGAGCAATTGATTATTTCCTCATTACCGTGATTATTCGACTCAATCTGCTCTCACTTTTACTTTATGCCTTGACTGAAGTACAAACGCAATCCTGGACTTGTTTTGCCTGGAATCAACATTGGTCTTTGCAATTTGACCCTACGGTTACGCTTTGGGCTTGACGCTGTCTCATTTGGTTTGGAAATCTGCTTCTAGCAATTATTTGTCCTTGGCGCATGGATGTTTATTGAAAATTGTGTTGCTCGTGACATTATCACTTGCCCCTTATGATATTTATTTACCGTGACCTGCTTATTATCCTTTGGCTTCATCTTTGACCGAAGTATACTTGTTCCGTTGGGCATGGGCCATGTTCGGCTGATGGCTGCACCTGCTTGACTTGGAGTTTGATCACAGGCTATGCTGATGCGTTGGGGATTGATACTTCTTCATTGGGTTTGGAAATTCTATCTTTTGATCTTTACCATGCTTCAATCGCCTTTGATATTAAATTGTCCCTTGCGCATTGATATGGTTTGGAAATTGATTTGAGACTAGTATAACTTGTCCCACGTGCTTAGATATGAGCATGAATCGAGTTATAGTTGCCCTATGCTATGATTGCCAAGATAAACCACTCATTGGTTGGATGGTCCTTATTAATTCTTCATCTTAGATGGAAATGATATAAACCCTTCTAGGTATGATCCCGCATGACTCACAACTTTACCTCTTTGATACTACACTTTGTTTGAGTCATAATCTAAGATGACAAATTAATTTAAGTAGCAACCCTGATGCTTGATTTATCTTACAATCCTTAGCATTTGTTGGCAGCTTGGAACTCTTTTCCATGTTCTCGGTTGGGGTGTGGGAGATGATTAGATTGCCCCCTTTCCTCCCATTGAGAGGGGCCGTATGATCCCATTGCACACACCTCAACCCTCTTATATCTTCATTACTAGTTAATCTTGTGTCTCTTTGTCTGTGTTCCATGGCATGTACGTATTGCTTGAGGAACGAGGAACCGCTTGGGGACTAAGGAGCTGGACCTTGGCTAGGACTACTGGAGCCTCCCCTCAAATGTGAAAAACGGTTGGTGTATCTCTTCGGATCTCCTTCAGCTCGAGTGAGGCGGCGTCGATGCGACCCCCCATAGCAGCTCTCTCTAAATTCAACACTTTAATTCTTATCATGAGTTGTAATCTGTCTATTATTTGTGCTATCTCTTATAGTTTTGGATTTCATTATTTTGTGTATTTGTTGATTTGATTATTTTTATTCTGTCTATCTTTCGTACATATTCTTTGAATGCATGTTTATACACATCTGGCTCTATTATACATTGGACGTTTTATTTGTCATTTTCATCTTATAAATTGATAGATTAGCTTAGCACAGATGGCCATAGAATAGCCTTTAGGTTTGTCCACTTATTTATGGACACATCGAGTCCAGTTTAGAGAAGCTTCTAGGTCCGGGGATGTTTCTCACTCAAACGGGCCGTAGAGTCTGGTCGGTGGGAATGCCCTTCCTTTATAAAATTTTCCAAACAATCCATAATTGTTAGAATAAAACCCACAATCAATGATTGTTTCAACCAATAAAAATCCAATTCAAAACCCAAAACTCAATTCCAAATTCAGCCCAAAAAGTCAATTTCAAATCGTTTTCTCTCATCGAATACTCCTCAAAATCAATCTCTCACACTCTCTCATCAAACACACTACAAGATCAATCTCTCATACTCATCAGACACTCTTTCAAAACAATCCTTCTGACTCATCAAACATCCTTCAAAATCAATCCTTCTCATGCTCACACATCATACACTCTTCAAAATCAATCCCTCTCATGCGTATTCATCAAACACCCTTCAAATCGATCTTTCTGACATCAAATACATTTCAAAAGCAATCATTCTCACACTCACTCATCAAACATTCTTCATACACAATTCAAAATTCATTCTAATTCATTGTCAATCCCAACTTCAAATCATTCAGCTGAGGCCCAATTTGAAGCCTAACTCGGCCCAAATTTCAAATCTTAAATCGGACCCTAATCACAAGGCCCAATCCGGCCCATTTTACAAAGCCCAAACCTGGCCCTTTTTCCAAACCAAATTCGGCCATTCTTCAAGGCCCAATCTGACTCATTTTCTAAAGCCCAATTCAATTCAATCCAATTCATTTCAATTCAAACCTGATTCAATTCAATTCGAACCCGATGCAATTCAATTCAATTCAATCCATTTCACTTCAATTCTAACCCGATTCATTTCAATTCAAGCCCAATTCAATTCTTAATTCAATTAGATTCAATCTCAATTTCAATCCAATTCATTTCAAAATTCTTTTCATTCCCAATTCAATTCAACTTCATTTCAATCCCAAACAATTCCAAACATCATAAATCTCAAACTCCTTAGAACTCAAGCATCTCGAACCTCTAAGCGTCTCAGCAGCTCAACAGACTCGAACGTCTCAGCAGCTCAACAGACTCGAACGTCTCAACAGCTCAACAGACTCGAGCGTCTCAGCAGTTCAACAGACTCGAACGTCTCAACAGCTCAACAGACCCGAACGTCTCAGCAGCTCAATAGACTCGAATGTCTCAACAGTTCTACAAATTTGAACATCTCAATTGACTCATCAAATTCAAACACCTCGAAAGCCCTCAACATCCCAAAAACATGAACCTCTCAAAATTTGATAACCCTTTCAAGCCTCGACCGTCTCATAGACCAGAATGTCTCACAGACCTCATCATTTCAAAAATTCAAATGCTTCACAGAGTTTAGCATCTCATAGACCCTTGCACCTCAAACTTCATAGCAAGCCCGACAAACTGTCAAACCTCACAATATGACCACAAAATCTCTTTGACCCTTCAAAGACCCAAAAGGTCAAAACTCTACTTCCTTCGAAACCCCAAAAACATCCAAATCTCCAAAAACCCGAACTACGTAAGGTTTGATCTCAACAGGGAGTTGAGTACGTAGGCAACCCACATAGGGTGCGACCCCACATCAATCAAAATGCCATTTTTCACTCAGCCATCTCACCTCCAAACCACCCCGTATTGTCTCGCAGACCCGAGCGTCTCACAGACTTTGTTATCCCAATGATTCGAATATCCCATAGACCCGAGCGTCTCACAGACTAACACCTCAAAACCCTCAAAATCACAAAATCTCCAAAAACTTCAAAACGTGAACTACGTAAGGTCTGATCTCGACAGGGAGTTGAGTACGTAGGCAGCCCATCTAGGGTGCGACCCCATTCCAAACAAAAAACCCCTTTCCCTCTCTAAGGTGTTCTTCATGCCTCTCGAAACTCTTAAACCTTCTTCGGCTCCCACGAACTTCAAACCATTAGACTCTAAGTCTCGTTCATTCATTCATTTTATGCTCATCTGAATTCACCAATTCCTCTTCTTGGCGTTAGCTTGGCAGAAAAGCTCGCCTCATCCACCCTCTTTCTCTATTCTCGTCCTAATCTTATCCTTGGCTTTTAAATGAATCTCTTCAAAAAGGTTTTGAAAGAAGACAATCCCGACAATTGGAGACCGAGGTTTCCTCGGGCACCAATCCGAAGTCGTGGTCGTTGCCACTTCTAAGGGGTGTAACCCAGTGCGAACCCACGCAGAATCTCTAGTATGATCAGATAAGTCCTATCCATAGGCAACAAATCATCAGAGTCAATTAACGGTTCTTAGAACCCTTTTCCTCCCTTCCTAGTTCCTTAGGTCAAACTAGGTGGCGACTCTAGTCAATTCCGCCTTATAGAGGCATAAGTCCACGTGGAGCCCATCGAGAGCGGGTGTAGTGCACACTTGCACTCCCCATTATGCTTTCTGGGAAAGACGGACGATTTAGTAGGTATTTGAGGGCCGCCATGAATAACGGTTTTCACCCTCCACAGAATGGCATTATAGGATCTAGGCTTTTTAGTCAGACCGTATTTAGATAGACCCCCCCTCATACCGAAAAATCACCCTCCACAGTGGCCACCATTATTATCCACCTATAAAGCTAGTATCACCTCCTTAGACCAAAGTGTTCGAACTCTTGGCTTTTACCGTTGATGACTCAATCAACGCGTAAATCGAGTCAATGAAGAAATGTTGAAACTTGGAGTTTTGCTATAGATGGAGTTCATCAGTACAAACATAGTGCATCAATGAATGCATTAGATCAATCGAGTTGATGGATTGATCAACATTATTAGTCAACCAATACAACACATTCAAATAATGAAAAGGCATTACAAAGAACGTACAAGAAGACTTAAAGTTTCTCGGTAGATCGAGTCCATCGTCTTGACAGATTCCATCGCCTTGGTAGAGTCCATCTAACGATGACAGTTGTAAGTGAATGCAAAATTCAAGAGAGAATGCTTCCAAGTCGTCCACTGGCTTTGAAGTTGGACAAAAATTAAGGGGCAAGGCTCACAGTGGCAGATCTAGAGGGGGCTAGGGGGCTCCAGCCCCCCCCCCCCCCCCGAAACTTTTGAAAATTAGTTAAATGCCCTTATAAATTTTTGAAAAATACAAAATAACATAATGTTTTAAAGAATGACAGTGTCAAAAAAATGTATCACCCCCCTAAACAAAATTTTTGGGTCCGCTACTGAAGGCTCATAAACGTTCAGGAATAGTTATGCCTGAAATTTATGCAATGTGGATGTTGTGCTCCTAAAAAATCGGAGACAAACTCTGTCAACCGTCTAAACAAATCCATTATAAAAGGAAACTAATTTATGCTGAATCATTTGTGCTTTTCTACACCAAACTATCATATTTTGAGAGAAAAGTCACCAGAACGAGAGAAGATATCTCTTTCACTTGTAAGAGAAAATATTGAGAGCTTTACTATTAGATTCATTCTAGGGAGTTCCTAAGCTTATAACACTTATCATAGAGCTGATAAGATAATATGTATGGTGAACGAGTGAGATCATGATAAGTAGAATCCTTTTACTTAGCACGCGGTGTAAGTTCTTTATTATTGAGATTATCAATAAAGAGATACATTGTGTATCTAAGTTTGTCGATTAACTGTTTCTGCTGTCTCAAGTCCGATATAGTCAAAGTATTTTGTAGAATAACCGCTTGAAACACTTTAATTCAGCCCACCGATCCTACACAAAACCACACCCAAGTTGCCTTTCCAAGCCCTATAAATCCTTTTTCCTTTCACCATACATGGGCAATGGGATTTGCTGACCTAAAACCCTTGAATTCATCCACTATTTTATAAAAAGTGACTTATACTCCTCATAATCAAAGTAAACCAATCTCTTAAGATCCCAAGGAGGGTTAAACTCACTTCTCATAATGGAATCAAACAATGCATCGTCCCCAAATAAATGGATAATTAAAATGTCTCCTAAACATGCTCATGGCTTATTCTAGCGTAGAGGGTTCACAAAACAATTAAATAGCTCCCGAACCAAAACTTTGAGCGGGAATTTCTTTCCCTCAAAAAGTAGACTGAAAACAGGATTAACTTCTTGTTAGTAGATATACTTGAGTGCATTAGAAACATAAGAATTCGAATGAATTTTGGCAAAATAATCATTGGAAAAACTTGAAGGAACTCGAGAAATGTTAGAGCAAACTAAGAAGGGTGTTTCATCCTGGACACCACCTTGTACATGGAATGAGCATGAGAAAGTAACCATACCAAGCTAATGTACAAGGTAAACCTAACGGTAAGTGTACAGGTCGATTGTAGCAAGTTTTCTTAGAAGTGTTCCTCTAGGTTATCAAACCAACGGAGGCGGTGTCTAGTTTGAATCTTTATTCATAATCTACTTACTAATGAACTAAATGGAAACAACAATAATAATTTGGGGGTCGGGTTATGTTTTGCAAAAATAATATAAACCAAATAAAAACAATTAATAGTGATCTTCTTGACAATTCTAAACAAGGAATCATGATTCACTACTTTCCTCTAGTTTTTCAATTTCCCTTCCTAAGTGTTTTCCCAATTTTTAGATTGTAACCACAGATCTAAATTAATCTACTCTTCGTCTCCCGCATAATAGATTCATACTAGCAATTACTAAATCCTAACTCTTGTTACGAATTTATTAATTAACTAATAGCGTTCAAATTCATGTGAATTATCATCTCAAGTTTCACTAATAGTATTCCTATAGTCTAATGAATGTTGAGTTCTTACTTATAAGCAATCAAACCATATAAACTCAAGAAATCATGAACCAGGGTCCATAATAAGCCATAGTTTGACTAACTACTCAGACATTGATAGAATGGAAACAACAATAATGATAAAGAGAAGAGAAAACACCATTAATTTGTCAAGAAGAATCGATGATGAAGTCCGATCTCTGTCTCGTGCTGCTCCCTCTGTCTCCCCTGCTCTCTTAACGAAACGTTGCAGCGCGCCTATGTCTATTTGGTCAGGGTTTCCATCCAACAATAATATCCTAACCACTCACAATTCCCACTCCACGTGACAGAAATCAACCTGGTCCGGGTCTTTTGCGAGGATGTAAACCTGGACCAAGAGCTAAAATAGGTAGGAGGTACCATCCTTGTGTGGTCCGGGTGTGTTGACCTGAACACATACCTGGACCACACCAAAATCTTGGCAGAAAGGTTATCTCGGGGATGGTCCGGTCTATAAGTCCGGACAAAGACCCATATCGACTACAGAATACCCCAGAAACATCGTTTTGACTCCTGTTTAGTTTCGTCTTGATTGTTAAGCTCTTGACACGCGTTTCTAAACCGTGTCTTCAGCGTTTTTAAGCATAAAACCATAAGTGAGGGATAATCTACATATTTGACATAATTAATTTCTAAGTGGAGGAATTTAACATGAATCTTATAAATACATAATCAAATAAAGCACAAAAAGATATGTAAATTCCCCGCTTATCAAATGCCCCACACTTAGCTTTTGCTTGTCCTTAAGTAAATAAAGAATATTAACTCAAGCTGTAATATTGAACTTAAGGATCAAACATAAGCGGACAAAAAACAAGCAAAATGACAATCAGAAAAATCAACCTTCTCTTAGCTATTATTTATCGCAACAGTGAAAATGAAATAACTTTAATAAAAACATGGAGAAGTTAGATTGGAGAAACTAAAACACGGATTAGCTTGGGACCTTCCACAAATTTTATTCATTACCTGTAGGACTTTCCGCAATACCTTTCAACACCACACACTCATGACCAAAAACTAAAAAACTGCAATTAAATATTTTGCACACGAAAACTTTCAATCTTCAAGAATTAATGACAAACGATTTTTAATTAATTGCATAGTTGCTCCTTCACCCAGACTGACCAACTATCCCATATCACGAGACGTTCGGTAGATAGGTGATGAATGATAAGTGCAAATTATATAGGTTTTTAAGGGTTTATTTCACCTATTAATCGTAGTAGTTTGGCAATATTTCTCATTTATTATGTGTTTTCTCATGATTTATGTTTAGATAAGAGCTGTTGTATATTATCTGTGAAATGCTGAAAAAAGTTTTTAATGTACATACTTTATCTCATAAGAATCACAACACAACAAACGATGATATATAGATACATACATACATATAACCAGCACACCACTTAAGGAGATGAATGATAATTCATGGCCCACACCAATATAGAAAATAGATATAATGATTGATATTATTTTTCTATCATGTATGGTTGGCACTATCATGCCACCATGGAAATATCACGTTCACAAACAAAAAAAAAAGACCATGTTCATGGCTGCTAGCCTATAACTAATATAAAAAGAGATTAGGGCTTGAAATCTGAGGAGGCTATACGCTACGCCTCTCACCTTGGGGAATGTGGCCCCATTTCACCACACCCACACAAATTATTCAATTGACAGGACTTCACACTTCTGACAAGGAATTAAAGCAGAGACATGTGACGGCGAAAGGCGGAGCGGAGATCTTCTAACATTCAATGTGTTATTCTCTTTGTTGTTTTTGTTGATTGTAGATTTATGTTAGCGTAGTTAGACAAGCTCCTCGGATTGGGGTTGTGAACAGGATTTTAGATTTATGTAATCTTTCCACTAATTTTATTAATGCAAAAGTTTAATTCTAGTTCTTTATGCGTTTTGATTCTCTAGCTAATTATCAAAGTAATCTTTGTAGTTTTCTAATTGACATGCGAGAGCTGATATAGTTAACAAGAATGATGAGTGTCCAAATGAGCATGTTTTATAGGTGTATTTCATATGTTTTATTCACACTTTTCATGCTCATTTCTCCACTCTAGCTAGTTTTTCTCTAGTTTTGTGTTTATTGGTGTTTTACAGAACTATAATTAAAACAGGAGAAATAACATAGCTAGAAATAAAGTAGACGAAAAGATAAACGTGTGGGCACAAACGGATCTAAAATCGGAGCTAAAGCGAAGAGGATACAACATTTTGAAGTTAGCCTGCCCACTGGACCGAAATTGCTTCTGGACCCGACCGACCCTAAGACCGACCCAGAGTGGGTCAGTCGGACTTAAAAAAGTGATTTTCGGCCCCCCAAATTGCTATTGCCCTAATATGTATTTTTTAAAAGCAGAAAAAGAGGAGAGAGAGAGAGGGAGAGAGAGAGAGAGAGAAAGAAAGGGAGAGGCTACACAGAACATAAAAACGACAGGAAAAGAAAAGAAAAGAGGGAAGAAGGAGAAGAAAGGAAAGGAAGAAGAAGAAGAAAACGAGGGGAAAGCTCACCTCCATTGAAGCTCTTCTTCAACCTCCCATGACTATTTCTTCTCCCTTCTCCCATTTTTGTTCTTTAATGGTTGTGTAGTTTCCTTGTAGCTTGGGATGGAGATTTTGCCCCAAAATCCCTAAAACCTCCATTTTTTGAATCTTGAACTTATTTCTATGCTTTATTTTAGTACTTATGCTTAATGAATATAATTATTGAGTGTCTATGGCTTCTAAACTTATTGCTCATGATTTAGGGATTTGTTTAAGGTTTTGCTCAATTTGTCATCTATATGTTAAATTGGTTGGTTTGGCTTGCTGATTAGTTTAGCATTATTGTGGGATTCAGTCAAAATGATATTCTTAGATAGAAACCTAAACCTTTGGGGACTATAACAATGTACTCTAATTCAATGATTTTGATATTAGACTACATTGCAACTTAGTGGAACTTGAGCTTAGTGCTGTCGATTGACCCAAGGCTTAGCTGATTGAGAAGTTTCGATTAAATTGGTTAGGATTAGTAGGCCTAGATTAGGTTTAAGTGTTCCCGTTGTTTAGCTATGAGTTTGAGGTTCGACAATCGGTAGTAAAGGAGGACGAGTGCAAATATCCATCCCGGGCTACGCTTATCTTAGATTAGTCAGTTTAGTGTTTGTTGCTTTTCTTTATTTCTCCAATTACAACCCAAAAACCCAAAATCCCCAATTTACATTTTTGCACTTTTATTTATATTCTTGCACATTTACTAAGCTTATAATTAACTATATTGTTACGAAGTCTCTGTGGATATGACCTTGTTGTACTACAATGATTAGGTTCACTGCCCATAGTTAGCAAGATAGTTTCACCACTACTTTGCACAACAAAGACATAGGAAGTTAAACCGGATTAACGACTAGAAGCGTGATCCTGCCTATAGGTTAATCTAACTCCAATAGAAACTGTTCTTTATGGGACTGGTCTGTGTCCGGGTTAGAGCATTAGTCTGTTGCTAGATCTAAGAACTGATTAGGATTTGTTTGAACTTAGCCGTTGACGAATTGTTTATAGTTTCTGAGTTTATTGCAGAATAAGGGGAGAGTTTATTAATAGATGTAAAAAGTGAAGGTTTGAAGAACAATCTGGGGTGCTTCCTTAGATTTGAAGTTTCAATCTTTATTTCTTAAAATCATTTATTTTATTGTTTTATTATTTTATACTAGTCTATTGAGTCAGTCTTTTAACTAGATTAATTAAACCCTAAAAAGTGACATTTCTTGTGTAACACCCCAACTACAACATCATACTTAACAACAATTTGCAGCGGAAAACACAACTCAACATTTACTTAATTCATTGGTGTTACACGTCGTTAACCACCCACGTGGATAACAAGGCTAATACTTATACATTGTATCGGTCTTATGGACCAGATTCCCAAGCACCTACACAATACTATCCAGTTCCATTTCCAACAGTAAATATACATTTACATTCCAACTGTACCGAGTATTAATAAACTCATGCCGATAACAGTTTTGGTCTTACTACACCTACAATACATAAGAAATTAAATAACTACCCATGCACAAACAACCACCCCGCCCTACTCTCGAACGGCTTCCAGCTCCATTGTACCTGAAAGAAAAAAGGGTGGCCCCAAAGGGGCTCAGCACCTTTGCTAGTATGGTAATCGTGCAGCCCGCATACTACCGGGCCACGCACAACTAATTATCATCTAAACAAGCGGTTGATTATATTTAAATCATGCATGAAAACTATAAACACATAACATACGTGTATTTAACACATATCCAATCAATAGGATGCAAACAATTTAGTTAGCACATTAACACTTGTTAGGTCACGTTATTGTGTTCCTTTACCGTTGAGGGTTTCTACCTTAGTGGAGAGTTAATTCCCTATTAGACGACACTTACCCATTTAATCGGGTTATACTTAATTAATTCTTTTCTGAACATGGGGTTGATTTTTGGTAATCAACATACACAAACATAACAACACACATTAACATACACATAACATAACTCGGGAAGAGTCACGTGAGGACTCGTACCGAAATGAGAGTTAGTCATCTTATTAGAGCCTAGAGAATAATTCCATTCCCATGTTGAGCTCGTTACATAATAACTTACTGTTCTTCTTAGAGAACGTAGACTTTACATAGGATGCATCGGTTATAATATAGTTCCGAACACACCGTACACAGTTACTTTACTTAGATGTGTCGGTCTTAATATAGACCCGATCACACCATACACATTAACATTACTTAGATGTGTCGGTCTTAATATAGACCCGATCACACCATACACATATCCCCCTAATCCCGAATAATAATCAAGATAGGAGAGCCAGCTATTGGCTTGTGGGAGATTGAAATCCAAGAAGGAAAACAATCGTACAAGGGAGAGAGTTGAATCAAATATAGATATCAACTCCCGTACATACACGCGCGACCGGGACTCCCGGATTCCTCACCCCCCATAATATATATTAGTTAGAGGTTCCCTTATGGAATCTATCACATCACGACACCATATGGTGTCACACACTTGGTTAGACTCACAAGGGAGGTAAGTCACCATACGACTTACATGATCAAACAACCGTCGTTACACAACGACATACACAAGAGAGGTAATCACACTTACACACAACAACAACACACACCTAACACACGGATAGTAGTAGTTAGAACGTTCCCGTAGGTTGGGTCGTTAAATCCGAATTCCGATCTCTTATGTGATCCTAGAGTCGGTTAGCTAAGGTTTAACACATATTCGAGGTTAAACGGTATCGGAAACTAAATACGCCACATAAATAAATTACTGTAAACTCATTTCATGCTTATTCTTGCAAGGTGGCAAACACACAGAAACACAGGTTGGCATACAAGCCGGTGTAATCCGGTAGAACACAGGTTGCAAGAAAACCATACCTGTCACCTTGAGGATGGCTAGCCTTACATGGCGACCTCTTAGTCCCGGTTGCCATCTCGACTAGTTCTCATTCCTATAATTCATTCAGTCGGAACGGTCAATTTGATATTAACTTTGACTTCTTGTCATAACGTACAATGTCCTCTTGTCGTTTCCTACATTCCATTAACTTCTCACTTGTTACTCACCTTATTTCAAGGTTTCTTAGTGAGTAACACTTGTGATCCAAGGTTTATATTGTTGTCATTAACATTTAAACTTTTAGTCTTAACTTCACATTATGATTTCCGATTAATAACCACTAAGTCTTTGTAGTTTAATCTTAATCATGTAAATCACTTACTCTCCATTATCTCCTAATGGTGTACCACTAATGGAAGAAAAATTCTCTCTCTTTTTTAAATATGTAGGTCCGACCGACCCAACCCCATGGGTCGGTCCATTCTAGAAACATTCTGGTTCACTGGATTTTGCCCGACCGACCCAAGCTCAGCCCGACCGACCCAAAGCCCTCTAGGTTGGTCGAAGTCAGAACTTCGGCCCTTAGGGAATCTCAGTCTGACCGACCCAGTCAGGGTCGGTCCCCTGGGTCGGTCGACTGCAGGATCTTCCCAAAAGATGTCTATCTTTTCCCAAATTCTTCCACAAGTCTCCTAATGTGTCCTAACATCATTTAAGCACCTTTACATCCCTTTTTACTCATGATCAACCTCCCTTTTAACCTCTTGATCATTTACTCAATTCTTACAAACATTCATAACACTTATAACATTTTCCTTAGGTTTTCTAAGTGGTAAACTATGTCTACCATATCCACTAACCAAAGTATTTCTCCACAACGTGATAACCTGAAATACCCCTAACCTTTAAAACTTAATTAAATGATCTACTAATGATCTAAGATGATTAATAAACATCTAAATACTATTGGGGAACAATCTAAAAGATCTTAACAAGGCAAAACACGCCTTAAGATCGGTAAAGCCAAAAATGTGCTTTAAAGCACCATAAAGATTGTATGACCTCAAATAGAATCCAAAGTGGATTCATAAGCATTATAATGAAGTAAGGAACACAACAAAGCTATTATCAAAGAAAGCTAATCTCAGAAGCACCTTGCACACAAAATGTGCACTAAAACACCTTAAAGCACGTTTTTGTGAGATTGCCTTCTAAATTGGGTTTTAATGGGCTTAAAGGTTATAATTACCTTTAAATAATTTTTATCATATTATATCATATTAGGAATTTAATTCCAGAAATTTACGAATTTTTACAAATTTAATATTAAAATATTAATAAAACCCTAAAGTGGGGCCCGTTCGAGTCAATATTGACCAAGTATGGTCAATGGTCAATTAATTGACCCAATTGACCAAGGAAGTCGACAGGCAAGGAGGAGAGGAGACAGCTCATAATCATTGTTAGACAAATTAGCTACCTAATACCAAATTTGCAATAGTAAAAGTTACTTTTATTACTTTTCCATTTCAATTAAGCCTTTCCAATCATTCTTCTTCACTCACCTTGCTTCCCAGCCGATTCCAGCAGCCCCCCACCTCTCTTTGCTTCTCCATTTTCGTGGTAACACAGCCAAACTCAGAGGAGAACAGCAATCACCATTGGTAAGCTTATTAAGCTCTTAAATGTTCATTTTCTTCACAATTTCTTCCTCTTTCCATGGAGCAAAGCATCAACCACTTCCATCAATGTTCTTAGGTTGTTATGGAGGTTAAATGGAGGGTGTATCTCGGCATTAACAAGGGAAGAAGGTGGAGAAAGCTAATCTTGTCCTTAAGGTATAAAAATGTGCTTTAAGCACATATCTTTTGACTCCCTTCAAATTCGGCTGTGAAACTTTGTTTCTAAGCTTATAATCTTCATCTTAACATACTTATCCAGTTGGTACATCAAGAGCTTCGAAGTATAACCAGATCCAAGCCAAAAACACCATTTTAGGCATTTTAAACAAGGTAAAGATTAGCTATCTTCTAATCTGAGTTATACCAGTTTAAAGCTTGGTTTTAGTAGCTCTTTTAACACTCTTTGCCTACTGTAAATACAGGCCGAGATTAACCTTGTATACCTTGGTGTTCTAAGGTAAATTTTACCTTGAAAATTGACATTAAACACTTCTTATGGTTAGATCTTGCTTGGAGACTAATCATGCCTTAATTGCTGTTTGAAAACATGTAAACTAAGCTGTGGAAAATAGATCTCCATACAGCCGTGGCCAACAAGGCATATACTAGGCAAAAACAAGGTATAAATCACTTAAACCTTCACTTGGTATATTAATATGTGCTTATACATATTTATATAAATTGTGCCGTGAGTGAACAAGGTATTTAAGGTCTTATTTTGACCTTAGGTGATTAAGGAATGGTTTAGTAAATTTTATAACAAATTAATTAGCATAATTGTCAAATTTAAGACATTATGTGGAAAATTGGTAAATAAAGAAAACATATGTGTAAGGGCCGAGAGTTTAAGGCTTTTATGGACATTTATGTGTAATTTATTTTATAAGCCAATGTTTGTAATAAGGCCATGTACTTTAGGCCATTTTATTTATGCATTTATAAGCTTTTAATTAAGTTTAGGTGCTAAATATGCATTACCGCATATTATTGGGGTTATAGTGTAATTAAATTAAAATTTGGGGGCTATAAAAGGATATAGCCGAAAATTGGAGATTTAAAGGAGTTATAAAAAATTATAAGATTATATAAAGTTTTGGGGTTAAATGGTAATTTATGAAAGTTATGGGTGTAAACCGTAATATATAGAAATTAATGGTCAAAGAAATATTAAGATGGTCAACCTTGACCATATGGTAGGTTTTGACCAAATTAAATAAGTTAGATAACTTATTTAAGGTTTTATAACAAGTTATGAATTTAATTGTAACAATTTTATAACATATGTGGTGAATATGTTATTACCGAAAATAAAGGGTGTAAAATGGTATTATAAACACCCATGGGCTATTAGGAATTTATTGAGTTGATTTTGGAATTAGAATGAACTATATATGTATAATATATAGTTATTATGTCATTATGACACTTTGAAATAAAAGATGTGGTGGAATGGTAATAACCGATTATATAGGGTTAGAAAGGGTAATTATAACCCTTTGGTGAAATTTGGTGATTTTTAGAATTATATAAGAGTATTTAATGAGATATTTGTATAATATATGGTTTTAATGTTATTATCAAACTATATGTTATAAATTGGGCCAAATGACAATTATAGAATAATATTGGGTCTGTTCGGAATTTACAAAAAATATAACCATAGGTTATACCATTTTATAAGTTAAAATGTTATATTTTATGAGATATATAACATGGTATAAATAATGGGGTGAATTTGTAAATAAAGGAGAGTATGGTATATGAAAAGAATATAGTTTTTATAAGGTGCCCATGCGGCAATAATAAATAGTTTTGCATAAAAACTATATGTTATAAATTAAAGGGAATAAAAATATCATAATATATGATACTCCCTCCGTCCTGAATTGACCGTCCTGTTTACTATTTGGATATATTGTTTGACTTCAATTTTTAACATATAAGATAAATTAATTTTGGAAATTTAAGTTTTGCATATGATTCCTTACATGATAAACTATATAATACAAAATTTAGTTTTATAAAATTATTTTATCTTATATGCTTAATATTGAAGTGGAAAAACGTGCCATAAAACAAACAGGACGGTCAATTCAGGACGGAGGGAGTATTAGTACATGGCATAACATTACATAATGTTATGTGGTCAAAATAGAATTTAAATAAATTCAAGGGTTGTACCGAAATATTAAAGGTTGGAAAATGAATCCTAGACTAAGTCTATAATGTTATAAATGTTATAACAATTATTTGTTTAGATGGAATTAATAAAAGTAAGAATAATCACATTAAGTAATGTGACAAACTATAAATAAATAGGATTCATAAACCAAGGAATTTGTTAATTAAACCTTGGGAGTTGTTAAGATACAACATAAAATGTTACATAATATTAGGATAATAATCTTAATATAAGTTGTACAATATAATACAACTAAAGGGAAAAGGCATCTAGTAAAAGATGATAAAAATGTAACATATAATACAAGAATTTATAACTCATGGAATTACCTTGTGGTAAATATATATACACATACCAGAAAAATGTATATAAGAATGAATATATACTATGGTTAGAAAACCATGTATTAAAATGGGTGGTGGAAAAACAAACCTTAGGAAAAATAAATACTAAGGTGAGATGTATAATAAATGATTAAGATTATACATGCAATATAGTGACAAGCTATACAATGTACAAATGTGTATTAAATTACATGTGGTAACAAACGTTTTAAAGTTAAGTATATTAATATACTCGACGTAACCACACATGCAATATGACGTTGTTCCAAATCCCGAGTTAAACCGAAAACCCGTCAAACGTTATCAGTTAGTAACGGGGAATAAACCGGGATGGATTAGTAATGGTACGGGGTACCGTAGTGTGTTGTTAGTATGAGATGCTGATGCACAGTGTGATGCATATTGATAGATTGTTAGAGACGACACGAGGAGCATCGGATCTAGCTGAATCATACTCCACCGTAATACAATCAGGGTGAACGGTATGTTATTTATGTGGCTTGATTGTCTCTGAGGATTTCCTCAGTTCAGACATTGTGTGAAAATCTGTGATAAGATTGAATGTCTGTTTGTGTGAATTAATATGCTTGAGTTGTGTATTAATGCTGCTTTGTTATTACTGTCGTGCGATAACAGTACCGTTCGTATATATGAACATATAAAAACGAACTAGCGGCAATGATGCTATCTTATATGTGTAATATAAGTAACGTAAGTAAAACGTTGTAGCATCAGAATAATAAGATATATATTCTATCTGAGACTTATATACGGAGCATTGGCCGCATTAACGCCGCTCTCGTATCTAACACTGGATTCCGAGTCGACATACAGGATTGGACTAACGACCTTAGTCTGTTGTGTTAAGGAAAATAATAAAACGATGCGATGGTATAGAGATAAGTTTATCAAGAGGATGTGACTCTTACTGTGAACTGTGATCCATTAACGATACTAGGATACCGTGTGGTAACCGTAAGTATCAGGATAAATTTCCAACGAACTACAGATTGTTCGTAGGTCGGAGACTCTACCGCTGGAGTGGCTACTGCCGTGGGTGACCCGCCATAAGAGATGGGTAACTTAGAGACACATCGTTCTAACGAGACGTTGTCATTAGACATGACTGAACAATTATGAACGACTATATCAACTCGTACATTAGGCGAACATTATTTGGGCTTGCATGCCAAAGATGAGGGTTTATACTCGTTTATAATTCTCGTTGTTTCGCCTTGTTGTTCATTGGTTGTGCTTTGTGGTTATGTGTGGTATGTTGGTGGATTTGTTTGAATGAGCCATTGTGCTCATATTGTGTGTTGTGAACTGGATGTGTCGAGTCGTTGTACTCATGTGTGGTTTATGGTGGATTGTTTGGTCGAGTGAGTCACCGAACTCAATTATGAACTGTTAAGTGTTTGTTGGAATGGAGTCTCTGTACTCCTATAAGCGTTGTGGCGCTTTCAGTGGTTTATTGCGATGCGATGTGTGAAGCCGGGGGCTTGTTTGTTATTTGAGTTTACTGCAATATATATTGTTGCTTTACAGTTTTAACATTAAACTACTTGCATGAAAATGAATTGCATGCTCTCGACCAAATAACTGAGGGTCCGAGGGGGCATGACAGTCATGTAGTAACATACTCAGCAGGGGCTGATTCCATACCACAAACAACCATTTTTGCAGGTATGCAGCTTCCGGTGTCAGCAAAGAGAGGGACGCGCTGGGTAGTTTAATTACAGTTATTTAAATATGCACTGTTGCATTTTGATACGAACTTAGAAACGTGTATATGATTGGGATACTTAGAACGCTCACTGTGAATGTATCTTATATTGGTTTGGGAAAGTTAGATCTATCTCTTGTTGTCACTGCGAGAAATTGTTTCGTATTTAAGAGTATATCAGGAAGCACGTTATTACTCGTATATGCGAGTAAGAACGGTGACACCAGTAGTTCAATTGTTGAGATTACCGCTGCGATTATATTGTTAGGTAAGATGTTTAGGAGCCGATTAGAGTAGGGGTGTTACATAACCACTCCTAAGCATTATTTTGCATCATCATCATCATCATCATCATCATCATCATCATCATCATCATCATCATCATCATCATCATCATCATCATCATCATCATCATCATCATCATCATCATCATCTCCTTTTCATAAACCCCTTAAAGTCTTTCCCACAAGTTTATACTCAATCATTCACAAGGCATTATATTTCCTTTGTTCACCAACTTTGCACAAGTCTCAACAATACTCTTACCATGACTTTGGTGTGTCTAAAACACCTATTTGATCTATAAATCCTCCAAGACAATTTCTAGTTCCTCCTACTCCTCAAAAACACATTAACTTATCAACTTCCACCAATTTAACCCTAACAAGCCCTAGTACAACCTAGGTCACAATACTTCATCAAAACACTTAAAACTTGTGGTTTCTCAACTAAATTTTGACATGGCTTTTCTAGTATACTCTTACACCCAAACACTTAGTTTTTCATCCTTAAACAAGCCAAAGACATTAACATCCTCAATGAAGGTCTTTACACACAAACTACACCCAAACTACACCACATCACAATATAGTGCATTAACTTAAATTACTTGGCACTTAGGCCCTTAAATGACATGGCTCTTAGGCCCTTAAATAACATAAACCTTAAACACTGAATTTCCACATATTAAATGCTTTCAACCTGCAAATACACACAACAATCTCATATGCCCTTATAATCTACCTTGTGGTTATTTTACTAACTCATTTTCCTTTGGCTCTGTAGATTGTTTATAAACAATGCAAGCTCAATTTCCTAAGGTACCAAACTACATTAGGATAGGTCATTTACCTCTTCCCTCTTGAAGACTTTCTCACTTGTTTTCTTTTGTTTTCCTTGACTCAAAATCGGCAAGGACCTTGGTTCCCTTGTCAATCTTTCAACCAATATACAAATAAGGGTAATGAGTATCAAGCATTATACTTTAACTCATGAACAAACCCTAGATTACAAGAAGTGTTTTAATATACTAGAATTGGTGTTTACCTTTGGAATTTGAAAGAGAGCTTGATAAGGAAGCAAGGCGGGACTTCTTATAGTCCTTTGAAGCATGAATCAAGCTACTAAAATGAGCAAGACAAGGCATCACTAATGGTTATTTTCGGCCATGTTCAAAATGAAAGGAAATTTGATTTTTCTTTGGTTTTTCTTACCTTGAAGCAAAGGAGAACAATAAGGTGCAAGAATCTGAGCTTTTCCCCCTTCAATGGAGATTCACCATGTATTCAAACTTGAGTTCTTGAAGTTTTGAAAAGAGGGAAATGAAAGGCTTGGTTTAACTAGCACAAATATGCCCTTAGAATTTGATTTGGAGCATGGAGTTGAATTTGGCAAGGAAATGAAGATGGAGAAGAGAGGTGTTGTAGCATGAACGGTTTTGATTGGGAGAATGAAGGAAGAAGACGGTGGGAACAAGAAGGAATGGAGAAAATGAGGTGAGAGAGTGTACTTGTAAGATATTTAAGTTATAAAAGCAAATAATCTTTTTCTTTATTCCTTCTTCTTTTTCTTTAGTTGGCTGACATGATGATGACTCACCACCTCTAAAAACCGGCCCCCTTCACTTAATAGGGTATTAATGAGCTAGTTTGACCATTTAATTAAGCAAAGTTGACTAAAGCCTTAATTGGGCACTATTTAGGCACTATTCATAATTAGTGCACATATTTGTGAAATTTTTGATTTCTCCTTGATTTAGGCTTCCTAATGTGATACTAAGTATTACAAATGTTGATTAAGGTGTAATCATGGCCATTTAGCCACTCAAAACCCATTTCCAAGATAATTTTTCAAAAACGTGCTTTAAGACTCCTTAAAGCACAATTTGTGTTTAAACTTGTTTTTGAGCTTTTTTTCTTTAGTAATTAGTTTAAAATGTCCATTAGCATGTTAATAAGGTCTTGGTAAGCTCTTTGAGTCTTAACCAAGGTTATCTCAAGCTTAGAGCATGTTTTTGCTCAAATTGTCTTAATGGTACTTTATTGTGTTTACTATGGTTTAAATTGCTTACTAACATTTATAAGCACTTTTTAGCCTTAACATACCATAGTTTAACATTTCAATAACATATTTAGGTTTGGGGTATTTCATCTTGTATTTGAAGTTAGCTTAGATTTCTCGATTGATTAGTAAATTGTCAGTTAATTGAAAGAGGTCCCCTAAGATCGACAACCCCGCATATTCACTAATCCGTAAAACGATAGGTACACTGCCTAGGTGGTATATATATATATATATATATATATATATATATATATATTCACATATTTTTACTGCTACAATGAAGCACCCCAAGGACTTAATACCCGAATAAAAGAGACCTGATTCGGTTTAGGAAATTTTTAATCAGACGAGTACCTTGTCTTATCCTTTAATTCCAACCATTCAATTCATTCCCAAGGTTCCAAAACTAAACTCATCCAGTCTCCACAATCAGCCAATCCAACAAATTTAAGTGAAAATAGAGTAATTTTAAGAAAATAACTTAATCATTCAGCTTTTAGCAAAAGTTTTTTTGAGGTTGTCATCAGACTCGACTTCAAACTTCCCCAAACATTATCACCCAAAATTTAACATTTAATGGCTTTAGAGAAGCATATTATTTATCACTAAACACAAACAACAACTAGTGGCCTAAAACAATAACTGAAAGTCACTCCTACCTCACACTTTAAATTAAACAATGTCCTCATTGTGTGAGAAGGAAAGGAGTGAAAACACAGAAAATTCAGAGAAACATCCATGTCCAAAGAAAAATATAACAAAGCAGTCAGAAACAAAAATATATAAAACTAGAACTCCCCTAGATTGTTGTTGTTGTTGTAGGAGGAATGACCCCACACTTGAGCTTTGCTTAGGTAGCGTAGCTTGGTTGCAGTATCCACATGAAACATTCATATGAAAGAAAAATACTAGAAGCAACCAAGACTACAAACATGGTTATAGATTAACAAAAACAAAATCAGGAAAGGAACTACAAAAAGAAATCAAAACATAAATTAAAATCTAAGGCAATGTAACACTAGGTTGCCTCCAGTCAGCGACCCTTCTTTAACATCTTTGGCTAGTCGTACCTCGTTATCTCAAGAGACGCCAAAAGATTGAATTGTCTTTGAAACCCAGTGACCAGAAGCTCGAGAAGAATCATCTTGCTTCGAAGAGCGGCCAACATAAAATAGCAGTTGCTCACCCTCAGCATTTAAAGTGATCGTATTGTGAACTTTGATGTGAGCATCATCTGTAGCCAAGAGAGGTCTTCCCATGATGAGAGGAGTGGTGGGATCAGCCGCCATATCGAGTACGATGAAATCACATGGAAAATATAAATGTTCGACCTTTACCAGCATATCTTTCGCAACACCACCGAGCGATTTACAAGCTTGAGCGTCATCCGTGTAGGTTGTACATAATACCCTCATCCCATAGTATTGTGAGTGGTTTATAAGGATACATATGAGTTGACTATGACACCAAAACCTTCCAATTTTAGGCCGAAGTGAGGACAAAGAGTTTAAGGTGGCTACTTTTGAAGCCCAAATGGTTTGGGAGCTAGGTGCTTGGACAGTTACCCATATGGGGTGTTAAAATGGTATCAGAGTAAACTCGGGACCGTGTCGGGCTGAACTATCGGACACCTTGGGACTTTAAATATTGGGCTTACGACGAGTACGCCACGTTCTTTGAGTGAGGGAGTACGTAATACCCCTATCCCATATCGGGATATGAGTAGTATTGTAAGTGGTTTATAAGAATACATATAGGTTGACTACAACAACAAGGCCTTCCACTTTTAGGCTCAAGTGAGGACAAAGAGCTTAAGGTGGCTAGTTTTCAAGCCTGAATGGTTTGGGAGCTAGGTTGTTGGACAGTTAAGATGTTGATAGCCTACGGTGCTCAAGTGATTTTGTTATGAATTTTGTGATTTCGAGAAATTCCTTATATTAAAGATTATTAAATGAATGTTAGATAAATGGAACTCCATAGCGAGTTATATCTAGTTGTGAATGACAAGAATTCTATCTGAATAAATCATAGTTGTATGGTTTGGAACTCGGGTAATAGTTAATTACGAGGTCGTAATATTCTTTTAAGGGAGGTAGAATGTAATACCAAAATTTATTATGCTTAGTGATTTGTTACATTAAACCTTAGTGTAAATTACCTAGAAATCGATTGGTTGGTTGTTAAGACAACTGATCAATGGTGTGAGTTCGAGTTTCAAGGACGTAGCTTTATTTTATTTAGGGGGAGGAGGTAATGAAATACCCTTAAATTTCAAAATACATATATTATATAGGTTATGTGTATATTATATCATTTATGGTACATTATATAATTTACAAGCATATAAAACAGATTATGAATATATATATATATATATTATAGTCTATAAGTATACTATAAATATCTTACAAGTACATATTATGTAGGTAACGAGTATACTATTACTAAAGAGAATTCATTTTATTAAATAATGTGTTTTAAAATAGGTCGGTTGTAATTTTTATTGTCTTATTAATATTAGGGTTAAATTCCACCACTTAATAATTTAAAGTTCTTAATTATTTGATTTAAAAAAGGTTAAAAAATCCAAAATATTACAAAAGATGCGTTACTTTTCTTTTTTTTCAACTTTTGTGTAGGAATCCAATGAAATATTGAGAAAAGGGGGACATTTGTCTGTCGGTGCCTTCGTTGGGATTAATCTTCCATTGAATTCGAACGTAGCAATATCCACCTTTGAATTAAAGTGACTTGTGAGAGGGAGAGTGGGTCTCGACAGACAAAATAACAAATCAAATATTGATATACTATGTAATAGTATGTTGGAGATTAGTCTACTAACAAAAATAAAACCCCTCCTCCAACGCAATTATATCTTCCATTTTACATTGCCGACATCCTTTTTTGACCTTTAGTATGCTAGTTGAGCTATAGCTAGTAAATAGTAATTGAGAAATTAGGTGTAATATTTTACATTGCCGACTTTTTTTTTGACCTTTTATATGCTAATTGAGCTATGTTCTTAATTTACCCTTATATAGTAGTAGTATTTATTTGTATAGAGGTATTTTTTTTAAAAAAAGATAAGGACTAGCTTCTTATATTATATTAAGAACATTACATATTTACATGTAAGTGGATACTTGTACAAAAGATATATCTAAAGACTAACATGTGTCCTAAAAGTAGAAAACTTGCATGAGAAGCTTCATCAGCCCGTAGCACCACCACCACCATCGTCGTCTTCATCTGCGGCTTTTCAAATATTGTTGATCCGCATTCTGTTAACAACAGTAATCGGCTAGTAAAACCGAAAGGGATCCAACTGCTCGACCGAGCTCGGATAAATCTCTGAGGCACATGCATGAACATAATCGGTGGAAAATCCAGCATCCAATCCAAACCCAAAACTCACTAGACACAAAAACAAGCTAGACGAAAATAAAGAACTTCTCCCGCAAGAGAATAAACTAAGAACTAATTAGAACAATAAAGAAAAGATATCTACAAGAACATAGATTAAGAAGTACTAGCAAAAGAGAAGAGAATGAGGAGAAAGGGGAGAGCATTTTCTCTCTCTACGACTACATTGTGCAGATGTTCTACTACTAAAACAGAATCTTTTAGGATGTAAATCATCTCTCCTCATGTTTTTAATTCAGGTAATGATTGTATGAGTCAAGTTTCCAAAATTATCAGCATGTAAATACAAAATTTTGTATATCGTTCAAAATGTTGGAGCATATATTGTTTCGTATCTTAACTAAAAAAATGTGCTTTGTGCTAATGGAAATAATCTTCTTTAGAAAAAGTAAGATTGTACAATATTTTTTAAAAAATAACAAGTGATTCTTTTAAATTATACTTCTGATTGGCAATTAGCAGAAAATAAATGTACTAAAAATGGTTGCACTTCTCCCTACAGGTTTTGATAATGTATAGTAACTCTAACTTACGCGCGTGAAGATAAGATGCTAAAGCTCACTTATAATTTAGAGATAGCTTTTGAAGACAAATTACCATATCTCGATGCATGACAAGAAAATAGGGTACTAAGTCGACTGACCTCGAAAATAGACTCCAAAATGCAATACATCTCATTATATAATATTATACCAACTTCTAGAGTAAAGTCACCTTCAACGAAAGGAACATATTATCTCACGCATAATAAATTATCTTTTTGTTATATCTTCTAAGAAAGCTCATGACTTTTAACCGTATAGAATTTCATATTATGTTACTCTTCCTGGTAAGCTATCTTAGGAGTAAGACGATTACTAAAACTGCTCAACTAAGACAAATTTTCATCACTAAGATGTTCATTGTAGAGATAATTACAAAGTAATCGTCCTTTGTCATGTAAGTGTGGTAACACGGATGAGAGAAGTCATGGTTAGTAATGTTTTCAAAATGTATTTACTAAAAAATGGAAGATGATTTTAACCTAAAATTGACTTACATGATATAAAAAAAGTGTAAAGATCATACTTAGTATAAGGCCCAATAACAAAAATAACTTAGTTATTAGTCTTGGGCCATGTTGGGCCGGTAGTCTATTATAGTATAAAGTCTGATATTACACAAAGTCCATTACAAGTCAGTATGATCCTTACTATAAAAGGAAATTTTACACTCACTTTAATACACAGACAATGATTAATAAAACCCTATTTATTGTGGTATTAGAGCACCGTTAATTCCCTATACCTATGGCTGCGGTGGCTCTCTCCACTAGACAACTTCAGTTGGAAAATTAAACTCCCACCGATGGAAATGGAGGCACTCATACTGGCATCAACACTGGTGCTTCAGCTAATGCATTGCAGTCCTCCTCCCCAAGAACTCTCTCGGTATTATCTGCCGCTGGAAATTTGATTAAACTGACACAATCAAACTTCATCTTGTGGGAAACAACACTCATTCCTTTCCTTAAAGGTAATGATCTATTTAAATTTCTTGACAACTCTTATCATTGTCCTTCACAATACACAAAAAATGGAATTATTCCTGAGTACAAAAAATATATTATTCAAGCTCAGCTTATCATGTCCATCATACATATGACCATATCTGAACCCATCATTATTTCTGAGGTGGTTTGTAAAACTACACAACTCTGGGATCGGCTTCATTTTACTTATCAGGCTCAGACCACAGCAAATATGGGGAACCTTTACCTTCAGATAGCTAGTAATTCTAGGGGGTGATAAAGCCATCTCAACCTATTTTAACAGAGCTCATACTCTGGTTCATTCCCTTGCAGGTGCTGGTCATCAGGTCACAAATCATGAGTTTCAAACTTTTCTTTTAAAAGGTTTGCCACCAGATTGTACTTCCATTACCACTATTTTACAAATTACAAGCCTCTTGCACCCAGTTACCTCCTTTTTAGATTCTTAGTTGTTTGCTTCAATTTGAAGTTACAGTAAATTAATAACAACAACAATTAAGTTCTACCATAAGCCTAAACTTCACTACGACGATTTCTAGTGATGAAAACAAAACAAACAGTTCCTCTTTCAGTCAAACAGAGGTCATAGGGGCTCTTCAGGTAGAACAAATTACAGAGGCAGAGGAAGAAACTCATATCATAGAGGTGCAGGCAGATCTAATTACAGTTCAAATCAGTACTTTATCGAGCAACCTGATAGCAGGCCTATGTGTCAAATCTATTTTTAAAAGGGACATGAAGCACGAGATTGTTATCATAGATTCTACTATTCCTACCAGTCCCCTCCACCATCCACATTCACAGCAAGCAATACTATGGTTAACCTTGGATCCTACAATACTGAATGGTTGTTGGATAGTGTTGCCTCATCACTTTACAGGTGATCTTTCCAGGATTCATCAAGGTGCAATAGAGTATACAAGCAATGACTCTATTAATTTAGGAGATGGCACTCTTCTTCCAATTTCACATCATGGTATGGGATCCATTTCTTCTACCAAAAGGGATTTCTATCTATCCAATATGTTTTACACACCTGCTAAATAGACACTTGCTCTCTGTTAACTGATTTTGTCTGGATAATGATGTGTATTTTGAATTTCATCCCACTCATTTTTTTTATTGAAGGACACCCACACTCATCAGTTACTTCTTCAAGGAACAACTACGAATGGCATGTATGTATTTGCTTAAGCTACTTCATTTACCACTCAGCTGAACTTAAGAGTTAAAGATACCCCTACTATTTGGAACTAGAGACCTGGCCACCCTTCTACAGCTATAACTAAGTTTACTTTGAATAATTTTTTCTTACCTGTTGAGAATAGTGCCTCTTTACAGTTTTGTTCTACCTGTTGTATAGGCAAGACTCATGCTCTTTCTCATCCTGCTGCTAGTAGTTTGTCTATAACCCCTTTGGATTCACTTTTTATGGATTTGTGGGGGCCAACTTATGTTACCTCAGTTGATGGACACAAATACTTCTTACTTATTGTTGATGACTTCACTCATTTTATGTGGATATTTCCACTTCGATTGAAATAAGAGGTTATGTTGGTTTTTGAGTGTTTCTGTGCTCTTGTTCAAAATTATTATATTGGCACAATCAAGTCTATTCCAACTGATTGTGGGGAGAATTTCAAGCCCTAGCTACCTTTTTCAAACAGAAAGGTATTTTCCATCGCTTATTTTGTCTTCACTCTCGCCCACAAAATGGGTTAGTTGAAAGCAGGCACAAACGAGTTGTAGATAAAGGTATTACTCTTCTAGCCCAAGCCTATATGCCTATCACTTATTGGAGCTATGATTTTCAAACAACTGTGTATTTACAGAACAGAACTCCCTTTGTTGTTCTTCATAATAAGTTCTCCTTTCAGATTTTTCACAACTATCCTTCTGACTATTATCTTTTGAAGGCTTTTGGTTGCACTTGTTACCCAAATCTTAAGCTTTATTATGATCATAAACTATCTCCAAGATCTATATAGTGTGTTTTTCTTGGTTACTCCTTAAATCATCAAGGCTATTACTGTTTTGATGCTAAGGCTAAAAGGATGTATATTTCCAAGGATGTGGTGTTCAATGAAATAAAATTTCCTTTCTCTCTGTTATCATCCATCTCAGATTCTAACCTCTCCTTAGTACCTATTCCTTACTCATTCCTCACCTTCATACTATTAAACCCATAACTCCACCACCATCTCCTAACCCTACACAAAATTCAAGCCCATCACAAACTTTAACCTCCACTCCCACCACCACACATAACCTTACATAAGGTTCTTTTTCATCTCCTACCACCACCTAACATTCTCCTCCTTCCTTCCCTGCTCCCTCCTTACATCAATACGATCCAGCCCCATCTCCTAGCCCTCCTCCTTAAATCTCATCTTTTAGTTCATTCGCCTCATCCTCTAATGATACCCAACCTCACTATCCAGCTCCTCCTTCTATTCCCACTCACCCTATGCTCACTCGTTCCAAGACTAACTCCTCAAAACCTGTAGTCAGAATTGATGGTACCATCAATCACCATCGTAGTCACACTCACTATACAAGAAAATTATACCTTAAAACAAGCAATGCAATATGAAGAATGGATTGATGCTATTAAGAAAGAAATTAAAGCTCTAGACAGAAACCACACATGGGACTTGGTTCCATAAAACCCCACCATGAATATTCTTGGGGTTAAATGGATCGTTAGAACAAAAAAGACAACTACTGGGGCTATTGAAAGGCACAAGGCTAGGTTGGTTGCCCAAGAATATTCTCAAGCTCCTGGTCTAGATTACATTGATACATTTAGTCCTGTAGTCAAACACGTTACTATCAGGCTACTCGTGTCTATTGTTATTTCATCTAATTGGCCTATTTATCATATATATGTGTAAAATGTCTTTCTGCATGGTGATCAAAAAAGAGGTGGTCTACACTAAGCAGCCACCTGGGTTTCAAAGTAAATACTACCCTAATCATGTTTGCACGCTTAGGAGATCTCTTTATGGGTTAAAATAGTCACCCGGGGCATGGTATGCTAAACTAAGTTCTTTTCTTCTAGAATTGGGGTTCTCTATGTCTCAATCAGACAATTTTTTGTTCATCTTCTCTCAGAGTGCCAACTAGTCTATCTTCTCATCTATGTCGATGACATTATTCTCATTGGATCCTCTTATACTCTCCTAAACCAATTCATCCAGGCTTTCAAAAATTCTTTTCCTATTACTGAGACAGGGAGTCTGTTCATTGCAACAAAGAAAGGATTTTACTAAGTCAACGGCAATACATCACTAATGTATTACAAAAAGCTAATATGCATCAGTCTAAACCCATCTCTACCCCCATATCTACTACAGCTAATCTTGAAACCTTAGACTCTTCTCTAATCCTACTCTTTTCCAAAGTATAGTTGGGGAACTTCAGTATCTAAGCTTTACCAGACCAAACATAAGTTTCTCAGTCAACAAAGTATGTCAGTTCATGCATAACCCTAAAGACATTCACTAGACTACAGTAAAACATATACTCAGATATTTAAATCATACCAGAAGTTTAGGATTATTTTTTTTCCACTTCCAAATATGGTTCTCTGTGGATCCGGGCAGATGCGGACTGGGGCGGCGATATCTCTGACCAACGGTCAACATCTGGCTCTCTTGTGTTCCTCGGTTTCCACCTTCTCTCGTGGAGCTCCAAAAAGCCATTCACCGTCTTTAGGTATTCTACGGAGGCCGAATACAAATCGTTGGTTGTTGGCGCCGCTAAAACTTTATGGATTCAAGACCTTCCCTCTAAATTAGGGTTTCAACTTCAACACCCTCCAACCCTCTACTGCGACAACATCTTCGCTACTTTTCTGGCCTCAAACCCGATTCTCCATAGTCACATGAAGAATTTATCCCTTGATTTTCATTTTGTGCGTGAGAGAATCAAGAACGGGACTTTGCATGTCTTTGATCACTCCTCTCGCGAATGGATCTCAGATGAACGTACAAAACCTATATTTCTTCTATCTTTTACACTTGCGGTCAAAACTTCCTCTGACAGTAAGCTTTTACTCGATGGGGGATACTGAGTATAAGGCCCAAATAATAGAAATAACTTAGTTATTAGTCTTGGGCCATGTTGGGCTGATAATCTATTATAGTATAAAGTCGGATATCATTCAAGTCCATTACAAGTCAGTATTGAAATATCCCAAAGGTTTATAAACCTAATTAAAAGAAAAATCATTGAATTATAAAGGCTAATGAGCCTTAATGAATTAATAACCATGAAAACTCCTAGCACACTTATATAAATAATATACAAAGTCCATGAAGGTTATTAAACCTCATATAAACACATGGACATATATGGAGCATTATTAAAGGAAGAAATCAACTTACAAGTTGATTTATCATGTTATACATTATTACATGAACAAAAAACAAACACTTAAGGTAAAATGTACCTTAAGAAGTCATAATGACTTGTAGGTAAAATAATCACTTGGAATGCAAGTGTACACACCTTAGGACATCAAATTACATGTTTTGCGCAAGTTAACACATAAAATAAGTCCAAGATACACAAGATGTACAAAAAGAACATCAATATCAAAGGTGAATCAAAGTATACATTTTACTAGTCATAATGAATAGTAAAGTATACTAATCACTCAAGAATACAAATTAACACACTTTAGGACAAAGGAATCATGTTGGTAACAAACTAACATATGATATAAGTCTAAGTGCACACTTATAAGTCATAATATTACAAATGAAGCAAAAAGACTCATTTGCCCTTGGATGAAGAAGTTGGGCGACAATCTAAGGATGGTGGATGACACCTTACAAGTTTTGAACATAAATATCTCAAGAAAGCTAGCTTAGTAACCAAAGACTATTCAAGACCCATGCTTTGCCATTAAGACATAAAAAATTAAATTTCACTCTCTCTCCCTCACACTCTCATTTCAAGCCAAGCTCTCTCCCTTCCAACACTCCATTTTTGCTTCAACTTGAGTTCTTGACCAAGGTTAGTAGAAATCCAACTCCAAGAGCATAAGGTAAGCTCTTAAGTCATATTATATACTATTCTCTTCCTCTTTTCAAGACCTATCCAATGAACTAACTTTCAACTCACCTCAAACCCTAAATAAAGGGGATTAAAAGTTGGAATAAGACCTAATTTTTGGCTGAAAACTCAAGTGTGGAGCAAAGAAAGACAAAGCCATTCCTCAAGGTAAAAATGTGCTCTAAGCACTCCTTCTTCCTTTAGTTGATTAAAACCAAGAACAAAAGCTCACTTTGACATTAATTTCTCTTCATTTTCATAGGGAAATCATTATTACACCAAGAGCATAATAAAAAACAAGTTTCAACAAGTTTAAGGTAAAAACATGCCTTAAACTTCCACCTTCTTCTTGATTAAATAAGGGTCTGATAACAGTAGCTCTTTATACTCATTTTACTCTCGTTTGTTCACATTAAAGTGAATTCCCCAAGGAAGCCGAAAATCAAAGGCAAAAACAAAGGTAAAAAAGGATTATTTCATACCTTAAGATTCTACCTATGTTTAGTCCATTCCTAGAGATTGATTATGCCTTAATTTCCTTGTAAAACATGCCTGGAATTTGAGCAAAAGTTCCCCAAATTTCAGTGAGCAAGGAGAAGGAATTCAAGTGGAAAAAGTCAGTTTTAAGGGTATGAACAATTCTAACCCTAAACCTTGGTTAATCACCACCTTAGCTTTATATTAGTGTATAAATATGATCTACAAATATATTAACCTGTATAGATGTGAGTGGTGTGGAGGAAATCAAACTTTGAGCTCCAAATTTGAATGTAAACTCTTAAAACACAATTTTATGCCTTAAGGCAATTTATTGTGTTTAGACAAACAAGGCCAAGGGTTAGGTGGGATAAATGGTCAAAATTGACCTTAAAATGGCTAGAAAATAATATGAACAACTTTGGATGAGTCACTTAAGTGATTTAATGACTTAAAAGTCATAATATAAAGTTTATGTGGCTAAAATGGAAATAACATAAACTTCTAGGAAAAAATGATAAAAACCAAAAGTTTAACATGTTATTACCTTCATTTTATGTGTAATTTAAGTTATGTTGAAGTTTGAAATAAGGCCATATGATTTAGGCCAAGTTTTAAGCATTTAAGTACTTTTAATGCCTTAAGATTTAAGCATTTGGTTAGTTGTAGATTTGGTTAGTAAACCTGCTTTTAGGTGATTATTTAGAGTGTTAAATACACCTAATAAAGTTTGGATGACAATACCTAATGTTTAAGTAATGTTAAGTTGAAGAATAATGTCAAAAATGACATATAAACGTGTTAATGAACTTAAGGAATGTTCTAATTAATGAACAAAGGAGTGTTATGTGAGTTTATTGCTGTAAATAAATATTATTTGGGGTATTAACTGCATAAGGGCATAAATTTAGGCCTTGGATGAATTTAGGATGTAAAATGTAAGTTATAGAAAAGTTAAAGGCTTAATTGAAAGTCTTGGAAAAGAATAGGGGCAAAATCATAATTTAGAGAAGTTTTGGTCAAAGAAAAAACTTGGAGGTCAACTTTGATTAGATAATAAGTGTTGACCAAGTTTAGGTGAAGAAATAATTTAAATAGCAACTTTAATGAAGTTTGGGAGTTAAATGTAAGTTTTACAAAACTTTGGGGGTTAAAGTGTAAAAACATAATGTTAGGGGCTTTTCTACAATTAAAAACGGACTAGGGGTCTACTATGAAGTTTTGGAAGAAATTGGGTAAGTTTTGGAGTTATATAAATAAGAATTGTATAACATAAAGTTTAAGGATGAAATTGTAACAATTTGATAACAAATGGGGTCAAATTGTAATTTCCAAAAGATTTGGGTTAGTTTGGAAAATTGAGGGTCTGTTCGGAAATATAAATAAGCTGGTTTGAGACTTTGGGTTATAATTATACCAGCTAAAAATAATATAACATATGTTATATAATGTAAGATTGTAATGTTGTAAGGTAAAGTGGGGGTGAGAATGTAATTTATGAAATATATGAGGTAGATGCGAGAATTACAGAACCTATATGTTAGTTTTATAATATGGTGCAGTATGTCATTATGTGACACCCGATATTAAGTTAAACACTAGCTAAGGGAAAGTTAGTATAAAGTTTAAAGAACCTTAAAGTGCACCTTGGATTATAAGGATTTATGGAGTTTTACAATTGTTTAATTAAGTTGTAATTAAATATATATTGGAAAAGAAGTTTAACATTGTAACACCCCTCTTAAAAATCATGTAATAATCTCTCACGTAGCAATAAATAAAACGTCTTACAGCGGAATAATTAATAACAATAACAATACTCACTCGGGTGTCACCGGCCATTACTCGCCCATGCGAGCAACGAAGCCAAACTACATCCAACTTCCAACATAAACAAACTGCTAACCGCCGTGATAACGAGAAAACTCCTATACATCATACTAAGTCCATAAACCATAAACGTCGACAAGTGAGCGTTTACCCAATCCTGAATATACATAACCTTACCATAATACAACTCCATGCGCAGTAATTAAAATAAACTCTAATTACCCTGCTCCCGCACTTCGGCTTCGACAATAATCAACAACCTGTATAATGGTGTAGTATCAGCGATAGACGCTGAGTATGCCGGGCCTGGACCCTAATGGTCACTTAATCATTTTAACCATCTTATTATTAGATTGGTTTCATGCTTTACCATTTTACAATTATAAACAACACTGTAATATACATGTATAATATACATAATCCTCCATCCAAACATTCATAAACACTTAACCATCCATCCAATTCAAACATTCATTAAATATCACAACCAACAATTGTATATCGAACGTATCGAATAATAACAGTATAACGTACAATCACCGTAGCGTACGCCATTCTTTATTAATTTAATTTGGCCTTCAAGGCCCCATCCATATCGAAATGACCACCGTATAATGTACAATGTACAATCGCCGTAGTGTACAATTTCCAAAGTTAATTTAATTTGGCTTTTAAGGCCCCATCCATCCAAACCATGTTTAATTAATACCAGTTGGGCGTCATGTCAAGACAACCCTATAACCTCACCATGGACAGTAGTCCTCCCGTACACACAAAGGTGCTCATTTCGCCAGAGGTCCGGAGGCCCCTGACTATTCTCTTTTGTCTCGTAAGACGTCCATATAAAAGGTCGTAGCCACCTGACCCACGATCCAAATAGGGCTCGTTGGGTATAAATCTGGAGCGGAATCCAATCGGAAACCCCTCAGTGATCATAAATACGCAACCAAGTAGTTCGTAAACTACCGGGATTCCTCACCTCAACTCATACCATCTCTCTCTCATAATGTTTAAGATATGCTCTTTGTCTTATGGAGAATAATTATTAGTTAGCTGCCCAATGGGTCTCACGCATACCTAGAAGTAATCTAGGTTATATTCCTGTTCGAGATCCATGCTCTAGAGACCGACAATGTCGTGACTCGTTCCTAAGTGTTTTACTTAGGTTGCCATATACTTAATATTAATACTATGGTATTATATCAAGTAACCGTCATGTTATCACATTAACGCATATGTATGTTTATATAAGTCGATCTATAGTCGACGTAGTGTTAGTCCCGTAGGACGCTCGTGCATAAATAATAATGCAGTAACACTTAAACACATGCATGTATCCACACACATAACACACAAGTTATATCAACCAAATCCGAGCCCAATGAGTTTCCTTAGGACAACTCGGATCAAACCCCTTTACATACCGTTCACCAAGACCTAGGATGCGCAGTGTAGACCACTAGCTTGTCAAGCGTCCTTGTCTGAAGTATGATCTAAACGGTAATAAATTATAAGTCAGTCTCCATGACTAACTACATCCGGTATTTCCGAATAACAAGTAACCCTGACAGTTCATCCCCGGATTCCGACAGTTATTTGTTACGGGTCTTTCTAAACCGGTCGGCTTTGTTACTAAAACTCGTACGTCAAAACATTTTGACTGTTAAGTTTAATTCGTCATATTTCTTAAATCTTATCCATCTTTTAATTTATGTACATAACCTATAGTTGCATGTATGCATGCATTATTATATTATATTGTATTATTTTCCCACCACCCATTGTAATACATTGTATTATATAATCCATTATCTTTAGCAAATTATATTTGCATTCAAAAACTCATAACTTATAGTTTGTAACTATTTTTCATGTCATAACCTCCACCATTATATTATATGGTTTCCAACCATATTATATATTCATCCTTATTTACATTATTCCTGTATGTATATATTTACCACATAGGTAAGTTTCATGAGTTATAAAACTCTTATATTATATGTTACATTTTATCATCTTATATTAGATGATTATTCCATTAGTTGTATTATATTATACAACTTATATTAAGAGATTATCCTAATATTATGTAACATTTTATGTTGTATAATTACAACTCCTAAGGTTTATCAATAAATACCTTAGTTTATAAATCTGTTTATTTATAGTTTGTCACATTATTTAATGTGAATACCCTTACTTATATTAATTCCATTCAAACCATATAATCGTTATAACATTTATAACATAGTAGACCATAGTCTAAAATTCATTTTCCAATCTCTTATAATTCGGTACAGCCCTTATATTTTTAAATTCCATTTTGACCACATAACATTATGTAATGTTATACCATATACTAATATCATATAATATGATATTTTTATTCCCTTTAATTTATAACCTATAGTTTTTATACAAAACTATTTATTATTGCCTCATGGGCACCATATCAAAACCATATTCTTTTCCATAATCCATAGTTTTCTTTATTTACAAAATCACCCCATTAATTATACCATGTTATATATATCATATAATATAACATTTTTAACTTTTAAATGGTATAACCTATGGTTATATTTTTGTAAAATTCCGAACAGACCCACCAAATTCCTATAATTGCCATTTGGCCCAATTTATAACATATAGTTTTATAATATCATTAAAACTATATATATACATATATCTTATTAAATACTCTTATATAATTCTAAAAATCACCAAATTTCACCAAAGGGTTATAATTACCCTTACTAACCCATATACTTTCGGTATTTACAATTCCACCACATATATTTCTCCAAAGTGTCATAATGACATAATAACTATATATACATATATAGTTTATTTTAATTCCAAAATCAACCAAATAAATTCCTAAAAATTCCTAATAGCCCATGGGTGTTTATAATACCATTTTACACCCTTTATTTTCGGTAATAACATATATACCACATATGTTATAAAATTGTTACAATTAAATACTTATCTTATTATAAAACCTTAAATAAGTTATTTAACTTATCTAATTTGGTCAAAACCTACAATATGGTCAAGGTTGACCACCTTAATATTTCCTTGACCAACAATAACCATATATTACGGTTTGTACCCTTATTTTTCAGAAATTACCATTTAACCCCAAAACTTTATATACTCTTATAATTTTTATATAAACTCATTTAAATCTCTAATTTTCGGCTTTATTATTATATAGCCCCCAAATTTAATTTATTTACACTATAACCCCAATTCTTTGTGGTAATTTATTTTTAGCACCTAAACTTAATTAAAAGCTTATAAATGCATAAATAAAATGGCCTAAAGCACATGGCCTTATTACAAACATTAGCTTATAAAATAAATTACACATAAATGCCCAAAAGTACTTTAAACTCTCGGCCCTTACCACATATTTCAATATTTACCAAATTTCCACATAATGTCTTAAATTTAACAATTATGCTTATTAATTAGTTATAAAATTTACTAAACCATTCCTTAATCACCTAAGGTCAAATAAGACCTTAATATACCATTCACTCACGGCACATTTATATATATATATATATATATTATATATATATATATATATATATAGTATAAACATATATATATATAATATATATATATATATTATAATATATATGTATAAACATAATAATATACCAAGTGTAGGTTTAAGTGATTTATACCTTGTTTTTGCCAAGCTAAGGCCTTGTTTGGCCACGGCTGTATGGAGATAATATTTCCACAGCTTAGTTTACATGTTTTCAAACAGCAATTAAGGCATGATTAGTCTCCAAGCAAGATCTAACCATAAGAAGTGTTTAATGTCAATTTTCAAGGTAAAATTTACCTTAGAATACCAAGGTAACCAAGGTTGAATTCGGCCTGTATTTACAGTAGGTAAATATCATCAAAAGAGCTACTAAAACCAAGCTTTAAACTGGTATAACTCAGATTAGAAGATGGCTAATCTTTACCTTGTTTAAAATGCCTAAAATGGTGTTTTTGGCTTGGATCTGGCTATACCTTGAAGCTCTTGATATACCAACTGAACAAGTATGTTAAGATGAAGATTATAAGGCTAGGAACAAAGTTTCACAACCGAATTTGAAGGGAACCAAAAGATATGTGCTTAAAGCACATTTTTATACCTTAAGAACAAGATTAGATTTCTCCACCTTCTTCCATTGTTAATGCCGAGATACACCCACCATTTAACCTCCAAAACAACCTAAGAACATTGATGGAAATGGTTGATGCTTGCTCCATGGAAAGAGGAAAGAATTGTGAAGAAAATGGACATAAAATGACTAATTAAGCTTACCTAGGTAGCAAGGTGTTCTTCTCTGTTCTTGGTGAGTTAGCCACGGTTTGGAGAAGCCAAAGGGAGAGTGTGCAAGGTGTGGTGTTGGCTGGGACAGAAGCAAATGAGAAAGGAAGCCTAAATTTGCTTTTAAGTCATTAATATATTACTTTAGTGTATAGTAATTAGTGACTCACCAAATTAGCTAGTTAATTGATTGGAAGTAGCTTAATGAGTGGGCATGGCAGCTGTATGAGGTTGGAAGCCCTTGGTCAAGGCAATGGGTGACTTTGACCATAGTTAATATTAAGTACTTAAATGTTATTTTTTTGGGTACTATTCATACTAAATTGCTAATTTTGATTTTATTTTCAAACTTTGATTTAGACTTTATAATATAGTCTATCATGTCACATTAATGTTATAAAGAACTTAATATAGTCTTTACAGTGACAAAAAGTCATTATCTTAGAGCTCATACACAAAAAACGTGCTTTAAGAAGGAATTTTAGTGCACATTTTGAGTCGCAGGGTGTTTCTGAGCTCTGTTTTCTTTGAGAACAGTTTTTTTGTGTTCCTTACATGATATTTGATCATGGTATCCAATTTTATATCATTTAGAGGTCATTAGACCTTTAAGGTATTCTTAGGGCACATTTTTACCCTATTTGACCTTGAAGCATGTAAGTGCTTGTTCTTTGTGTTGAAGTGTTGTCCAACAATTGTAATATGTTTAGTAATGTGTTAATAAGCTTAGGACAAATTTTTAGGTCCTAAGTAGTTCATTTGGGTATTTATTTACCCAAAACAGTCAAAAGGTGCAATATCTTGCTTTGTGTTGACCACTGTTGTTCTCAGTTGACTTTTAAGGCATGTTTAGGCCTTAATCAATGTGATTATATGTTTAATCCATGTTTTATTAGTTTGGGGTATTTCAATCTACCCCCTTAAAAGACTTCGTCCGAAGTGCGCTTAATCAAATAGGTCCGTATATAGATATATAACTACTCATTATACCCATAATGTATATCTTGTGATATATCATTTACACACATCGTATTGGCTTATACAGCACATAGCCATCACTTTGTGGCGTTAGTTCAATCATATATGGATATAGGTTGATCCATCAGCACCATTATTCCTATCAATTCTACAAACCCTGACAACCTCCCCGTGGTGTCCACAACATACCATCGTTCCACATTCATATCTAATGATTCATTTCGTATCTAGGCGATACCATATGTAATCTTCTACAAAGCAATATAAATATATATATCATAAGTAGCATAAGAAAAGTACTACACACATGAGTGTAAATACAACATTCAAACAGGTATCTCATAAGATACATACATACAAGTGCACATCACACACAAAACAAATCAACAACGTCGCCCCGCGTACCAAACATAGCCAAACAAACCACGTATGCCCCGCATACCACCAATTCACTGTATGCCATGCATACGAAACAAACAATTAAACAACCCTCGTATGCCCCGCATACCACAAACAACAAAACTTAGTGCACACACGTGCACAACCAAGAGGCTCTACCCCCCTTAAAAAGGGTTACGCCCCCGTACCCCACAAGTATACAACAGCCGCTCAACAAGGAGCGCTGGATACTTGGCTCTCAAAGAGTTCTTCAACTCGTGGATTATCCTCATATCAGAGAGACGGGTATGACTCTAGCCCTTCTGGGCTCCACAACATAAAGAGTGAGGCACTGAACTATTTGTGCTCTCTCCCAAGTTCATTCTAAGTGGCCCACTCGCTCCGTATGAGGTGCAGACCCATGAACATAGGCTCAGTTTGCCTCTTTTCATTGTTGTGTATCCTCTCATTATGATCACTAGCGTACATGCGTGTGTCTTCTCTCACTGATATTCAGCTTGAGGTGTAGTATGACATTGGCTATTGTCAGTACTTAGTGCTCTTTGCACTTGTCTTTGTAATACTAAGACGTACCAGCCTACATGTCCACAAAGATGATGTTTGTCATCCATGTCTCCTGGTGGTTTTGTTCCGGAGTAACACACTGTTGTAGTTCTTGATACACACTCGTGTAGATATCCATTACATCTCCCCGTATTCGCACTAGATTAATAACTGCCCAAGTGCAATACCAAAACACTCAGTCCTACAGAGTGCAGAGGCGTAAACTCTCAACAGCTAATATCTAATGAGCCTAACAGATAAGATGAGCGAATTATCACGTGAGTGGTACATTCCAAGTCCATTATTCCTTGCTTAAGGTATTTGCTAGTATGTTAGCTTTCTCTCTCACCATTGTGTAGTCACGCGTTCATGTTCACATCATCTGGTAGATTTCCTCTGGATTGCAAGAATTTGCTCGATCCTTATGAGGGTCCTACATATTGTTCATCCATACTGGGTTTTCATGTTTCTTTCCTTCGGTTTCCTGTCCTTGAACAGTTTCCTTGTCTTCAATGTATACTGTCTACTGCTCTGTGTTGAAAGTTCCTGATATCTCTAGCCCGTTTGTTTAACTGCGGCTCTTCTGATCCATCTTCGAGGTAACCTGTATCACTGTCCTTAGTACGGAGTTGACTACTTCTCGTGTTTCTAACACTACTTGTCTACTTGCATGGGGTACCGTATTGATACATTACTACTTACCCGACTAACTCATAAATAAGTCTGTCAGGCCCACATGCTCCTATCGGAGTGCGGTCGTCCCATGTCTCATTTAGTAAACTGGTAATGTCTGTCACACGGTTATTGTGAAGTATTCTGTTGTCAATCTCCCTTTGATGGATATCCCTCTTTTTTTCCTTTTTTTTGTTGTTCATTAGTTCATGTTATCGGTTATCTTGTAATAATTGCTATTGCCTTTGTGGCATCAGTGGTAATTCGTGCCATTAGCCGGCGTTAATCAGCTCGGTGTAAGTAAAATCGGTGCTATATTTAGCAAGCTTGGTTCTCCTAATTCGATCTCATTGAGTACACACCTATTCCTTTTCTCTCTGTTTATCATGATCATAACTCATCCATAGTTCATATTCGATCCCTCATCCGTTTAATTGGATGCATTGCAGATTGCATAATAGCTTGAGCAACTTGGCCCTTCACTTCCCAACCATCCTCACTGACGGTGGTGCATCTACAAAGGGTATGCTTGTCCATAAGGACTAAACATTCATCACTAATAGTGATTAGCATCAAATGCGGGTATACACTGATGGTATTCGGCTAATAAGCCCTGTCTGAAAATTCTCGAACAATTAAACTGGTGTGGTTACAATCACAGTGGCTGTATAGTTTCTCCAGTTGCATAGGTCGGACTAACGGCCTTCCCAAGGTTGCATAGGTTTCTAATCTTAAGGTTTATACGAAAAAGTATGAATTTTTTTTTGGTATATACATATATTAAAAACTAAAAAGTAGTAGTTGCAGTTGCAGCACTTGCTCTGTCAAGTGCGCAAGGCAGATGGAAATTTTAGTGGTTTACTTGTCATAGCGCTTGCAATAGCAAGTGCGCCATGCAGGTGGAAATTTTGGTTCAGTAATTACCGGTCTCATTGACTCCGCGTCATCGAGTATGGGCTACATGATAATGTAAGCTTTAACATCCTGTTCATATATATAATCCGTCAAGGTTCCAAGGTTACCCGTATCGAGTCTACACATCTAGTCTCCAAAGTCATACACAAGAAGGCGAGTGGTCAATGACACACTCCCACGTACTTATAACATATTCTTGTCTAACATCCAAAGTAAGCACACAACATAGTAAGCAAAAGGTCTTCCATCAGCGGTCTCACAGAGTTCAGGGTACTCATGCCCTATCTACTCCCTCGCCTCTCTGGGCTCCAGCATCAGTAGATGTCTGGCCATCCTGACCGCCTCGTGGTACTCCAGATCCTCCAACTGAGGTCTTCTGAGTATTCCTTGGTGGCCTATAGTTACGGCTCTCAGGATTCATCCAACACTCGAACTCCCGGTGGCCCTCTTTCTTGCAACACCGACACTCAACTTTGCGGCCATTGCAGTCGACCCCAGGATGGTCCTTCCCACAACGCTTGCAATAGAAATGGCGCTGGGGCTGTCCGGTGCCTAATGGTAGTATTTAGTTTAAATCAAAATCTGATGATATAAAGGTTAAAGTTATAATTGAATTTAAGAGGTAGGTGTTCTCACCCTTAGGAGGTGCAGATCTCAAAGGCTGAGCATCTATAGCTGGGCCGGTCAACCGAAGGACGGGCTCTTTCCCCTTCGCTCCCTGGTGACCCTGCTGCCCTTTCTTTTGAAAGAATTTTCTGTTTAAGGTTTCGGGTCAGCATTCATAAGGTATTTAATATGATAAACAATCTAGAATGGGATAAGTCCTTACTTCCCCTTCTTCTGGCCATCGCCTGGAGATGCTCCTCCACCCTCAGACTCTCCCTCAGGGTTCTTTCTCTTCTTTGTCCCGAGAGTCTCTTCCCGAGTCTAGAGCATTAGCTCCGTCCTCGAGGCAGCATTGTAACACTCCTGGAATCTCATTGGTAAGTTCTCACAAAGTTAATCGGTAATGTGGTAAGCAAAGAATTTATGGCTTTCTTGTTAATACCTGGATGGTAGTGTAGAGGGTAGCACCCATCGCCATCTGGATGCGAAACAACAATCCCCCCCGGAACTTCTCGACCTTTACGGTCTCTGAGTAATCAACACCGGGGATAAAGTCCAGCAGACCAATGAATCGAGCGCCCTGGGATAATGTCTCGAACTCATGGCGCTTCTTCTGCTTAAGATGTGCCGGGTAGTACTTCCCCCTCAGCAACTCGACAAAGGCAGCCCACGAAAATTCGGGCGTAGCCAGGTGATGGTCCTTGACCAACCTCCACCAAGTGCTGGCTGCATCCTTCAGATGGAAAGCAGCAATGACAACCTTCTGGTTGGCAGGTACTTGTAAAGCTTTGTAAGCCTTCTCATGTTCAACAATGTAACGCTCCAAGGCTACGGGGTTTGGCTCCCCTGAATATGTAGGTGGTCGGGTCTCGCTAACCGACTTCAGCCAGTTCGTTTCCCTAGGCTGTGGCGGGTGGACTGGTGCTCCTCCAATCTGAGTACCAAGCTGTGCGAGAACGGCAGCAATCGTCTCTGCAACTCCTGGAATCACGGGGTCACCGCCTCCACCTCTGTCAGTACCACGCCCTCTAGTTCCCCCAGACATCTGTAGTACAGTATGTCACATAAATACTCGGTAATTTACCGTACACAACCAATAGATATTGAATTGCCTTTAAGGCTAATATATCATGCTATTTGCGTTACTAGACACAATATCTTTTAAGACGAGTCGTCTCGTACCTCACAAACGTTTCCCGTAATTTCCCAAGTCCTAAGCTCACTGTCTTAACCTACTTCTCGTCATCAGAGCGGTACTCCGCTCTGATACCACTTTTGTAACACCCCTCTTAAAAATCATGTAATAATCTCTCACGTAGCAATAATAAAACGTCTTACAGCGGAAGAATTAATAACAATAACAATACTCACTCGGGTGTCACCGGCCATTACTCGCCATGCGAGCAACGAAGCCAAACTACATCCAACTTCCAACATAAACAAACTGCTAACCGCCGTGATAACGAGAAAACTCCTATACATCATACTAAGTCCATAAACCATAAACGTCGACAAGTGAGCGTTTACCCAATCCTGAATATACATAACCTTACCATAATACAACTCCATGCGCGGTAATTAAAATAAACTCTAATTACCCTGCTCCCGCACTTCGGCTTTGACAATAATCAACAACCTGCATAATGGTGTAGTATCAGCGATAGACGCTGAGTATGCCGGGCCTGGACCCTAATGGTCACTTAATCATTTTAACCATCTTATTATTAGATTGGTTTCATGCTTTACCATTTTACAGTTATAAACAACACTGTAATATACATGTATAATATACATAATCCTCCATCCAAACATTCATAAACACTTAACCATCCATCCAATTCAAACATTCATTAAATATCACAACCAACAATTGTATATTGAACGTATCGAATAATAACAGTATAATGTACAATGTACAATCGCCGTAGCGTACGCCATTCTTTATTAATTTAATTTAATTTGGCCTTCAAGGCCCCATCCATATCGAAATGACCACCTTATAATGTATAATGTACAATCGCCGTAGCGTACAGTTTCCATAGTTAATTTAATTTGGCCTTTAAGGCCCTATCCATCCAAACCATGTTTAATTAATACCAGCTGGGCGTCATGTCAAGACAACCCTATAACTTCACCATGGACAGTAGTCCTCCCGTACACACAAAGGTGCTCATTTCGCTAGAGGTCCGGAGGCCCCTGACTATTCTATTTTGTCTCGTAAGACGTCCATATAAAAGGTCGTAGCCACCTGACCCACGATCCAAATAGGGCTCGTTGGGTATAAACCTGGAGCGGAATCCAATCGGAAACCCCTCAGTGATCACAAATGCGCAACCAAGTAGTTCGTAAATTACCGGGATTCCTCACCTCAACTCATACCATCTCTCTCTCATAATGTTTAAGATATGCTCTTTGTCTTATGGAGAATAATTATTAGTTAGCTGCCCAATGGGTCTCACGCATACCTAGAAGTAATCTAGGTTATATTCCTGTTCGAGATCCATGCTCTAGAGACCGACAATGTCGTGACTCGTTCCTAAGTGTTTTACTTAGGTTGCCATATACTTAATATTAATATTATGGTATTATATCAAGCAACCGTCATGTTATCACATTAACGCATATGTATGTTTATATAAGTCGATCTATAGTCGACGTAGTGTTAGTCCCGTAGGACGCTCATGCATAAATAATAATGCAGTAACACTTAATCACATACATGTATCCACACACATAACACACAAGTTATATCAACCAAATCCGAGCCCAAGGAGTTTCCTTAGGACAACTCGGATCAAACCCCTTTACATACCGTTCACCAAGACCTAGGATGCGCAGTGTAGACCACTAGCTTGTCAAGCGTCCTTGTCTGAAGTATGATCTAAACGGTAATAAACTATAAGTTAGTCTCCATGACTAACTACATCCGGTATTTCCGAATAACAAGTAACCCCGACAGTTCATCCCTGGATTCCTACAGTTATTTGTTACGGGTCTTTCTAAACCGGTCAGCTTTGTTACTAAAACTCGTACGTCAAAACATTTTGACTGTTAAGTTTAATTCGTCATATTTCTTAAATCTTATCCATCTTTTAATTTAGGTACATAACCTATAGTTGCATGTATGCATGCATTATTATATTATATTGTATTATTTTCCCACCATCCATTGTAATACATTGTATTATATAATCCATTATCTTTAGCAAATTATATTTGTATTCAAAAACTCATAACTTATAGTTTGTAACTATTTTTCATGTCATAACCTCCACCATTATATTATATGGTTTCCAACCATATTATATATTCATCCTTATATACATTATTCCTGTATATGTATATATTTACCACATAGGTAAGTTTCATGAGTTATAAAACTCTTATATTATATGTTACATTTTATCATCTTATATTAGATGATTATTCCCATTAGTTGTATTATATTATACAACTTATATTAAGATTATTATCCTAATATTATGTAACATTTTATGTTGTATAATTACAACTCCTAAGGTTTATCAATAAATACCTTAGTTTATAAATCTTGTTTATTTATAGTTTGTCACATTATTTAATGTGAATATCCTTACTTATATTAATTCCATTCAAACCATATAATCGTTATAACATTTATAACATAGTAGACCATAGTCTAAAATTCATTTTCCAATCTCTTATAATTCGGTACAGCCCTTATATTTATTTAAATTCCATTTTGACCACATAACATTATGTAATGTTATACCATATACTAATATCATATAATATGATATTTTTATTCCCTTTAATTTATAACCTATAGTTTTTATACAAAACTATTTATTATTGCCTCATGGGCACCATATCAAAACCATATTCTTTTCCGTAATCCATAGTTTTCTTTATTTACAAAATCACCCCATTAATTATACCATGTTATATATATCATATAATATAACATTTTTAACTTTTAAATGGTATAACCTATGGTTATATTTTTGTAAAATTCCGAACAGACCCACCAAATTCCTATAATTGCCATTTGGCCCAATTTATAACATATAGTTTTACAATATCATTAAAACTATATATTATACATATATCTTATTAAATACTCTTATATAATTCTTAAAATCACCAAATTTCACCAAAGGGTTATAATTACCCTTACTAACCCATATACTTTCGGTATTTACAATTCCACCACATATATTTCTCCAAAGTGTCATAATGACATAATAACTATATATTATACATATATAGTTTATTTTAATTCCAAAATCAACCAAATAAATTCCTAAAAATTCCTAATAGCCCATGGGTGTTTATAATATCATTTTACACCCTTTATTTTCGGTAATAACATATATACCACATATGTTATAAAATTGTTACAATTAAATACTTATCTTATTATAAAACCTTAAATAAGTTATTTAACTTATCTAATTTGGTCAAAACCTACAATATGGTCAAGGTTGACCCCCTTAATATTTCCTTGACCAACAATAACCATATATTACGGTTTGTACCCTTATTTTTCAGAATACCATTTAACCCCAAAACTTTATATAATCTTATAATTTTTATATAAACTCATTTAAATCTCTAATTTTCAGCTTTATTATTATATAGCCCCCAAATTTAATTTATTTACACTATAACCCCAATTCCTTGCGGTAATTTATTTTTAGCACCTAAACTTAATTAAAAGCTTATAAATGCATAAATAAAATGGCCTAAAGCACATGGCCTTATTACAAACATTAGCTTATAAAATAAATTACACATAAATGCCCAAAAGTACTTTAAACTCTCGGCCCTTACCACATATTTTCAATATTTACCAATTTTCCACATAATGTCTTAAATTTAACAATTATGCTTATTAATTAGTTATAAAATTTACTAAACCATTCCTTAATCACCTAAGGTCAAAATAAGACCTTAATATAACCATTCACTCACGGCACATATATATATATATATATATGTATAAACATATAATAATATACCAAGTGTAGGTTTAAGTGATTTATACCTTGTTTTTGCCAAGCTAAGGCCTTGTTTGGCCACGGCTTTATGGAGATAATATTTCCACAGCTTAGTTTACATGTTATCAAACAGCAATTAAGGCATGATTAGTCTCCAAGCAAGATCTAACCATAAGAAGTGTTTAATGTCAAATTTCAAGGTAAAATTTACCTTAGAATACCAAGGTAACCAAGGTTGAATTCGGCCTGTATTTACAGTAGGTAAAGATCATCAAAAGAGCTACTAAAACCAAGCTTTAAACTGGTATAACTCAGATTAGAAGATGGCTAATCTTTACCTTGTTTAAAATGCCTAAAATGGTGTTTTTGGCTTGGATCTGGCTATACCTTGAATCTCTTGATATACCAACTGAACAAGTATGTTAAGATGAAGATTATAAGGCTAGGAACAAAGTTTCACAACCGAATTTGAAGGGAACCAAAAGATATGTGCTTAAAGCACATTTTTATACCTTAAGAACAAGATTAGATTTCTCCACCTTCTTCCCTTGTTAATGCCGAGATACACCCACCATTTAACCTCCAAAACAACCTAAGAACATTGATGGAAATGGTTGATGCTTTGCTCCATGGAAAGAGGAAAGAATTGTGAAGAAAATGGACATAAAATGACTAATTAAGCTTACCCAGGTAGCAAGGTGTTCTTCTCTGTTCTTGGTGAGTTAGCCACGGTTTGGAGAAGCCAAAGGGAGAGTGTGCAAGGTGTGGTGTCGGCTGGGACAGAAGCAAATGAGAAAGGAAGCCTAAATTTGCTTTTAAGTCATTAATATATTACTTTAGTGTATAGTAATTAGTGACTCACCAAATTAGCTAGTTAATTGATTGGAAGTAGCTTAATGAGTGGGCATGACAGCTGTATGAGGTCGGCAGCCCTTGGTCAAGGCAATGGGTGACTTTGACCATAGTTAATATTAAGTACTTAAATGTTATTTTTTTGGGTACTATTCATACTAAATTGCTAATTTTGATTTTATTTTCAAACTTTGATTTAGACTTTATAATATAGTCTATCATGTCACATTAATGTTATAAAGAACTTAATATAGTCTTTACAGTGACAAAAAGGCATTATCTTAGAGCTCATACACAAAAAACGTGCTTTAAGGAATTTTAGTGCACATTTTGAGTCGCAGGGTGTTTCTGAGCTCTGTTTTCTTTGAGAACAGTTTTTTTGTGTTCCTTACATGATATTTGATCATGGTATCCAATTTTATATCATTTATAGGTCATTAGACCTTTAAGGTATTCTTAGAGCACATTTTTGCCCTATTTGACCTTGAAGCATGTAAGTGCTTGTTCTTTGTGTTGAAGTGTTGTCCAACAATTGTAATATGTTTAGTAATGTGTTAATAAGCTTAGGACAAATTTTTAGGTCCTAAGTAGTTCATTTGGGTATTTATTTACCCAAAACAGTCAAAGGGTGCAATATCTTGCTTTGTGTTGACCACTGTTGTTCTCAGTTGACTTTTAAGGCATGTTTAGGCCTTAATCAATGTGATTAGATGTTTAATCCATGTTTTATTAGTTTGGGGTATTTCAAACATATTAAGAGGATAGCTTAAAATATGTTAGAATCATATTATAAAACATTAGACATAAAAGTCTAAGTTAATATATGATGAGTTAGACTAAATAAAGAATTATATAATTCAAAGGAATTAAATGATGCATTATACATAATGTAGACTTGCATACTTTAGTCAAGTCAACTACATTGATTTAGTCAACTCAATTGACCAAGAAGGTCAAGATTGACAAACCCGTAAGGAAGACGAGGCTTATACATGAATTAAACATTATAAGGTCAATTGTACAATTAACATATAGTAACAAAACAATATGTTCATATGTATCAATATATATACACACTTGTATATATAATTAAACCTATGAATTAACGAGATAGGTTACAAGGATTTGATCCTAAGTTGTAAGATATACCAACAATGTCATTGATACGAGAAATTAAAATATTGACATGACTAATCCTGAACTCACTCGAATACCCAAGTAATAATGATTAGATAATCACGGAGAATTACCCGGGGGATTTGTGACTAGTCGGAATACCGAATCAGTCAATATTACAGAGAGCTAATGTGTAGCCTCGTATTCTAGAGTTGAGTGCATTAGAGGACATGCGTCAGAGGACGAGTTTCAAGGATTAGCGGGCGAGCATGAGACTTCACGCTAGCGTTTATTACAGTGAAAGGTATGTTATTGTGTGATCTGATTGTTCTTGAGAATTTCCTCAACTTCAGATATCTGTGTGCTTACTTGCTAAGAGGATATTTGTGATTGATAATAACTATCATATGTGATTGGTTGAATGTTGATTTCCTTGTATTAAATTGCCTATGTATGTTACTTGTTCGTATATATATATACATAAACCGAAAAGGCAAGATAAATGCTATCTTATATTAAGATAAGAGACGTAATAAATAAAATGTCATAGCATAGGATAATAACGCCTTATACTATCCGAGATTTCTAAGAACTTACTTAGATACAGAGTAATGGTCCGATAAAAGCCGCTCTTATGCATGAGACTTCACGATAGCGTTTATTACAGTGAAAGGTATGTTATTGTGTGATCTGATTGTTCCTGAGAATTTCCTCAGCTTCAGATATCTATGTGCTTACTTTCTAAGAGGATATCTATGATTGATAATAACTATCATATGTGATTGGTTGAATGTTGATTGTCTTGTATTAAATTGCCTACGTATGCAATATTACTTGTTCGTATATATATATATACATAAACCGAACTAAGGCAAGATAAATGCTATCTTATATTAAGATAAGAGACGTAATAATAAAACGTCATAGCATAGGATAGTAACAACTTATATTATCCGAGATTTCTAAGAACTTACTTAGATACAGAGTAATGGTCCGATAAAAGCCACTCTTGTTATTATTACATTCGAATGGTATAAATCACCTAGAGACCCTAGGTATAAGATGTCCTTGATGGCACATATTCGAAATGTTATACTGAGACCTAAGTTGAACTTAGGGATATAGATTAAGTGAACTTAATCATTCAGTGACTAGTATATGAAGGTAGTATAAGTAGAAATCTAAGGGGATGTGGATCTTGGTGCGCGTTGTGATCACAAACATGATGCGAGGATGCCCGTGTACGGGTCCTCTGCTCAATAAAATTCCAATGAACTAAGATGGTTCGTTGGTCAGAGACTCTACTGTTGGGGTGGCTATTGCCGTTGGTGACCCGCCGAATATAGGGGTATATGGTAGAGACACATCGTTCTTTAACGAGACGTTGTCATTAGGCTTGAGATGGTTCTCAGCTAAAACATAATACGAACAGCTAGATAACTCATATAATTTGCAAACATTATCAGTGGCTTAAAAGCCAAGAACGAGAATAAATCGTACACATATTTATGACTCTCGTATGGTTTGCCTTGAATGGTTATTGATCTGAATGCATCGTGATATGCTTTGTGGTGAAATATATGGTATAAGTGTCGATCGAATGAGCTGAGTTGTTATACTCATATATACATTGATATGTATTTGATTGTTTTATTATTGGCGTGATAAGTGAATCTGGGGGGCTATGAATGTTTGTGTGAATTATCATAATATTTATTATTGCTTTATAGTATTTATTATTAAAATGGAAATACATGTAAATTGAACCGCATGCACACTTGACCAATTAATCTAAAGGTCTGAGGGCGCATGATGGTCACATAGTAGCATACTCAGTAGGGGCTGATTCCATACATACAAACAAATCTCTACAGGTATGTAACTGTTGAAGACGACAAAGCGCGGGACGCTATGGGTAGATAGTTGTCGTTACTAAGAATATGTTGTTGTAATACAATTCTATTGTCACGCAGCGGAAAACGCTTAGGAACATTCAAGCAACAAGCAAACACACATGCACGCAAGACATTGAACACATGTATGCAAACAAGAGGCATCCAACGTTAGCGGCGCCAAGCACACAGCTTGACAAGCCTTAGGGTAATTTAACCCGAGGGCCCCGACAATATTGCACACAGCCAATATGCCGGATGGCCACTCACCACCACAAGGATGAGAGTGGACTTATACCATCCTTAGCAGATAAGTTCTCCGACCATCCCAAATCCTTTAAATTCAAACATCAAGGTCAAAAGGGGATTCGCGCACCACTTGCAGCTCCTTCCCAAGTGCACGGCCCAAGTACAAGTAACGTCAGTGCTCAGGTAACCACAGGGTTAACCCACACAGTCAGTGCAAGCACCGATGACCGGAGGGTGAGGGCATCAGACGAATACCAACACACTTATCTCCACCATAATCCAACTCATCCTTGTGCGAGCCACAAAAGCTCTAACGATGTGCCACCCGCACATCGGGGGTAAGAATAACCAGGGACATACTAAGTTGATGCCGCCAGCTCTCGGCATCTGGGTAATAGGAGCTCACACCGTAGTTCCAAAGCTCTATCCCCAAGGGGCCCCTCAGCTACCTGCATACCTGCAAGTTAGCATAAAAGGAGTATAACAGAGAGAGACTGAGTCATCACAATGCAGGTACGAAAGGGCTACTTCTTTTATTAATTGAGATACAAGGCCCGAAGGCTTACATTATATCGTTAAGTACAAATACATTTCAGTGTCAAGCTGCTTGTATTTGTCCTTACAAAAATTGGATGTAATAAACCCCCCACCTAAGTCTTTGTTGTCCTCGGCAAAGATTCTATGTACTTTTGTATCTCATCTCGTAAGTACAATAAGTTACTCTCTCGTTCCCACGTCGCAACTTCTTTCTCCCTATTTTGATACGATATTTCCCAGCATGAACAACAACTCAACATTGCTCATCAAGCAGCTAGGTCCTTAAAGAGGGTGTAGCGGCGAGTCTTTGCCATCATGGACTTTCTCACGAATTTGTTTGTAAGTCGAGTCATATTTTGATGCTTCCCGGATTCTGACCACTAGGTCTGAAATACCCCAAACCTAGGTATGTTGTTTAAACACTAAAATAAGGTATATTAAGACTAAAAAGAGTCTTAGAAACATTAGTAAACAATTTAAACCTTAGAAAACATAAGTAAATACCTTAAGGTCGATAAAGGCTAAAATGTGCTCTAAGCTTGGGATAAGCTTGGTTAAGACCTAATGAGCTTACCAAGACCTCATCTATACATTAATGAACATATTAAGCCAATTACCAAAGAAAACCAAGCTTGAAAACAAGTTAAAACACAAAATGTGCTTTAAGGAGTCTTAAAGCACGTTTTTGAAAAATTGTCTTGTAAATGAGTTTTGAATGGCTAAATGTCCATCATTACTCTTTAATTAATATGTGTACTACTTAGTATCACATTAGGAAGTCTAAATCAATGGGAAATAAAAAATTTCACAACTATGTGTCTTGTTTTAGTGAATAGTAACTAAAATAAGCAAGTTTATAACATATGTCAATATAAGTGTGACAATTGGTCAACAAAGACTAAAACACCCCTTACTACTAAATGGGGGCCGGTTTTTATAAGGGTGAGTCATCTCCCCCTTGTTAGTTATCAAGTAAGTAAAATTATAAAGCAAATCACTATTTACTTTTTACTTTAAATATCAAAAACTAGTTACTTATCTTCATTCTCTTCTTTCCTTCTTCATTTCCCACGGTTCCAACCTCTCTTCTATCTCCTTCTTGCTCTCCATTCACGGTTTTGCAATAGTACCAACACCAACACCAACTTCCATTGTCATTATCTCCTAGCTCACTTTGCCAAATCAAAAACAAAGACCACCATTCTCTTTGTCTTGCCAAGCTCTCCATTCCTATCTTCTCGAAATTCCAAGAGCTCCATTTCGGTGCCAAGAGGAATCTCCATGGGAGGAGCTTGAGCTCATCTTTTCACATATTATTGTTCTCCTTTGCTTCTAGGTAAGGCAAAGAAAAATAACATTTCCTTCATGTTTGTTGTTGACCAAGAATCACCATTGATGGTGTCCTTATATTGCTTTGTTCTAGCTTCATTTGAATCTTCCAAGGGCTTGGTGGAGTCCTCTCTTGCTACATATCCAAACTCTCTTTCATATCCAAGGTAAAACAATCATCTAAATGTTCTAAGGCAATCTATGTACTTAGGGTTTACAATGAGATGAAGCATAAAGCTTGTATACTCATTTCATTATTTGTTTATTGTTTAGAAGTTGACAAGAAACCAAACACCCTTACCGATTTTTAAACAAGGAAACAAGAAAGAAGTTGTGAGGAAAAGAGGTAAATATGCTAACCTAATGTAGTTAAAGTCTTAGGAGAAATGAGCTTATTTGCTTATTAAAATACTTAAGGAGCCAATGGTAAATGACTTAGAAAAATGCTCTCAAGGGCTTAGTAAAAGGCATATGTATTGTTGGGTGTATTTGCAGGTCAAAGGCAAATATATTGTGGAAATTCAGTGTTTAAGGTTTATGCATCTTAAGGGCCTAAGAGCCATGCTATTTAAGGGCCTAAGTGCCAAGCAATTTAAATTATGCACTATATTGTGATGTAGTGTTAAATGAGTGAAGTTTTGTGTACAAGAATGTTCTTGATGGATTTTAGTGTTCTTGATTGTTTAATGGTGAAAACAATGTGTTTTGGCTTAGTAATGTTCTAGGAGAGTTCATGTCAAAATTTAGGTAATGTACAAGAAGTTCTAAGTGTTTAAACAAGTTTGTGAACTAGGAAGTGTTAGAAATGTTTAGGTGTTTTACTAGAGGAGAAGTAATGTCTTAGGTGTTCTAGGAAAAAAAAGGACTTAGATCAACTGTTTGGTTAGGAAGAAAAGATGCTTGGGAGATGATGTTGTAGTGGTGAGAAAACATTTGGGAATAGTGGAAGTTATAGGTATGAAACACCACATAGAAACTTAGTGAAAAACATTACAAGTGTAAACCTTTTATAAGAATTTGTGTAATGCTTGAGGAGGATTTTGATGAATGATTTAAGGAGTTTAATGGAGGTCTTAAGGTGTGTTTGAAGTGCCCAAATAAGGTTAGAACATACTAGGATATATGAGGTGAAGTTTGGAGTTAAATGGGCAATTAAAACAAGGGTCTGGAGCAGACCGACCTTGGGGACCGGACCTGCAAGGTCGGTCGAGCCCAGTTTACCCTGCGAGAAATGGTCTCTGGAATGGACCGACCTTGGGGACCGGACTTGCAAGGTCGGTCGGGCATGGATTTTTAGTACGGATTGAGTCTCTGGAATAGACCGACCTTGGGACCGGACTTACAAGGTCGGTCATGCCTAAATTTTTGTACGTAAGTGAGTCTCGGGAATCGACCGATCTTGCGACCGGACTTGCCAAGATCGGTCGGGCCTGAATTTTCAAAGGAAAAAACTCTCGGGAATAGACCGAACCTGTGACCGAACTTGCAAGGTCGGTCGGAGTAGAATTTTTGACGGTAATATGTTCTGGAATGGACCGACCTTGTGTAAGGTCGGTCGGACCAAAACTTAAAAAAAAAAAAACAAAGAGTGGCTTAAGTAGTTAACCCTAGGGGGTATAATGTAGGTAATCAAGGATAAGTTTGGACATTAAAACATGTCATATAACCATGTAAAATACTTAGTAAATTTGAAGTTAAGTAAGTAAAACCGACACTTATCATGTATAGGAGTGACCTACGGTGGAAACCATCGAAGCAAGGACCAAGGTATGGTTTTCTTGCAGTCTGTTGCCTACCGGTTTACACCGGCTTGTGTGTTGTTTGTTTTTCTGTGTGTTTATGACCTTGTAAGACTTAAGTCATGTAATGAGTTTACAGTTGTTAAATATTATTGTATTGTTAAGTGTGACTCTCTCTTCCCTTGTGTGTGTCTAACAAGACTTAACCAATTGTTGTGATTGTTTATTGAGTTCAATGTTGAACTTCTAACAAGTGCTAACGGGGGAAGTGAGGAGTCCGGTCTGTTCCGGCCACGCGTGTGAGTATGGGAGTCGATGTCATAACCGGTTCGATTCTCTTGTATGTTATGGTTGTTTTCCAATTTGGTTTCCAACCTTCCCTTTAGCTTAACCAAGGCTATTTTACTGACTCACGTCGGGCCACAGGGGCATACTATGTTTGTTCGGTGTGCTTGGTCACTATATCCGAGGCACCTTGTGTTAAGTTATCCGTTCAATCTAACAGGACGGTAACGAGTTATGTAACGAGCTTAGCATGAGTTTGGCAACATTCTCTAGGCTCTCCATGGGAACTAATTGTGTTGGTTCATTTCCTAAAAGGATTGTTCTTGTATGTGTGTGTGATGTGTGTATGCAATACTCTTGTTGTGATATATATATGTTGTATGTTTAAAATGAATGCCATGTCATCATGACAATTAGTTGCGCGTATCCCGGTAGCCGATGGGCTGCGCGTTAACCATACCAGCCAAGGGTTGCTGACCCCCTCGGGGGCTCCATATTTCTTTTACTGCAGGATGAGGATCGAGGAAGCGGAATGGCTATAGATCCTAGGTTGCAGGAATACTTTTGGTTGTTTTTGGATGTTGAGCCCGGGATGCGCCTGTGCTCCCGTGGCGATATATTTTGGTACCGTTTGTAAGTGACGGTCGTTGACAGTTCATAGTGACAGTTGTGTGTACATTACAGTTATGGATGTAGTTACAAACTCGGTATTATGTTATGTATTAAAGGTTATTAGTTCTATGCTCGGGAGTCTGATCATCAGACCGGTACGCTTGTATTTATTCTGCCTTGTTGACCACGTGGGTGGTTAACGGCGTTGTAGCACCGAATCGTTTAGTTATTGTTTAGTTGTTATTCCGCGATTCGATTATTGTAAGTATGTATCAGAGCGAAGTATCGCTCTGATGGCTAGAATACCGAGCTTAGGAATATACCGAGTTAGGAAATCTAGCTATAGTTACCTAAGAGAACAGTTGTGGAAGGTTAACCACTAACTAAGTGTGGAAATACCTTATTGTCGGGAAG
>CM041776.1:303913273-304086314 GCA_023374045.1 Limonium bicolor | reverse complement strand
TTACCTTGGATGAATGGAGAACAAAAGAGCTCTTCAAACTTGATTTTCCTCCATCAATGTAGTTTTCTCATGGCACCAAACTTGAGCTTTGAAGGATTTGAAAAGATAGAAAGGAAGGCCTTGGTCTAACTAAGAGAAATCTATACTTAGTTTTGGATTTGGAGCTAAGATGAACATTTGGTGGACAAATGAAGGTGGTGGTGCCATGGGTGCTGCTTGGGAGGCTTTAGAACAGAAAAAGAAGAAGAAGAAAAACGTTGGTGAAGAAAGAAATGAAGAAGAGAGGAGAGAGGTAGGCTAGTATAAGATATTTTGCTTTAAAAAGGTAATAGTACTGTTCTCTCTTTTACTCTTCTTTTCCCTTAATTTTCTGGCACCTCATGGTGACTCACCATGTAAAACCGCCCCCCCCCCCTCATTAATGAGTTATTTATGGTCTTGGTTGACCAACTTATTGACTTATGTTGACTAAAGCTTAAACTAGTCACTATTTGGCACTATTCACAAATTAGTGCACAAATTTGTGAAATTTTTGGTTTCTCATTGATTTAGGCTTCCTAATGTGTAACACCCCATCCAACAACATACACACTTAACAACAACTGCAGCGGAAAACAACTTCTACACATTACTTAAACTCCTTGGTGTTACACGCCGTTAACCACCCACGTGGCTAACAAGGCTAATACATATACATTGTACCGGTCTGATGGGCTAAATTCCCGAGCGACTACACATTACTATCCCTTTCCATTAACAACAATAACAACATGCACCCAACTGTACCGAGTATTCACAACTGATGCCGATAACAATCTCGGTCTTACTACGCCTACTGTATATATACACTTAAATGATTTCCCATGTACAACGACTACCCGTCCTACTCTCGAACGGCTTCCGCACTTCATACCTGAAATAGGAAAAGAAGAGAAAGGGTGGCCCCCAAGGGGCTCAGCACCTTTGCTGGTATGGTAATCCCGCAGCCCACATGCTACCGGGCCACACACAACTAATTGTCGTCTTAGCATGCGGTTGATTATATTTAAATCGTGCATGCAACTGTAAACACACAACACACAACATTTCGACTCAATGGGCTCAATAAACGGATAATACATCCTTATTTGATCGGTCACTCATGGTATTCATTATCCTAGAGTGTTTCTCCTCTAATGGAGCTACTTCCTTAATAGACGACACTTACCCGTTATTCGGGTTATCCTTAAACGCCTCTTGTCACAAATGGGATTCTTATCCATGACCCACATACTCCACATTTTACAACGTATAACATGCATCCATAACAACACATAACAACACTTTCACGTTTCAACGTGCACACAATAACATCGCAAAAGAAATTGCATTACAACAACATCACATAACATAACGGGAATGGTTCTCTTAGGAACCGACCCAAACATTGTTAATACACTGGTGAGCCTAGAGAATGTTGCCAGTCTCATGATAAGCTCGTTACATAACTTGTTACCGTCTCGTTAAATGAACTGTTAACTTAACACAAGGTGTCTCGGATATAGTGATCCAAGCACACTGAACAAACATAACATAGTATGCCCCTGTGGCCCGACGTGAGTTAGTAATAGCCTTGGTTAAGCTAAAGGGAAGGTTGGGAACCAAATTGGAAAACAACCATAACATACAGAGAGGATCGAACCTGATATGACAACGACCCCCATACTCACACGCGTGGCCGGAACAGACCGGACTCCTCACTTCCCCCGTTAGCACTTGTCAGAAGTTCATCATTGAACTTAGTTAAACAATCACCACATTGGGTTAAGTCTTGTTAGACACACACAAGGGAAGGGAGAGTCATACATTCACACACAACATCACACACAAACATCACATAACTAACTCACGCATAGCCGTGGTTAGAACATTCCTTAGGTCGGAAACGTTATCACCGGATACCGTTCTCTTACGTTCACCTAATAGTGGTTAACTAGCCCTTCAAGCGCATTCGAGGTTACCGGTATCGGCACGTAAACATACAACAACAATAACGACTGTAAACTCGTTTCATGATTTATCTCATAACGTGGCAAACATACAGAAAAACACATTGGCATACAAGCGGTGTAATCCGGTAGGACACAGGTTGCAAGAAAACCATACCTGTCACCGGAGTCCACTTTACCATGTCCACTTATGTTCCTCGAGCAATTCTCGAACAACTGACAACATTACATGTATTTTTATTAACATCGGGGTAACTTGATTGTTTAAAGTCTAATGCTTATAACTTTTCCCCGTTAACTTAGTTACATAACTTCACTTTTTAACTTGTTTTACTTTCACATTTTATTACTACTTTTCACCCACTTAATTGTCATTAAAACTCACCTAACATGTCCTTAACAACCTCATAATATCATTAACCATCAATCCCCATTATTACACACCATTTCCATACCTTAAACAAAGTTTTTGGTCCATACAGTGGCCTGTCCGAACTTGTGTCCGAACCTCCAAGTTCGGACGCAAGCCGTGACTTTGAACTGAAAACAGACACACGTCCGAACTTGTGTCCGGACTTCGGAAGTTCGGACGTGAGTCGGGAATCTCTTAATGTGGAAATCCATGCGTCCGAACATGTGTCCGGACTTCCCAAGTTCGGACACAGTTCGAGTGTGCAAGATTCTTACCCAACAGAGCCTGTCCGAACTTCCATGTCCGGACGGAAGTTCGGACAAGGCAAAATGCTAAATTTCCAAGCCTTTAAACACTTAGCCAAATTCCTCCAAAGCCTCCAACACTTATAGTATCTACTCCCTAGGTTCCTAAGTGATGTTTCATGCCTGTTCTAACCATTATACCAAGACATATCTTCCACACAAACATCATCATCCAAACATCCTTTCTTACAAATCAAGACTCCTGATGTCATCTTACAATTCCTTTTCCAAGCTTACACTTTCTCCTCAATTTACCAAAGTTTGCCTAAGTCTCAACTTAAGTCCAAAATGACTTTGGTATATACCTAAACCCCAAAATAATACCTAAATCCAAATTACACTCTAGAACACTTCCTAGTTCACCAAAATTCCTTTAAAACACTTTGAACTTCTCATACATTTTCCTAAATTTTGACATGGGTTCCCTTAGCACATCATCATTCCAAAACTCATGGTTTTCACCACTAAACATTCAAGAACACCTAAATCCACCAAAAACACCATCACACACAAGTCTTCACCAAATTTACACTACATCACTATATAGTGCACCATTAAAATTGCTTGGCACTTAGGCCCTTAAATAGCATGGCTCTTAGGCCCTTAAATTGCATAAACCTTAAACACTGAATTTCCCACATAAATAATGCCTTTGACCTGCAAATACACCCAACAATACATATGTTCTTTTACTAGTCTCCTTGAGAACGCTTTACTAAGTCATTCACCATTTGCTCTTTAGGTAGTTTAACAAGCATTCTAAGCTCATTTCTCCTAAGGCATTAAACAACATTAGATTAGCATATTTACCTCTTTTCCACACAAACTTCCTTCTTGTTTCCTTATAAAACCGGTAAGGTATTTGATTCCTTGTCAACTACTAAACAATATATAAACATTGAAATGAGTATACAAGCTTTAAGCTTCTTCTCATTGTAAACCCTAGGTTTACATTGTTTCAAAAACATTAATGTAGTTGTTTTACCTTGATCTTTGAAGAGGGTTTGAATATCTATAGAAGAGAGGACTCCACCTAGTCCATGAAAGGTTGGAATGAAGCTAGAACAAAGTCACACAAAGAGCACCATTAATGTGCATTTCGGACAAGGCAAAAACATGGAGGAAATATGATTTTTCTTTGAGATTCCTTACCTAGAAGCAAAGGAGATCAATAATATGTAGAAAGACAAGCTCAAGCTCCTTCAATGGTGGAACTCCATGGCACCGAAATGGGGCTCTTGAAGTTTTGAGAAGAAGATAGGAATGAAGAGCTTGATGAGAGGAAGAGATTGGTGGTGTTTGTTTTTGATTTGGACAAGTGAGCTAGATTTACAAGAGGTCAAAGCTTGAGTTTAATGGTGGTGGTGAGTATTACCGTGAGAGAACAAGAAGAAGAGAGGTAGAAGAGAGCTTAGAGGCGTGTGAAATGAAGGAGGAGGGGAGAAATGAAGATAAGTTCTACTTTTAGAAGATATTAAGTAGTAAAGTAGAATGGTACTTTACTTTATAAGCTTTACTTTACTTATTTGATTTCTTTTACATATTGGTGACTCACACCTTGAAAAACCGGCCCCCATATAGTTAGAAGGGTATATTAGTCTTTGTTGACCAATTTAATTACTTATAACAATATATGTTACAAACTAGCTTATAAAAGTTACTATTCATGAAAACAAGGCACATTGTTGTGAAATTTTTGATTTCCCATTGATATAGACTTCCAAATGTGATACTATATAGTACACATGTAATTAAAGAGTAATGATGGACATTTAGCCATTCAAAACTCATTTACAAGACAATTTTTCAAAAACATGCTTTAAGACTCCTTAAAGCACATTTTGTGTTTTAACTTGTTTTCAAGCTTGGTTTTCTTTAGTAATTGATTTAATATGTTCATTAGCATATGAATAAGGTATAGGTATGACCATTAGGTCTTATACAAATTTATCCCAAGCTTAGAGCACATTTTGCTCTTATTGACTTTAAGGTATTTTCTTGTGTTTTGTTTGGTTTCATTGTCTACCAAGGTTTCCTAAGGACTTAATTAGCCTTATTAAATCATAATTGAATATTATAAAGTCTTGGTAGGCTCTTTGGGTCCTAACCAAGTTCACTCATAGCTTAGAGCATGTTTTTGCTCAAACTGTATCTTAGTGCTTTATTGCATTTACTATGGTTTGAATTGTTCACTGATGTTTCTAAGGCACTTTTTAGCCTTTACATACCATAGTTTAATATTTAAACAATATATCAAGTTTGGGGTATTTCAATCTACCCCCCTTAAAAGAACTTCGTCCTCGAAGTTCACATTTCCCACACATCATTAGGTTAGAACCAGGAATTACTTGGAAATAAACTTCCATAACCAAACAATTTTACATCATACCCTCGGACTTAATGGTCCGGGTAACACATTCACATCCATACATAACATAACATATTCACATGATAACCTCGGACTCAATGGTCCGGGTATCTTAACAACATTTACACACACATAACAACCCTTAGACTCTCTGGTCTTGGGTAACATAACAACATTTAGACACATAGGTCTCGATGACCTAACAGCCTTTAGACACATAGGTCTATGTAACACAACACATTTAGACTCATAGGTCTTGATAGCATACACTTTAGGAAATCAAAGTCAAAATAACATTTATTACACATACCACACAACATGTCTTAGCATGTATAACAATCAAAAATATCTTTGATATACACTGTGATCCCGCAGAACCCGGTCGCGATGGACACCTTCCGTCCCCGTGCCTTTGGGAGGTCAAAACAATCACTTAAATTTAAAATTTCCTTGTGAGGTTAAGTAAGAGAACCTTAACTATGTAAAGTATCTATCGACGTTTTATAAATACCAATTCAAAATCCTTTTTGAAAACACACACAATCCAGTCCAACTTATGCTCTTTGCTTCTTTTCTTAGCGTGGTTAATTGTGACCACTTATAGGGAGCTTCAAGAATCATCCAACCCTGATGTGATCAGCATCAGTGTAGAACTATCCTTCCACTCCAATTTGTGTTCGGCTTCCCTTGATCGCATGCAAATCAAGTTCCACTTCCCACTTCATTTTCAAGCATCAAATAATCACTCATTTCCAATTTCCTATCTTTTAAATCATTCTAATCATGATCATACATCTCCAAGGGATAGAACTTCGTCTATCAGTTATTTCCATTCACTTTAATGTTGTTACCTAGAGAATCTTATTCTCACTAGGTTCTATGTCGGTTTCATACCCTTTCATGCATCACTATATAGTATATATATATACACATATATTTTATCAAAATACAACACATGGTTTTACATTTATATACTGTAGGGTTTTGTTCCCCGGGAGTTTCTCTACTCCCACACTTGTACTATCACACACAATTGTTAACAAATACACACACTTATCACAATGGTATTCGCATCTTCTGTGCGCAATTACCACAATTAAACGATGAATGAATGCGTATGTTTACATAACACACACACCAATCATCAAAACAAATTATTTTGTGCTATGCACAACATAAATCACGTACATTTGTACGGTAATACACACTAAGTGGTTTTGCGCTCTACCCCCCTTAAAAGGGATTACGCCCACGTAATCAATCACTAAACATTGCTTAAAATGTTCTGCCGTCGTGAAGTGTTTTAACTTCCACGCGGTCTATTACACAATGGATTCTGATTAGAGGATCTTAACTATATTGGCGGTTTAGTTCCTAAACCAAGAATTCTCATTGAGAGTTTGTTTAAACTCTTAGTTGGTTTCGATTCTGGCCTGTTAGGCTTCTAGGCGTTAATAATTAGCCATTCACTCGTGTTCACCATGTACATTCAACACTTGAATCACTGGCTCACTAGTTTCTGTTGCGAAACTCTAATAACTATAGAGCTTAATTGCCCTTTTTGTTATTCTTACTGTATTATACATCCCCAATTGTCACCTTCATCTTGGTAACAATGGTTTCTCAGCCGACGCGTGGTATCTCTTACCGTTAGCGAATTCGGTGAGTTATAAACTTTCTATCCACTTCCATATCAATTTACCGTTAGGCGTTATGTATTTCACACTGATTGACTTGTTCCCTTCCGACTTACTGTCGGTTGAGATTGAGCTACTACCTAGTGTGTAGTGCTCTCTCAGCTATTTACAACATTTGGGGTATATTCCATACCGATATTTGGCAGTTAGTGCTACTATAGTCACTTACTGTTAATCATGTCTCCACATTTGGTTTGTACAAGTACTCTTTTATCGGTGCGGCCTTGCATTTCCTATGCATCGGCCATTATAACATTATTCCTCTTCAATTAACATGTTTCCAATTCCTAGCTATCCACTCGATCATCACTGCGCAAGTGCAATACCAAAACACTCAGTCATACAGAGTGCAGAGGCGTAAACTCTTGACAGTAAATCCCTTATGCGATTCGCCATGGAATTCACACTGAGTTCCTCATCACATAGTACCTACCACTGGCTTATTGCCCAGTCTCTTTAATATCGCTTATCTTGCATCTCCACTGAGTTTAACTCATAACTGGTCTTATCTGCCACATTATCGTTTAACAATACTTATACAACGGTCACTTGCTGCGCACCGTGCTGTTACTCCTTGTATAACATCAGCTTATATCGTATTTACTGTCACATTAACTTCCACACATATACTTATATTATTCACATTATGGTCATCATTCATTTGGATGACTACCGAATGCTCCTTGAGCGTTGCTCACTCGCGTCTCAAACCGACGTTATTTAGCTCGGTGCTTCACTTTATACACACATACTACTAAACTAACTGCTCCCAAATAATAATAATATTGTCCATCCTTAACGTATTTCTTGAGCTTGGTTCACATAACTACCGCTCCAGCGGTTTCACAGCATCGAGGTATCCCCACTCTTAGTGCAGTGGTTCGTTCTCCACTCTATTCATTTATATAACATAAACTTCTGCAATCAATCTAATTTACATAACACATTTTATTTGTGGCTTATAAGCCTTACTGCCTTGAGCTGCGCTCATTGTAGGCTGTCCACATACATGTACTTCTTTGTACAACATTACATGGTTTGGATATTATATTGAGCTCCATGACAAGGTCGTTACATTCCGTTCCTTTCATGGGATGTCCCTTAGGTTTGTCAGTCCGTCTCCTAACAACTTATGTCTAAACTGGGTGTTAGTTTCAACCCTTGTGTTTCTGTCATGCATTTCGTTCAACTATTGTTGATGCAAGCACCCTTCAAGGATTGTTCCTGGGTGTTGTTAAGTTATGCCTTACATCAGGTCCACACTTATTGGTATACTCAGTTAGCCACGCCGTTTGCGTTCTTAACTGGTTTATTATCTTCTTCTGTGAAGACCAACATTTCCTAATAGTGTAAGTACTCATTCTGGGAGTTTCATCCCGTCCATTGCACATTAATGTGTCCACATTAGGCATCTGCTTGCCATGTACAGGCTGGGCCTTCGTTCCAGCTATCATGTTATCCCTGAGGATCCTTAAGACGTATACGATGTCTTTACATTTTAGTTAGTGCACTTCGCACCTCCTGACTCTTAAGCATTTCCTTGAAAGGAATTCACTAATCTTTTAATCTCGTTAACTTGATTAGATTCTTTTATTCGACCATTCCTTGCAATCCTTAGCTCTTGTTTGATTTATACTGCTGACCGTAGACGGAGTCAACTACTTCCCGTGTTTTGGACTCCACTCGTATACATATGTGGGGTACCATACTGATACATTACTACTTACCCAACTAACCCATAAGTAGGTCTGTCGGGCCACAAGCTCCTATCGGAGTGCGGTCGTCCCACAATTCAGTTGGCACACTCGTAGTGTCCGTCACACGCCTAGGTGAAGTATTCTGTTGTCAACTCCCTTATATTGTCCCGTGACAATATTCATCCCTTGCTTCCCGAACTTAATCGAGGGAAAGTTTATCCACTGTTGTATCTTTATCAACTGCCCTTGGTTTTACTAGTTTGGTTTAAAAGAAGGTTAGAAAGAAGTGTTGGTTTGAAAGAAAATTTTGGTTTTGAAAAGAAAGAGTTTGAATAAATCTAGGTTTGAAAGAAAATTTTCATGGTCTCACAACATCTTCTTACCTTAACCAAGTCTAGCTTCTTGCTGACTGGTGTACTTACAATTACAGAGGTTAGGCTAACAGGCCCTTCCACTGTTATGACGATCACATTTAACTTTATGGTACTTTACCAAGTACTTTGTAGTGGTTATAAATTTCCCAAACAACCCTGTTATAGCAGCACTTGCTATAGCAAGTGCGCCATGCTAACTGGCTATCGGTTAAGCACACATACTGGTTGTGGTATTGTTCTTACTCGCACTATTATCAGTGGCCTCGTTGGCCCTCACTTGATCTTACAGTCTTGACAATAACCCTCTGGGTAACTCCTCACTGTATTCATATGGTAATATCAACTGGGGTGTCTCCCACTCCTGGAGTCCCCCTTTACTTAGTATATATCCTCTTTATAGCCCGTTCCACGCACTTGTCGTGGTTACTGAGACTTGTCTCTTGTTTGGGTTACTGAGACTTGTCTCTTGCCCGTTGCACGGTTGGTGCGTTGCAAGCTGGTTATTCTCGACTGCTCTGCATGTCGACCCAGGTTGCTGGAAATTCTATTCTCCTATACACAAAATCCTTCATTTTTCGCTATTAAATGCGGTTAACGTTGTTCAGATGGAGACCGTCTCCGGGATTCCCAGTTTTCGGGATCTACCGTATGACAGGTTCACCGTACCTTTAGAGGTATGTAATAACAGCAGCCAGATCGGGTATTTCGAGTAAGAGTGGACTTCCATCTCTCTGGCGTTCTTTCCCAAGTTATAAAACAGGGATTGTGGAGGGTGGGATGGATATTGTAGGTTTCCAGTACACACTGGTAAGTCCTAACTAGCGTATCTCTCACGCTATCACTCAACCCTTAACCCAAAGTACTTAAATCCTAACTCGGTACTTCCTAAGCTCGGGTAATTCAGTCATCAGGCGATACTTCGCTCTGATACCACTTTTGTAACACCCCATCCAAAACATACACACTTAACAACAACTGCAGCGGAAAACAACTTCTACACATTACTTAAACTCCTTGGTGTTACACGCTGTTAACCACCCACGTGGCTAACAAGGCTAATACATATACACATTGTACCGGTCTGATGGGATAAATTCCCGAGCGACTACACATTACTATCCCTTTCCATTAACAACAATAACAACATGCACCTTTCAACTATACCGAGTATTCACAAACTGATGTCGATAACAATCTCGGTCTTACTACGCCTACTGTATATATACACTTAAATGATTTCCCATGTACAACGACTACCCGTCCTACTCTCGAACGGCTTCCAGCACTTCATACCTGAAATAGGAAAAGAAGAGAAAGGGTGGCCCCCAAGGGGCTCAGCACCTTTGCTGGTATGGTAATCCCGCAGCCCACATGCTACCGGGCCATGCACAACTAATTGTCGTCTTAGCATGTGGTTGATTATATTTAAATCGTGCATGCAACTGTAAACACACAACACACAACATTTCGACTCAATGGGCTCAATAAACGGATAATACTTATTTATTTGATCGGTCACTCATGGTATTCATTATCCCTAGAGTTTTCTCCTCTAATGGAGCTACTTCCTTAATAGACGACACTTACCCGTTATTCAGGTTATCCTTAAACGCCTCTTGTCACAAATGGGATTCTTATCCATGACCCACATACTCCACATTTTACAACGTATAACATGCATCCCATAACAACACATAACAACACTTTCACGTTTCAACGTGCACATAATAACATCGCAAAAGAAATTGCATTACAACAATATCACATAACATAACGGGAATGGTTCTCTTAGGAACCGACCCAAACATTGTTAATACACTGGTGAGCCTAGAGAATGTTGCCAGTCTCATGATAAGCTCGTTACATAACTTGTTACCGTCTCGTTAAATGAACGGTTAACTTAACACAAGGTGTCTCGGATATAGTGATCCAAGCACACCGAACAAACATAACATAGTATGCCCCTGTGGCCCGACGTGAGTCAGTAATAGCCTTGGTTAAGCTAAAGGGAAGGTTGGGAACCAAATTGGAAAACAACCATAACATACAGAGAGGATCGAACCTGATATGACAACGACCCCCATACTCACACGCGTGGCCGGAACAGACCGGACTCCTCACTTCCCCCGTTAGCACTTGTCAGAAGTTCATCATTGAACTTAGTTAAACAATCACCACATTGGGTTAAGTCTTGTTAGACACACACAAGGGAAGGGAGAGTCATACATTCACACACAAACATCACACACAAACATCACATAACTAACTCACGCATAGCCGTGGTTAGAATGTTCCTTAGGTCGGAAACGTTATCACCGGATACCGTTCTCTTACGTTCACCTAATAGTGGTTAACTAGCCCTTCAAGCGCATTCGAGGTTACCGGTATCGGCACGTAAACATACAACAACAATAACGACTGTAAACTCGTTTCATGATTTATCTCATAACGTGGCAAACATACAGAAAAACACATTGGCATACAAGCGGTGTAATCCGGTAGGACACAGGTTGCAAGAAAACCATACCTGTCACCGGAGTCCACTTTACCATGTCCACTTATGTTCCTCGAGCAATTCTCGAACAACTGACAACATTACATGTATTTTTATAACATCGGGGTAACTTGATTGTTTAAAGTCTAATGCTTATAACTTTTCCCCGTTAACTTAGTTACATAACTTCACTTTTTAACTTGTTTTACTTTACATTTTATTACTACTTTTCACCCACTTAATTGTCATTAAAACTCACCTAACATGTCCTTAACAACCTCATAACATCATTAACCATCAATCCCCATTATTACACACCATTTCCATACCTTAAACAAAGTTTTTGGTCCATACAGTGGCCTGTCCGAACTTGTGTCCGAACCTCCAAGTTCGGACGCAAGCCGTGACTTTGAACTGAAAACAGACACACGTCCGAACTTGTGTCCAGACTTCGGAAGTTCGGACGTGAGTCGGGAATCTCTTAATGCGGAAATCCATGCGTCCGAACATGTGTCCGGACTTCCCAAGTTCGGACACAGTTCGAGTGTGCAAGATTCTTACCCAACAGAGCCTGTCCGAACTTCCATGTCCGGACGGAAGTTCGGACAAGGCAAAATGCTCAATTTCCAAGCCTTTAAACACTTAGCCAAATTCCTCCAAAGCCTCCAACACTTATAGTATCTACTCCCTAGGTTCCTAAGTGATGTTTCATGCCTGTTCTAACCATTATACCAAGACATATCTTCCACACAAACATCATCATCCAAACATCCTTTCTTACAAATCAAGACTCCTTATGTCATTCTTACAATTCCTTTTCCAAGCTTACACTTTCTCCTCAATTTACCAAAGTTTGCCTAAGTCTCAACTTAAGTACAAAATGACTTTGGTATATACCTAAACCCCAAAATAATACCTAAAGCCAAATTACACTCTAGAACACTTCCTAGTTCACCAAATTCCTTTAAAACACTTTGAACTTCTCATACATTTTCCTAAATTTTGACATGGGTTCCCTTAGCACATCATCATTCCAAAACTCATGGTTTTCACCACTAAACATTCAAGAACACCTAAATCCACCAAAAACACCATCACACACAAGTCTTCTCCAAATTTACACTACATCACAATATAGTGCACCATTAAAATTGCTTGGCACTTAGGCCCTTAAATAGCATGGCTCTTAGGCCCTTAAATTGCATCAACCTTAAACACTGAATTTCCCACATAAATAATGCCTTTGACCTGCAAATACACCCAACAATACATATGTTCTTTTACTAGTCTCCTTGAGAACGCTTTACTAAGTCATTCACCATTTGCTCTTTAGGTAGTTTTAACAAGCATTCTAAGCTCATTTCTCCTAAGGCATTAAACAACATTAGATTAGCATATTTACCTCTTTTCCACACAAACTTCCTTCTTGTTTCCTTATAAAACCGGTAAGGTATTTGATTCCTTGTCAACTACTAAACAATATATAAACATTGAAATGAGTATACAAGCTTTAAGCTTCTTCTCATTGTAAACCCTAGGTTTACATTGTTTCAAAAACATTAATGTAGTTGTTTTACCTTGATCTTTGAAGAGGGTTTGAATATCTATGAAGAGAGGACTCCACCTAGTCCATGAAAGGTTGGAATGAAGCTAGAACAAAGTCACACAAAGAGCACCATTAATGTGCAATTTCGGACAAGGCAAAAACATGGAGGAAATATGATTTTTCTTTGAGATTCCTTACCTAGAAGCAAAGGAGATCAATAATATGTAGAAAGACAAGCTCAAGCTCCTTCAATGGTGGAACTCCATGGCACCGAAATGGGGCTCTTGAAGTTTTGAGAAGATAGGAATGAAGAGCTTGATGAGAGGAAGAGATTGGTGGTGTTTGTTTTTGATTTGGACAAGTGAGCTAGATTTTACAAGAGGTCAAAGCTTGAGTTTAATGGTGGTGGTGAGTATTACCGTGAGAGAACAAGAAGAAGAGAGGTAGAAGAGAGCTTAGAGGCGTGTGAAATGAAGGAGGAAGGGAGAAATGAAGATAAGTTCTACTTTTAGAAGATATTAAGTAGTAAAGTAGAATGGTACTTTACTTTATAAGCTTTACTTTACTTATTTGATTTCTTTTACATATTGGTGACTCACACCTTGAAAAACCGGCCCCCATATAGTTAGAAGGGTATATTAGTCTTTGTTGACCAATTTAATTACTTATAACAATATATGTTACAAACTAGCTTATAAAAGTTACTATTCATGAAAACAAGGCACATTGTTGTGAAATTTTGATTTCCCATTGATATAGACTTCCAAATGTGATACTATATAGTACACATGTTAATTAAAGAGTAATGATGGACATTTAGCCATTCAAAACTCATTTACAAGACAATTTTTCAAAAACATGCTTTAAGACTCCTTAAAGCACATTTTGTGTTTTAACTTGTTTTCAAGCTTGGTTTTCTTTAGTAATTGATTTAATATGTTCATTAGCATATGAATAAGGTATAGGTATGACCATTAGGTCTTATACAAATTTATCCCAAGCTTAGAGCACATTTTGCTCTTATTGACTTTAAGGTATTTTCTTGTGTTTTGTTTGGTTTCATTGTCTACCAAGGTTTCCTAAGGACTTAATTAGCCTTATTAAATCATAATTGAATATTATAAAGTCTTGGTAGGCTCTTTGGGTCCTAACCAAGTTCACTCATAGCTTAGAGCATGTTTTTGCTCAAACTGTATCTTAGTGCTTTATTGCATTTACTATGGTTTGAATTGTTCACTGATGTTTCTAAGGCACTTTTTAGCCTTTACATACCATAGTTTAATATTTAAACAATATATCAAGGTTTGGGGTATTTCATAATGTGATACAAATTAATACACATGTTGATTAAGGTGTAATAATGGGCATTTAGCCACTCAAAACCCTTTTCTAAGACAATTCTCAAAAAGGTGCTTTAAGGAGTCTTAAAGCACATTTTGTGTTTAAGCTTGTTTTTGAGCTTGGTTTTCTTTGTTAATTGATTTAACATGTCCATTAGCATGTTAATAAGGTCTTATAATGATATTTGGGTGCTAGTCAAAGTCACTCCAAGCTTAGAGCACATTTTTGCTTAAATTGCCTTTATGGTGTTTTCTTGTGTTTTCCTTGGTTTAAATTGTCTACCAATGTTTCTAAGGCATGTTTAGCATTATTAAATCATAACTTGATGTTTACTTAGCATACTTAGGTTTGGGGTATTTTACTATAGCTCCGTTAATAAATCTTCCCTTGATAACTTGTCAACTTATTCACTAAACAACGCCAGACTACACAAAAAAACATTGCTTAATTAACATCGTCTAAGTCTTTCCCATTCTACCGCTCTTTTCCTAAAAATGTCAAACCTAACCCCGGAATGGTCCACACGTTTTTAGGAGGTTGTTAATCTGCTACACATCGCTTAAGGATGGATTTGTTCTTGGTTGTAGACCATTCTTAGGTTAAGATTGACGTTTTTATAAGAATATTGATGGGATGCGAGGGACTTGGACGATGCTGATTAAGTAGTGTAATTTGTCCAGTCTTCATCATTTAGTGAATAAGTTGACAGGTTAGCAAGGGGTTAATCATTTATTAAGGAATTATAGTTTGGGGGCTCGTAGTTAGAGATACCATAACCTCAAGGTGCTTACCAATAATTATTATAAACACAAGGTGGTTAATGTATTATCCCAGAACCTTAAGGCGGTTCCTAGTAATTTACTCGAATTATTATTATTATTATTATTTATTATTATTATTATTATTATTTATTATTATTATTATAGAAAAAATATATAGATTATATATAATATTAATATAGATTAAATATAATATGAATATATGTTGTATGTAATATTAATAAATATTATATTAGTTTAAATAAATAGTAAAAGCTATTATATAAAATTAAATTAAATATATACTCCCTCAAGTTCTAATACTTGATTTTCTAGCTCTATGCACAAAATTAAGGTGAAAAAAAAAATTAGATTATTTTGCCCTTACTTTTTACATTTGACATTCAAATAATTTGAAAAGTAGAGTTGTTAAATAAAAGGTGAGAGGTGGAATTAGAAAGTAGTTTACAAAAAAGGCTAAAGCATCTTATATTTTTAAAATAGTGAAAGAACCAAAAAATCATATTAAGAACAGGAGTATTATATTATATTTATAAAAATATACATATATATATAATAATAATAAACCGGGAGCCAGACTTAGTTGCAGGCCTAAAATTTTACCGAAACCCAACCCAGTTTTCCATTCTAGCCTGATTTGTTGTTCAAACCCGTATGAAAATTTTATTAGACGAGCTTTTTGGACTTTATTTCTAGACTAGACGGAGTTGGACCGCAAGACTGAATCAGTATTGATCAGCTCTAAGAATTAGGGAAGTAATTTGAAGTAGTATTCATTTTCTTCGAGACAGCCATTCTTGGCTTCCATCAACCGATTTGAAAGACAACATTATTTGATTCAAAGACAACAAAACAATAAAAAAAAAAACTATGAATAAATGTTAATTTGACATCCACATATGAAAGACAACATTATTTATTCACCATCTTCATTCTTAAAAAAGATAAAAATAGGATCCTCGTCTAAGTGATATTGCATTCAATATATATAACTATATAAAATAGGATATTCGTGTGTAACTTAATTTCTCTATTCATAAAGAAATTCAAGTGGTTAACAAAATATTTAAAAAATACAACGACCTGTTGAGAGTGGCGGGGGGGCAATATATATATGAACAATAACAATTTGGCGAGATGATTAGAATACTGAAAATGCAAGATCCGGAATAAACAAAAATTAATTTTAATTTTTTTGTTCAAAAAAGTGTGAATATCAAACGGCTATAACAGCGGACCAAACCAATGGTTGAGAATATTAGGGATGAGTAAATAGTTTGGGTTTTTTCACGTTTGTCATGACAGTAGCCAACGTGACCAAATAGAATTGAAACCCGTGGGACCAAATCAGAATTGGTCAAAACTAGTCTGGAGTCGATTCGAAACCGAACCTGTATGCAAGCGATGGATTCGGGACCGAACCAGACCTGGAACCGCCTAAAACTGACATCAAAATTGGAATTGAGAGAACCGGAAATGGTGGAATCACACCGGAACCGATCAAAGTTACCATTGGTCAAACATCAAAACTATGTCATTTTGGCTCAATGGCGTGCACCCGTTTAAGAATAGAGTCATTGGAACCGGAACGGAAACTGGAACCGGCCTGAAATAGCCCAACAACTCTTTTTTCCATGTGTGTAACGACTATAAACGGTCATTTCCTCCCAAAACCCGTATAAATACATCATTTTTTCTCATTCTCATCACACAACTCATCAGACACTTCCTCTCTCTTATTACTACTATTTTCTTGTGCAATTAAGTGCTATTAAGCTTTTTAGCTACTAAAAAGCTCATTTCCCACATTAGCTCAATTCTCATTTTCCACATTTCCGCAAAATTTCTAGGAGAGCCAGGAAGGGAGTGATGTCTTCTTCCAACCTCCCAATCGATCCAAATTTTCAAGTTGATGATCAAGACCAAATCAATGAGATGCAATTGGGGTATCATCAACAACAACATCATTCGCCTCTATCATTCCCGTAAGGTGGAAGTTACACAATTTCTCAACATGGATCTACTAACATGGGGCCAACACAACCATCAATGCCCTCATTGGTAAGTTTTAATATTAGTTCCAATTTATTTTATAAAAACTTCAATTTTTATTACATTCTTATCTTAATTATAGTCTAAATCAATATTTTTTCGTATTATAAGTACATCCTCTACCCCATCCGCTGCCCACAATCTTGATCAAGATAAGGAAGATATCAAGATGATGATGCCGATAACATGCCATCAAGAAAGAAACCGACTTCTTGGGTGTGGCCTTACTTCACAAAGAAAGAAGACCGTAAAAAGGCCGATACATACAAACAATATTGCAATATTTGCAATAGATGAATTGTATGGACGGTGGGCACCGGGGAACCAGATCTTTGCAAAGCACTTGAAGACGCACATCATCTACAAGGATACGACAATGGGGGCTCTAGTGGTCACTATGCTTACCGGGTTTACCAACCAATAACCCGATCCAGGTTTTTTATATGATAGAGAAAGAATGATATATGACATGTCTAGATTTACTAATGCTGAACAATTGCCTCTTAATTTTGGTGAAAGCTCTTTGTTTGCACCACTTTACAACCACAATATAGTAGAGTGCCTAGGAATACGCTTAAACATAGAGCTTTTGCACAACATAAGCAAATAACTAGAAACAAACTAATGGAAATGATGAATAAATTTGATGGTCGTGTTTCCTTGACTAGTGATATTTGGACGTCTACAACTAATGAATTGTCTATTTGTGTTACACATCACTGGATTGATAGTTCGTGGATGCTTTAGAAGCGTATTATCGCTTTTGATATTTTCGATGATGCACATACCAGCCATAATATTTCTAAAAACTGATTGAAGTATTATCTTAGTGGAATGGTTAGACAAGTTGTTCTCTCTTTCTTTAGATAATGCTTCGAATAATGTTAAGTGTGCACAATATCTAAAACATAATAATAAGTTCACACTCATGCATGATGGAGATTCTTGCATCTTCGATGTTGTGCACATGTTTTAAATTTGTGTGTTCAAGATGGTTTACATCACTTGTTGCTACACTAGAACCACTTAGGCATGTTATGAGAAAATTAGCAAATCACATCCTATTAAAAATAAATACAAAAAATTATGCGAGCAAGCCGGTATATGTCCTTGTAATTTTGCTCCTAACACCCCACTAGATGGAACTCCACCTATGATTTTTTAGTTAAAACTAAGAAACATCAACTCATATTATCTCATTTATATAACACTATGGTTGTTCAATTCGGTGATGATTTAATGACTCCAGATTTTTGGACAAAGGCTAATGTTGTGTGCAATGTTTTAAGATGTTTTGATATTGTAACTAGAGTCTTTTCATTAGTTTATGAACCTAATGTGCATCTTGTCCTAAATGAATGCAGTACTATTTTCAATGTTTTGCATGAGAGCAAGAATGTTAGTGGGATCGATGGGTTTATTAAGGATATGATGTCTAAATGGTTTACATACTTCTAGAAATTTCCTTTGATTTATTGTCTTGCAACTGTTCTTGATCTACAAATAAAGTTGGATGGTCTGACAAAATTGCTTGATTATCATTATCGTATTGTTCCAGGAGGCCCACTCGTGATAGGTTATGTTGAGCAACATGTTGCAAAGTTTGATAAAGCCTTGAAAAAGCTACATGATGATTATAATTCAAAGCTTCATTCGCATGTGCTTTCTTCTGCTGGTGGTAGTAGTGGTTTCTCTTCTAAACCACCACGCCCTGGTAGCAAAAAAAGTTCTTTGACATCTAATATTTGAAAAGACCAAAATCTGTTCAATCGGGTTTCAGATTTTGTACTTATGATGATTATCTTAACTTAAATTTTAGTTTTGATGATGATGATCGTGATATAGATGTTCTTAAGTGGCTCAAGAACATGAAGGCAAGTTTCCCATTCTTGCAAGGATAGCCTGAGATGTGCTAGCAATTCCAGCATCAATCGTTGTTTATGAGTCAGCATTTAGTGCAGGCAAATAAGTGTTGGATGAAAAAGATCAAGCCTTGCACCAGACTCAATCGAGGTTTGTGTTGAGAAGTATTATTCGGACTTAGCCTAGTTGTGATCCCAAGCATCCACATTGCAATACGAAGGGCTGATGAGTGGTTTGAGATGAATGAAGAAGACACCACTTTGGACTTCTTATCTTGTAATCATTTTAAATGTATTAGTATTAATTTTCTTTCATGTAATCTTTTAAGACTTGCAATCATGTAACCTCTTAGTTGGGATGTACTATTTTCCTTGTTAGGGTTTTCCCAATGAGGTTTTACCTAATAAGGTTTTAACGAGGTAGTGAATCATATTATATCATACAATTCTCTTTACTCCTCAATTTTTGCAAAATCAATCAAAACATATAAGTATTTGTTTCTTACACATTTAGGATTTTAAAATTGAGAAACAACTGATCTAGGAGTAAAGTGGACATAGAGAACAACGTGTGCGTGCAAACGGATCTCAAATCGAAGCTAAAACAAAGAAACTAAAGCCAACCATTTGGAACCGATATGGAACCGGTTCCATAACTGAAACCAGAACCAGAACTGGTAAGGAACCGGTTCTGTGAATCTGAAGCCATATACAGCCTTCGGAAGTAGAACCGGAACCGCCTCTGATTGGTTCTAAACTTGAATACACAAGTTTCGGAACCGGTGGAACCAGAACCAGTCGAAACCAGAACCGTGGCTAGCTTTATTCACTATCATTGTCTCTCATGTTTTACCCAAATCTCAATCATGACACAATCATCCTCCACCATTGACAAAACCGCCACCACCACCAGTCACTGTCCACACTCCACATTCCACTGACTCACCACAACACCTAACTACCGCGCTGCTGGCCTTATCAATCTCAGGCGATGATGATGGCCCGACAAGTGCTTCAGTAGTCTAATCTAAATAGAGTTTAAAGTAGGTGAGACCTCACCAGCGATCGTTCTTCCTTGTTTTCTTTTTCTTTTCAGGTAAAGAATGAGTCCTAAATCTGCTGCTTCTGATAGCTACTCAAACTTTTGTATTTCTACTGCTACTCCTATTTGTCTCTGGTTTCTTTCTAAAAATTCCTCTAATTAAATTTACGAGGAGGTTAGAATGATAAGCTTGTTATTCGTATCAAGATTCTTGTTTCATAAAGTTCATATTTGAACTAGAAGTGTTGAGCATGGGAGCAAGGGCACCAATTCCAGCAACAATCGTTGGTTCTGCTAAACTACTTCAAATATGAACTTTTAACTCTTTGTGAATGTCTATGTGTAGTGCGCATCTACTAGTATTTTCTTCCAATTAACTTTTACAGATGGTTGCCTTGCACTAAAATTGTCTTTCTTTTTAGATAATTGCTTGATTTTAACAAATAAAATTATCATATTGTAGATGGCTGCCTCCACTAGAATCCAATGTGTACATAATTTATTGCTTTGGAAAATGAGACTAGTTCTAAATCTGAAGCTGAATAGACTGAATTAAGGGCATCGTCATCCATGTTAGTCCCCCTAAATTAAGTGTGGGAAAGTAACGGAAGGTAATCCAACCTAAATCTAATGTTTGGTGTAATTTTATCACGGGTGTTGATAAAAATGGTGAGGAAAAGGCTCAGTGCATCCATTGTCAGAGCTTCATTGCAGTTGGCTCTAAATCTAGTGGCACTGGTTCTTTGTGGGCCCATTCAACATCTTGTGGTAAATGTCTTAAGGCAGACTCTGTTCAATTTGATATACTTTTGAATGTTGATGGTGCAATGAAAATTGGAAACATGATGAAGCTGAGATAAGATAAGCATTGGTTGAGATGATTATTGTTGATGATATTCCTTTTAAGTTTGTGGAGAAAGATAGTTTTAGGATGTTATTCTCTATTGTGTGCCCTAGATTTATATGCCATCTAGGTGGACAGTTGTTAGGCACATCTTTAGGCAATTGAGGAGGAGGATAAACTTGCCTTGAAAAGGTTTTTGAAGATGAATGAGCAAAGAATTTGCATCAGCACAGATACATGGAGCACCGTGCAAAATCTAAGTTGCATGTCACTACTACTCATTACGTGGACATGGATTGGATTTGCGTAAGAAGATATTTAAATTTTGTCCAATAAGCATCCATAAAGGAGAAGATATCGGAAAAAAATGTTGTAGTTTGTCTAATTGAGTGGGGTATAAATAAACATAGTTCCATGGACAATGCTAGTGTGAATTGCGTATGTTATTGATGTCGAGTATTTAAAGAAAAAAATCAAGATTTGGGGAACTAGTGTTGCATATTGTAAATACATGCAATGCGATGTATTGCCCATATTCTTAATCTAATTGTTGTTGATGGTCTGAAGCACTAAGAGGCCAAAAATGCTATCAGAAAGATCATAATTGTAGTGAGATATGTGAATAAGTCTCCAAAACGGTTTGCTAAGTTCAAGGCTTGCACTGAAATGGAAAAAATTGAGAGTAAGGCTTTGTTGAACTAAAACTAAGTACTTGGTGGAATTCCACTAATTTGATATTAGCTTCAGCTGAAAAGTTTAAGAGAGCCTTTGAGATCTATGTAGTAGATCATGAGATTCAACTATGAGATGTTGGATAATACTTCTTGTTTTCTTGAGAGTGGAGATTGGAATGTTCCAACCATGAGATGATCTTATTTCTTGAAAAGTTGTATGAGTTGACAAAGAAAGTCTCTGGCTCTACATATGTCACGTGTGACTTTTCTTCAATGAGATCATTCAAGTAGTTGAATGGCTAGAATAGTAGAACTGATGATTGGTTACAAAAATGATGGAGAAATGCAAGAAGCATTGAGGGTGATCTTCAGAGGATGAATATGCTGGTTTATATTGCTTTCATCCTTGACCCACGATGCAAGCTCAAGTATGTTGAGTTTGTTTGTTGTCTAAGATATGCACCAGTCCGATCATGGGAGGACGGATATGTAACCAAGTGAATTGTGCTTTGAATAAGATATTAATTGGTATGAAGTCAAAGCATTGCTCATTCAAGTGGTGGAAATAAGACTTCTTCATCACTAGCTACCTTAACTCTTCATCCTTGTTGCCCCAACTTCTTCAAATACTGAGCCACAAGTAATAAATTCATAGTCCGAGAGAAAAAAAAATAAATGTTAGAAGGAGATGAAACCTTGTCATACTTGGATAGATACTTAAAGAGGATCCAAACAAGGGTGAGTTTGATGGCCGAGTAGTGGAAGTGAACAAGGAAAGTTTTCTTGTCCTTAACTAGTTGGCTCGTGATGTTTTAGTTGTTCCCGTTTCCACTGTTGCATCAGAGCCAGCGTTTAGCACCAGGGGAATAGTGTTGGATGACTTTAGAAGCTCATATAAGTTCTTCTGCGGTTTAATCACTCATCTTCTCCAAAACTGGATGAAAAAGAAAATATTTTCAATTGAGGTTGAGGATGATGAACATGAAGTCCAAGAGTTTGATATCAATACTTATAAATAATTTTAATTTATTCATTTGAATAATACTAAATTATGTTTCTTTAATCTAATCTAACATGTTATTTTTTTCTTTCCTCTCAGATCTGGCTAAAAATTCGATTAGTGCAACAGTTTTAGGTCCTAATGATGTTCCCAAATGCATTGATGTTGGCTCTTCTTTCTCAAGTAATTAGAAGTATTATAATATTTGGATCATCATGCTTTCATGAGGGTATGCCATATACTGGTGATTGTAGTTTTACTCTTTGTTTTTTCTTTTGCTTATAATTACCTTGTTTATAATATTGACAAATATCTGTTTGCGCTAGTATTTCTTTTTTATTAGTTTTCCCTTGGAAATTGACAAATGTGTGGTTGTAGCTTGTGCCTGTGTTTCACTCATGACTCTATTTGTCAGATATATAGATTTGCCCGTTGTTGGAATCAACAAGAGTTGTATTTACCCACTGCTGGAATCAACAAGAGTGTAACGGTCCCTCCCCCCAATCCCATCTCTTTACCACATGAAAGATAATCATTGTGATAGTTGTTCCCCCTCTCTTCTCCTAGAGGAAGTTTAGTTAATTATGTTGTTTTTTCAATTCATGTTGTTTTATGGGTCTGTATGTGAAGATTCCAATCAGCTCGTTATATCTGATTTTTTACTTTGGTTTTGTCGGTTATTTCATGAAGTTTGATTTTGTTTATGAAGTTTGATTATTTCCATAATTTCAAGAACTTCGATTATTTCAGGAAGTTTGGTTATTTTGGTTATTTCAGAAATTTTGGTTATCGGACGGCTAACGGTTACTAGTGTAATATATTTTCATTTAACATTTGAAATGGTTATCAGTTATAAATGGATATTATTATTAAATTTGGCCAATTTGGTTATAACCAAAAGAGAAAATTCACAATATGTCACGGTTTGAGTTTGTAATTCACAATATACCCCTTTATGGAAAGTTGTCTCTAATATGCACAATTGAGTTTGAAATTCATAAAATGCCACTGTGGGGTGACAGACGTTAAATCGCTGTTAACCCTCTCTCGACAATGACCATTATGCCCCTGACAGAAAGTTAATTTTTTTTTAAAAAAAGAAATTTTAATGGCGTTGGTTCGAGGTGTAACGGCTATTTTTTAAACAACAACTTTAAAGTACACAAAATACCCTTGTTTGTTTTATAGTTTACAATATGCGACTGTTAAGTTTTATAGTTACAATATGCCACTGTTTAAGTTTTGATATCACAAAATTGCCCCTCTTTTTAGTAATGCTATTTTGAGTTCAAACGACTAGTTTTGAGTTCAAACGGCTAGTTTGAGTCCAACAACTCTTTTTTCTATATAACGACCTCTTATCATATAAACAGAGCACAAGCACCATACTAAAGTCATGGCCTTGTTTACAACTACAATCAATGAAAAGGTTCAAACAATCATTACAAATGTGGAGTCCCATCAAAACTTTACCCTCTCCCCTAAAGACACTTTGGTTAGAAGGCGTACTACAAACTATGGGCTCGTGATTCTTCAAGTGGTAGGCACCCAGGGATGAGGAGAGTATCAATCTTGCATCACTGGTGCCAACCCACTTAAGAAGAAATCACAAGCCCAACAGTTTTAGTATGCTCTTCCAACCGAAGTGTCTTTGCAGGAGAGGGTTAAGATTGATGAGACTCCACATTTGCAATGGATTGTTTGAAATTTTCATTGATTATAGTTTGTAAACAAGGTCATGGCTTTAGTATGGTGTTTGTGCCCTGTTTGTATGATAAGAAGGTATTTATATAGAAAAAAAAAGAGTTGTTGAACTCAAACTAGCCGTTTGAACTCAAAATTAGTATGATTGAACTCAAAACTAGCCGTTACAGAAAAACAGGGGTACTTTGTGAATATTAAAACTTACACAATGGCATATGTAAACTACAAAACTTAAATAGTGGCATATTGAAAACTATAAAACAAAACAAGAATTATTATATACTCTTAAAAGTGGTTTAAAAAAAAGTAGTCGGTGCACAGTCGAACCAGCGCCATTATTTTGTTAAAAAATTCAAACTTTCCATCGAGGGCATAATAGTCATTTTCTAGAGAGGGTTAACGGTGAATTTAACGTCCGTCACCCGACAGTGACATTTCATGAATTTCAAACTCAAATTGTGGCATATTAGGGACAACTTTCCAAAAAAAAAGTATATCATGATTATACAAACTCAAATCGTGGCATATTGTGAATTTCTCTAACCAAACACCATACTTTATTTCAAACTTTGATTAACGGTTATCCGTTCTAAACATTTGCTCACCACTAGACAGTATCATAATGACTTAGCGTTTAGACCTGCTCTAGCCACTGAACAGCTCTAGTAGCAATAGCCTCTCGACGATTGTGATAACAGCAGCCTTCTGGCTAGTGTAAAATATAGTTTCTTTTATTTTTTACCTAAGGCTTTTGTATCACTCTATGTTGTTAGGAAGATGTTAAATTAGTACAAGATGAAATAAAAGTTGAACTTAAAGATCACTAAATTCTTGGGGAAAATATTGAGCAGTTGACACTGGACTGTTACTAATATTTCAGGGTCCGGGGCAAAATAAAAAAAATGAACCTTTAGATGATATCAAAAGAATAAGAAATGGAAAATTTCACGAGATACCCTAAGGTTTGAGTGAATTTTACGAAATACCCCGATATTTTATTTTCATTATAGGATACTCTTGAGGCATCATTTTCTTTACGTGATATCCCTGAGGTTTCATTTTCATTACACGATACCCTTGAGGTTTCATTTTATATTGTTAATATCCCAATATTACCCTCACATCATATGCCCCCATAATAACCTAGTAATTTATGGTCACTGAAAAAAATTAAATATAAAAATACAAAAAAAAATAATGATCAACTAAAATTTGAATTTTCTTTTGAAAAATAATGTTATTAAATATACAAAAAACAAAAATAGTTAAATAAATGGAAATTTCTAAATAATAAAACAAAAATATTTTTAAAAATAAACATAAATTGTTAAAGTGTTACGTAGCAATGACTTAAACCATAGAAAAGTATAACAATAATATGAAACATATTAAAAGGAAATTTTCATATGATACGTATAAAAAATCATTATTTAAAATGAGAAAAGTAAAGTATGAAGAAACATAAAATATAATCAATCTTATTGTGAGTTTAATGTATTTGTTATAACTATTTTATGATTTTAAGTCTCCATTACAATACTATTAAAATTATGAAACAACTTATGTTTTTAAAGTAAATTATTTTTTATTGTTTAGTCATTTCTATTTATTGTAAAATTTTATTATTTAATTCTTTTTTATTTACTTATAATAATTTTTTAATATTGAATTCAAATTTAATACTATCTTTCATTATTTGTATGTATTTATTATATTTTAAAGTTAAAAAGTTTAACCATAAACTCTTGAGGTTATTACACGACATTAGAAGTGAGGGTAAAATAAGGATATTAGCAATATAATATATCAGATTCAAACGAAGGGATATCTCGTAATAAAATTGAAACCTTAGAGGTATCTCATAATGAACACTACTACATATAAGGTCTATGAAGGCAACTTTTATTGACTCTGAAAACTAAAAAATTGCCTTTGTAAACCAAATGAAACCCCAGAAGTATCTCATAATAAAAATGAAACATCAGAGGTATTTCAAAAGACAAATTCTTGTCTATAGGTGAGTGTAGCTAGGATGGCTACGGTTGAGGATATTTTAGACAAATTAAACAAAAAAGATAGGAGGGGAAGGGAGCGCGCAACAACGATGAAACCAAGGGATGAATGCATTTTTTTCTTTTTTTTAAAGACTTTTATTATTTAACTATATCATAATAACAATAACTTTAAATGGTTGTAACTTTTAATATATAAGTCCAAAATGGAAAAAAATTATATCATTGTTTACCTAAATTCAAGCTCTTCAAATCAAGACCAGTTATTAATATATTTTGACAACTTTTAAAAAATTTATTTTTGATACAGTAAAATGATAATATGATCCATTAATTTTATATTATGATTAATTAAAATTGATATTATGATTCATTAAGTAATAAGAGGTGAATTCAACGTTTTTTTAACTTTCCTAGGGCGGGTTTTGGGTGTTGGGGGGGGGGGGGGGGGTAAGGTAATCTATTTAATTAGAATTTGTTCTATACTTTATATAGTAGCAACTAACTCGACACGTTTTTAGGGGTTGTGGTAGCGGGTTTAGGGTCTAACCTTCGACGTTTTAGTTTTCCTAGGGTGGGTTTTGGGGTGTTTTGGGGGTAGGGTAATCTATTTGGAATTTGTTTTGTACTTTATATTGTAGTAACTAACTCAATGGGTTTTTTAAGGTTTGTGCAAACCCTAAAAATGCATTCAACGTTTTTTTATAGCTTTTCTAGTGGGTTTTAGGGTGTTTGGGGGGGGGGGGGGGTTAGGGCAATCTATTTGGAAGTCGTTTATACTTTAATGTGATGATGTACATATTTTATGTGAGAATGTACAGGTTTTAATGTGACGATGTACATGTTCAAATGTGAGAATGTATTCAATTATCAGAATGTATATGTTTTAATGAATATTTGTACATGTTTGTATGACCATCTGTACAAGTTTTCTCCCTAATATGTACATGTTTTAATTTAAGGATGTACATATTTAATGATTCGTAAAAGTTTATGTGACCATCTGTATGTTTTTGTAGCGTGATCTTTCAGATTCGGAATTCAAGTTCAATGAGGTAGAAAGTTACTGTAACACCCCTCTCCATAATCATGATATAATCCCTCACGTAGCAATAATTAAAACGTCTCGCAACGGAAAATAAACAACAATTACAAAACTCACTCGGGTGTCACCGGCCATTACTCGCCCTTGCGAGCAACGTAGCCAAACTACATCCAACTTCCAAAATAAACAAACTGCTAACCGCAGTGATAACGAGAAACTCCTATACATCATACTAAATCCATAAATCATAACATTGACAAGTGAGCATCTACCCAATCTTAAAAATATACAACCTTACCATAAGACCATACACCATCTTCATTGCTATACAACATCTCCAACTACCCTGTTCCTACTCTTCAGCTCTGACAATGATCAACAACCTGTAATGGTGTAGTATCAGCGATAGACGCTGAGTATGCCGGGCCTGGACCCTAATGGTCACTTGTCATTTTAACCATCTTGTTATTAGATTGGTTTCATGCTTTTCCATTTTACAGTTATAATCACAACTGAAGCATAAATGTATAATATACATAATCAACCATCCAAATATCCATAAACATTTAACCATCCATCCAATCCAAACAGTCATAGAATAAATCAAACAACATTTGTATATCGAACGTATCGAGTATCAACCATATATTGTACAATGTACAATCGCCGTAGCGTTCACCATCCACTGTCAATTTATTTTAGTTTGGCTTTCAAGCCCCATCCATATGTACAATGTACATTCGCCGTAGCGTACAGTTTTCATAGTTAATTTACCTTAGCCTTGAAGGCTCCATCCAACCAACAACACACAATAAAATAACCACAAGTATAACCAATGAACAACAAAGCGAAACAACGAGAATAATAAACAAGTATTTAGTCTCGTCCATGGTATTGTTTGTCACTGTATAAGTCTCAATTGTTTTAGTGTTTAGTTATACCTAGTGACAATGTCTCGTTAAAACGACATGTCTCTAGTTACCCATATATTATGGCGGGTCACCCACGGCAGTAGCCACCCCAACGGTAGAGTCTTCGACCAACGAGCCATTCTAGCTCACGGGAAATTTTCTTGATACTTACGGACCCGTACGCGGACATCCTAGTATCGTTTTTGTGATCACAGCGCGCACCAAGAGCCACATCCTCTTGGCTTTACTTCCATTCCATTAATTAATTAATTAATTATACCATCGCATCGCATTACCAAATTTTATAACACAGCAGACTAAGGTCATTAGTCCAATCCGGAGTCTGTAAACTCGGGATCCAGTGCTAGATACAAGAGCGGCGTATAGAAAGGCCAATGCTCCGTATAAAAGTCTCAGATAATATGTATATGTTATTATCATAGTGCTACAACGTTTTACTTACGTTCCTTATATTTCATATAAGATAGCACCATAGCCGCTAGTTCGTTTATATATATAGTTCATATATACGAACCAATACTGTTACTCAACAACAGTAAATGATAAGCAGCTATAAATATACAGTTCATGCATATTAATTATCACATTCAGACAAACAATCTTATCACAGATCACACAACAACATACAGGCTATATCAACCAAATCCGAGCCCAAGGAGGCAACCTTAGGACAACTCGGATCAAACCCCTTTACATACCGTTCACCCTGATTGTATTACGGTGGAGTATGAATCAGTAAGATCCTATGCTCCGTGTAGTCCACTAGCTCGTCGAGCGTCTTGTCAGAGGTACAATCTAAACGGTAATAAACTATAAGTCAGTCTCCATGACTAACTACATCCGGTATCTCCGAATAATAAGTAACCCCGACAGTTCACCCCTGTTTCTACAGTTGTTCGTTACGGGTTTTCTCTAAACAGTCGGTTTTGTTACTTATAACGCGTACGTCATAATATTTCAACTGTTAAGTTTAATTCACTATTTCCTTTTTAATCTTATCCACCATCTAGTTTAGGTACGTAACCCATAGTTGCATGTATGCATGCATGATTATATTATATTATATTCTTTTTCTTATTGTATCATTTATTTTTTGTATTCTCTTTCGTATTGTTTTATTTTCCCACCATCCTTCATAATTCGACATGTTGTATAATCCCTTATCTTTAGCAAATAATATTGCTTCCAAAACTCATAACTTATAGTTCGTAACTATATTTTTTTTAATAACCACCACTATTAAATCATAGGATTTCCAACCAAAATATATCCACCTTATATACATTACCTTGTGTATTTATATATTTACCACGTAGGTAACTTCCATGAGTTTAATAAACTCTTATATTTTATGTTACTTTTTATCATCTTTTATTAGATGATTATTCCCATTAGTTGTATCATATTGTACAACTTATATTAAGATGATTATCCTAACATAAGTAACATTTTATGTTGTATATTACAACTCCTAAGGTTTATTCAATAAATACCTTAGCTTATAAATCCCATTTTTTTTATAGTTTGTCACATTATTTTATGTGAGTACCCTTCCTTATATTAATTCCATTAAACCACCTTAATACCATATAATTGTCATAACATTTATGACATTGTAGACCATAGTCTAAAATTCATTTTCCAACTCTTATTAATTCGGTATAGCCCCTTGAATTTATTTAAATTCCCTTTTGACCACATAACATCATGTAATGTTATACCAAAATACTAATACCATTTGATATGATATTTTTATTTCCTTTAACTTATAACCTATAGTGTTTTATAGAAAACTATTGTATATTGCCTCATAGGCATATACTAAACCTTATACTTTTCCTTAAACCATAATTTCCCTTATTTACAAAATCACCCCTTTCTTTTTACCATGTTATAATACCATTTAATATAACATTTCTAACTTATAAAAGGGTATAACCTATGGTTATTTTTTGTAAATTCTGAACAGCCCTTGTGCTATTCTATAGTTGCCATTTGGCCCTATTTATAACATATAGTTCACCATATCATTAAAACTATATTTTATACACATAACTTATTAAATTCTCTTAATAATTCTAAAAATCACCAAATTCCACCAAAGGGTTATAAATATCCTTATTAACCCATATACTTTCAATATTTACCATTCCACCATCTATTTTTCTCCAAAGTGTCATAATGACATTATAACTATATATATACATATATAGTTCATTTTAAATTCCAAAATCCACCAAATAAATCCTAAAAATTCCTAATAGCCCATGGGTGTTTAAAATACCATTGTACACCCTTTATTTCGGTAATAACATATTTACCACATATGTTATAAAATATTACCATTAAATACTAACTTTTATAAACCTTAAATAAGTTATCTAACTTATTTATTTTGGTCAAAACCTAGCATATGGTCAATGTTGACCTCCTTAATATTTCCTTGACCATTAATTCCTAATAATTACGGTTTGCACCCAAACTTTCTAGAAATCACCATTTAACCCCAAAACTTTATAAAATCTTATAAACTTTATTTTAACTCCTTTTACCTCTAATTTTCGGCCTTATTATTCTAAAGCCCCCAAATTTAATTTAATTACACCTAGACCCCCATTTATTTTCGGTAATGCACTTATACTACTTAAACTTAATTAAAAGCTTGTAAATGCATAAATAAAATGGCCTAAAATACATGGCCTTATTACAAACATTGGCTTGCAGAAATAAATTACACATAAATGTCCCAAACACTTATAATTCTCGGCCTCACCACACACTTTCCATTTAATTACCAAACTTCCACATAATGTCTTAAATTTGACATTTATGTTACTTAATCACTTAGATAAATTTACTAAGCCATTTCTTTAAACATTTAAGGTCAAAAATGACCTTATTACCATGTTCTCTCACGGCAATTAATATAGAAATAGCTTAGAACATTTTAACTTAGCAAAGTTAATGTTTAAGTGATTTATACCTTGATTTAGCTTGAATAATTCCTTGTTTGAATTCGGCCAGCCTTAGATAAAATTTCCAAAGCTTTTCTTGCATGTTTTCAAACAGCAAACAAGGCCTAGTTAGTCTCCAAGAAAGATCTAACCATAAGGAGTAATTTAATGTAAGATTTAAGGCAAAAATCACCTTAAAAATGCAAGGAAGTTCTAAGTGGTTTCGACCTGAACCAACACACCACAAGGTGTTAGATCCACCATATTGACATAGGAAATAGTTAGATCTCGAAATGCTACCTTGTTGTTAGGTTTTACCTTGGAAAAATGCCTTAAAAGAGGGTATTTCCTTTGGATCTCGGCCATCCTTGCTCCAAATGGCTAACCAACATATTCCACATGAAAAGGAGAAGAAGATGAGGCTATGACCAAAGTTTCACAGCCGAACTTGAAGGGAATCAAAAGTTATGAGCTTAAAGAACATTTTTACCTTAAAATGTAGATTTGGACAACCTTGGTCCCTCTACTGGTCTCAACCGAGTTTAGCTCTTGTTCTAACCTTAGAACACTGAGAATAATCCATAGGAATTGATGAGCCACGAAATCTAGGTGTTGGTAGTGAAGAGATGAAGAAAAGAGCTAAAAATGACATTAAAACACTTACATTAAGAGCTTAGGAGCTAGGTTTGCCTTCCATGCTCAAGAACACACTTGAGAGCTTCAAAGGAAGGGGAGAGCTCGGCTGGGCAGAAGAGAATCGGACAAGGAAGGGAGAAATGAGTGGAAAGGCTTGAATTATTTAAAAAGTAAGTTAATTTTCAAAAAGTAAATGTATTAGGTAGGAATTATTGTCAATCAAGGACTTATGCTGCCTCCTCTCTTATTGCAGCCGATTTCCATGGTCCAAGTGGTCAATTAATTGACCATTGACCATACTTGGTCAATTTGACTTATGCGGGCCCCACTTTAGGGTTTTATTAATATTTTAATATTAAATTTGTAAAAATTCGTAAATTTCTGGAATTAAATTCCTAATATCATATAATATGATATTTTATTATATTTAAAGGTAATTATAACCTTTTAGCCCATTTAAACCAATTTAAAAGACAATTTCACAAAAACGTGCTTTAAGGAGTTTTAGCGCACATTTGTGTTGCCTGGCGTTTCTGAGCTCTGTTTTCTTTGACAACGGTCTTGTTGTGTTCCTTACATGATATTTGATCATGTAACTCAATTTTATATCATTTAGAGGTCATTAGACCTTTAAGGTTTCTTAGAGCACATTTTTGCCCTTTTGACCTTGAAGCATGAAAGTGCTTGTTCTTTGTGTTGGAGTGTTTCCCAACAATTATAATATGTTTAGTAATGTGTTAATATGCTTAGGACAAATTTTTGGGTCCTACATAGTTCATTTGGGTATTTATTTACCCTTAACAGTCAAAAGGTGCAACATCTTGTTTTGTGTTGACCACTGTTGTTCTCAGTTGATTTTTCTAAGGCATGTTTAGGCCTTAATTAATGATTAGATATTTAATCCATGTTTAATAAGTTTGGGGTATTTCAGTCTACCCCCCTTAAAAAGACTTCGTCCCGAAGTCTCTCAATCAAATAGGTAAGTATATAAATGTATAACTACCCATTATTCCCATAATGTATATTATGTGATATATCATTTACACACATCGTATTGCGCTCATACAGCACATAGCCATCACGTTGTGGCGTTAGTTCAATCATATATGGATATAGGTGATCCATCAGCATCGTCATTTCCTATCAGTTCTACAAGTCCTGACAACCTTCCTGAGGTGTCCATAACATTCCATTGTTCCACATTCCATATCTAATGATTCATTTCGTATCTAGGCGATACCATATGTAATCATTCTATAAAGCAATATAATACATATCACAAATAGCATAAGAAAAGTACTACACATATGGTGTACATACAATCATTCAAACAAGTATCTCGTAAGATACATACATCCAGTGTACATCACACACAAAACCAAACAACGCACGCCCCGCGTAACAAACATAACCAAACACCAATTCACTGTATGCCATGCATACGAAACATTCACATGCCTGCATACTAAACAAACAACCTCGTGTGCCCCGCACACCACCAATTCTTTGTATGCAATGCATACGAAAACAACAAAATTTAGTGCACACATGTGCACAGCCAAGAGGCTCTACCCCCCTTAAAAGGGTTACGCCCCCGTACCCCACAAGTATACAACTGCCACTCAACAAGGAGCGCTGGATACTTGGCTCTCAAAGAGTTCACCAACTCGTGGATTATCCTCATATCCGAGAGACGGGTGTGACTCTAGCCCTTCTGGGCTCCACAATTCGTAAGGGTGTGGCACTAAACAATTTGTGCTCTCTCCCAAATTCATTCTAATGGGCCCACTCGCTCCGTATGAGGTGCAGACCCATGAACACAGGCTCAATTTGCCTTTCCCTTTTTTTCCATTGCTGTGAATCCACTTGTTTGGATCACTAGCATATATGCGTGTGTCTTCTCTCACTGATATTCAGTTTGAGATGTAATATGACATTGGCTACTGTTAGTACTTAGTGCTCTTTGCACTTGTCTTTGTAATACTAAGACGTACCAGCCTATATGTCCACAAAGATGATGTTTGTCATCCATGTCTCCTGGTGATTTGTTCCAGAGTAATACTCTGTTGTAGTTATCTCTTTTTTTTCCGTTTTTTACACACTCTTGTTGATATCCACTTTATCTTTGTGCATTCCCATTAGATTAATAACTGCGCGAGTGCAATACCAAAACACTCAGTCATACAGAGTGCAGAGGCGTAAACGCTCAACAGCTAATATCCAATGAGGCAAATAGAAAAGATGTGCGAATTATCCTGTGAGTGGTACATTCCGAATCCACTGTTCCTTGAGCAAGGTTTCTGCTATCATATAGCTTTATCTTTTCTCCTTGCGTAGTCACTTGTTTATGTCCATATCATCTGGTAGATTTCCCCTGGATTGCGAGAATTTACTCGATCCTTATGAGGATTCTACATATTTCGTCCATAATGGGTTTTCCTGTTGCTTTTTTTTTTTTGGTTCCTATCCTTGAACTGTTTCCTTGTCTTCCTGTATACTGTCCACTGTTCTCTGTTGAAGGTTCTTTTTTTTTTAGCCTTGTTTTTTAACTGCGGCTCTTCTCGTCCATCTTCGAGGTAATCCGTCTTACTGTCCGTAGAATGGAGTTGACTACTTCTCGTGTTCCTAACACTACTTGTCTACTTGCATGGGGTACCGTACTGATACATTACTACTTACCCGACTAACTCATAAATAAGTCTGTCAGGCCCACATGCTCCTAACGGAGTGCGGTCGTCCCATGTCTCGTTTAGTAAACTGGTAATGTCTGTCACACGGTTGTTGTGAAGTATTCTTTTGTCAATCTCCCTTTGATGGATATCCTTTTTTTTCTTTCTCTCTTCCTCTTCTGCTTCTTCTTCTTTTTTTTTTGTTCTTCTTCTTTTTGCTTCTTTTTTTTTGTGTAATAGTTCATGTTATCAGTTATCCTGTAATAAGTGATATTGCCTTTGTGGCAACCGTGGTAACTTGTATCATAGACTAGTATTATTCAACTCGGTGTAAGTAAAATCCGTGCTATATTAGCAAACTTGTTTCTCCTCTTTTTTTTTCTCATTGAGTACAACACATTTTCCTTTTTCTCCCTGTTTTTTATCATATCTCATCCATAGTTCATATTCGTCCCCTCATCCATGTAATTGGATGTATTGCAGATTGCATAATAGCTTGAGCAACTTGGCTCTTCACTTCCCAACCATCCTCACTGACGGTGGTGCATCCGCAAAGGGTATGCTTGTCCCTAAGGACTAAACATGTATCACTAGTAGTGATTAGCATTAAATGCAAGTATATCTGATGGTATTTGGCTAGTAGCCCTGTCTGAAACTTCCTCGTACGTTTAAACTGGTGTGTTTTTTTTTACAGTCATAGTGGCTGTATAATTTGTCCAGTTGCAGTGGTTGGACTATCGGTCCTTCCAAAATTGCATAGTTTCTAATCTTAGGGTTTGTATGAAAAAGTTTGAAAAACATTTTTTTTATAAAAGGTTAAAAGTAGTAGTTGTTGTAGTTGCATTTGCAGTAGCTGTTACTGTCTGTCGCTGCACTTGCTGTAGCAAGTGCGCAAGGCAGATGGAAATTTCAGTAGTTTATTGTCATAGCGCTTGCAATAGCAAGTGCGCCATGCAGGTGGAAATTCTGGTTCAGTAATTCCCGGTCTCATTGACTCTTCATCATTTGAGTATCGCTACATGGTAATGTAAGCATTAACATTCTGTTCATATATATATTCCGTCAAGGTTTAAAGCTTACTGGTACTGAGTACACATAATCTCAGAAGTCATACACAAATGGCGAGTGGTCCCCGACACACTCCCATGTACTAATAACATAAGTCTGTTTAACATCCAAGGTAAGTATACAACATAGTAATCGAGTCTTCCACCAGCGGTCTCATGGAGTTAGGGTACTCATGCCCTATCTACTCCCTTGCCCTTATAGGCTCCAGCATCAGTAGATGTCTGGCCATCCTGACCGCCTCGTGGTACTCCAGATCCTCCAGCTGAGGTCTTCTGAGTATTCTTTGGTGGCCTGTAATTACGGCTCTCTGGGTTCATCCAGCATTCAAATTCCCTATGGCCCTTCTTTGTGGCAGCACCGACAGACAACTTTGCGGCCTTCGCAATCAACCCCAGGATGGTCTTTCCCACAACGCTTACAGTAAAAATGGCGCTGGGGCTGTCTGGTGCCTATGGTAGTATTAAGTTTAAGTTACAATCTGATGATTAAAGGTTAAGGTCACAATTCATTTAAGAGGTAGGTGTTCTCACCCTTAGAAGGTGCAGATCTCAGAGGTTTAGCATCAATAGCTGGGCCGGTCAACTAAAGGACGGGCTCTTTCCCTTTCTTTCCCTTGTGACCCTGTTGCCCTTTCTTTTGGGAAAACTTCCTGTTTAAATTTTCGGGTCAGTATTTATAAGGTATTTAGTATGGTAAACAATTTAGAGTGGGATAAGTCCTTACTTTCCCTTTCTCTGGCCTCCTCCTGGAGATGCTCCTCCACCCTCAGACTCTCCCTCAGGGTTCTTCCTTTCCTTTGGCCCGAGAGTCTCTTCCCGAGTCTGGAGCATTAGCTCCGTCCTCGAGGCAGCCTCATAACACTCCTGGAATCTCCTTGGTAAGTTCTCACAAAGTTAATTGGTAATGTAGTAAGTAAATAATTTTATGGCTTTCATGTTAGTATCTGGATGGTAGTGTAGAGGGTAGCACCCATCGCCATCTGAATGCGAAATAATAGTCCTCCCGGAACTTCTCGACCCTCACGGTCTCTGAGTAATCCACACCGGGAATGGAGTCCAGCGAACCAATGAATCGAGCGTAATACTCATCCACGGTCAGACCTCCTTGGGTCAGTGTCTCTGACTCCTGGCGCTTCTTCTGTTTGAGATGTGCTGGGTAGTACTTCCCTCTCAGCAACTCGACAAAGGCAGCCCACGAAAAGTCGGGCGTAGCCAGGTGATGGTCCTTGACCAACCTCCACCAAGTTCTGGCTGCATCCTTCAGATGGAAAGCAGCAATGGCGACCCTCTTGTCGTCAGGTACTTGTAAAGCTTCATAGGCCTTCTCATGTTCAACAATGTAACGCTCCAAAGCTACGGGGTCTGGCTCCCCAGAATATGTAGGTGGTCAGGTCTCGCCAACTGACTTCAGCCAGTTCGTTTCCCTTGGGCTGTGGCGGGTGGGCTGGTGCTCCTCCTATCTAAGTACCCAGCTGTGCAAGAACGGCTACAACCGTCTCAGCAACTCCTGGAATGCCGGGGTCACCGCCTCCACCTCTTCCAGACCACGCCCTCTAGTTCCACCAGACATCTGTAGTACAGTATGTCACATAATTACTTGGTAAATTACCGTACACAACCAATAGATATTGAATTGCCTTAAGGCTAACCTGTCACGCAATTTGCGTTACTAGACACAGTATCTTTCTAAGACGAATCGTCTCGTAACTCCTAAATGTTTCCCAATTTCCCAAGTCTTAAGCTCACTGTCTTAACCTACTTTCTCGTCATCAGAGCGGTACTCCGCTCTGATACCACTTTTGTAACACCCCTCTCCATAATCATGATATAATCCCTCACGTAGCAATAATTAAAACGTCTCGCAGCGGAAAATAAACAACAATTACAAAACTCACTCGGGTGTCACCGGCCATTACTCGCCCATGCGAGCAACGTAGCCAAACTACATCCAACTTCCAAAATAACAAACTGCTAACCGCAGTGATAACGAGAAACTCCTATACATCATACTAAATCCATAAATCATAAACATGACAAGTGAGCATCTACCCAATCCTAAAAATATACAACCTTACCATAAGACCATACACCATCTTCATTGCTATACAACATCTCCAACTACCCTGTTCCTGCTCTTCAGCTCCGACAATGATCAACAACCTGTAATGGTGTAGTATCAGCGATAGACGCTGAGTATGCCGGGCCTGGACCCTAATGGTCACTTGTCATTTTAACCATCTTGTTATTAGATTGGTTTCATGCTTTTCCATTTTACAGTTATAATCACAACTGAAGCATAAATGTATAATATACATAATCAACCATCCAAATATCCATAAACATTTAACCATCCATCCAATCCAAACAGTCATAGAATAAATCAAACAACATTTGTATATCGAACGTATCGAGTATCAACCATATATTGTACAATGTACAATCGCCGTAGCGTTCACCATCCACTGTCAATTTATTTTAGTTTGCTTTCAAGCCCCATCCATATGTACAATGTACATTCGCCGTAGCGTACAGTTTTCATAGTTAATTTACCTTAGCCTTGAAGGCTCCATCCAACCAACAACACACAATAAAATAACCACAAGTATAACCAATGAACAACAAAGCGAAACAACGAGAATAATAAACAAGTATTTAGTCTCGTCCATGGTATTGTTCGCCACTGTATAAGTCTCAATTGTTTTAGTTGTTCATTATACCTAGTGACAATGTCTCGTTAAAATGACATGTCTCTAGTTACCCATATATTATGGCGGGTCACCCACGGCAGTAGCCACTCCAACGGTAGAGTCTCCGACCAACGAGCCATTCTAGCTCACGGGAAATTTTCTTGATACTTACGGACCCGTACGCGGACATCCTGGTATCGTTTTTGTGATCACAGCGCGCACCAAGAGCCACATCCTCTTGGCTTTACTTCCATTCCATTAATTAATTAATTATACCATCGCATCGCATCGCATTACCAAATTTTCTAACACAGCAGACTAAGGTCATTAGTCCAATCCGGAGTCTGTAAACTCGGGATCCAGTGCTAGATAAGAGTGGTGTATAGAAAGGCCAATGCTCCGTATAAAAGTCTCAGATAATATGTATGTTATTATCATAGTGCTACAACGTTTTACTTACGTTCCTTATATTTCATATAAGATAGCACCATAGCCGCTAGTTCGTTTTATATATATAGGTTCATATATACGAACCAATACTGTTAACTCAACAACAGTAAATGATAAGCAGCTATAAATATACAGTTCATGCATATTAATTATCACATTCAGACAAACAATCTTATCACAGATCACACAACAACATACAGTTATATCAACCAAATCCGAGCCCAAGGAGCAACCTTAGGACAACTCGGATCAAACCCCTTTACATACTGTTCACCCTGATTGTATTACGGTGGAGTATGAATCAGCAAGATCCTATGCTCCGTGTAGTCCGCTAGCTCGTCGAGCGTCTTGTCAGAGGTACAATCTAAACGGTAATAAACTATAAGTCAGTCTCCATGACTAACTACATCCGGTATCTCCGAATAATAAGTAACCCGACAGTTCACCCCTGTTTTCTACAGTTGTTCGTTACGGGTTTCTCTAAAACAGTCGGTTTTGTTACTTATAACGCGTACGTCATAATATTTCAACTGTTAAGTTTAATTCACTATTTCCTTTTTAATCTTATCCACCATCTAGTTTAGGTACGTAACCCATAGTTGCATGTATGCATGCATGATTATATTATATTATATTCTTTTTCTTATTGTATCATTTATTTTATTGTATTCTCTTTCGTATTGTTTTATTTTCCCACCATCCTTCATAATTCGACATGTTGTATAATCCCTTATCTTTAGCAAATAATATTTGCTTCCAAAACTCATAACTTATAGTTCGTAACTATATTTTTTTTAATAACCACCACCATTAAATCATAGGATTTCCAACCAAAATATATCCACCTTATATACATTACCCTTGTGTATGTATATATTTACCACGTAGGTAACTTCCATGAGTTTAATAAACTCTTATATTTTATGTTACTTTTATCATCTTTTATTAGATGATTATTCCCATTAGTTGTATCATATTGTACAACTTATATTAAGATGATTATCCTAACATAAGTAACATTTTATGTTGTATATTACAACTCCTAAGGTTTATTCAATAAATACCTTAGCTTATAAATCCCATTTTTTTTATAGTTTGTCACATTATTTTATGTGAGTACCCTTCCTTATATTAATTCCATTAAACCACCTTAATACCATATAATTGTCATAACATTTATGACATTGTAGACCATAGTCTAAAATTCATTTTCCAACTCTTATTAATTCGGTATAGCCCTTGAATTTATTTAAATTCCCTTTTGACCACATAACATCATGTAATGTTATACCAAATACTAATACCATTTGATATGATATTTTTATTTCCTTTAACTTATAACCTATAGTTTTTATAGAAAACTATTATATTGCCTCATAGGCATATACTAAACCTTATACTTTTCTTAAACCATAATTTCCCTTATTTACAAAATCACCCCTTTCTTTTTACCATGTTATATATACCATTTAATATAACATTTCTAACTTATAAAAGTATAACCTATGGTTATTTTTTGTAAATTCCGAACAGCCCTTGTGCTATTCTATAGTTGCCATTTGGCCCTATTTATAACATATAGTTCACCATATCATTAAAACTATATTTTATACACATAACTTATTAAATTCTCTTAATAATTCTAAAAATCACCAAATTCCACCAAAGGGTTATAAATATCCTTATTAACCTATACTTTCAATATTTACCATTCCACCATCTATTTTTCTCCAAAGTGTCATAATGACATTATAACTATATATTATACATATATAGTTCATTTTAATTCCAAAATCCACCAAATAAATTCCTAAAATTCCTAATAGCCCATGGGTGTTTAAAATACCATTGTACACCCTTTATTTTCGGTAATAACATATTTACCACATATGTTATAAAAATATTACCATTAAATACATAACTTGTTATAAAACCTTAAATAAGTTATCTAACTTATTTATTTTGGTCAAAACCTAGCATATGGTCAATGTTGACCTCCTTAATATTTCCTTGACCATAATTCCTAATAATTACGGTTTGCACCCAAACTTTCTAGAAATCACCATTTAACCCCAAAACTTTATAAAATCTTATAAACTTTATTTTAACTCTTTTTACCTCTAATTTTCGGCCTTATTATTCTAAAGCCCCCAAATTTAATTTAATTACACCTAAGACCCCATTTATTTTTGGTAATGCATTTATACTACTTAAACTTAATTAAAAGCTTGTAAATGCATAAATAAAATGGCCTAAAATACATGGCCTTATTACAACATTGGCTTGCAAAATAAATTACACATAAATGTCCCAAAAACACTTATATTCTCGGCCTCACCACACACTTTCCATTTAATTACCAAACTTCCACATAATGTCTTAAATTTGACATTTATGTTACTTAATCACTTAGATAAATTTACTAAGCCATTTCTTTAAACATTTTAAGGTCAAAAATGACCTTATTACCATGTTCTCTCACGGCAATTAATATAGAAATAGCTTAGAACATTTTAACTTAGCAAAGTTAATGTTTAAGTGATTTATACCTTGATTTAGCTTGAATAATTCCTTGTTTGAATTCGGCCAGCCTTAGATAAAATTTCCAAAGCTTCTCTTGCATGTTTCAAACAGCAAACAAGGCCTAGTTAGTCTCCAAGAAAGATCTAACCATAAGGAGTAATTTAATGTAAGATTTACGGCAAAAATCACCTTAAAAATGCAAGGGAAGTTCTAAGTGGTTTCGACCTGAACCAAACACACCACAAGGTGTTAGATCCACCATATTGACATAGGAAATAGTTAGATCTCGAAATGCTACCTTGTTGTTAGGTTTTACCTTGGAAAAATGCCTTAAAAGAGGGTATTTCCTTTGGATCTCGGCCATCCTTGCTCCAAATGGCTAACCAACATATTCCACATGAAAAGGAGAAGAAGATGAGGCTATGACCAAAGTTTCACAGCCGAAATTGAAGGGAATCAAAAGTTATGAGCTTAAAGCACATTTTTACCTTAAAATGTAGATTTGGACACCTTGGTCCCTCTACTGGTCTCAACCGAGTTTAGCTCTTGTTCTAACCTTAGAACACTGAGAATAAGCCATAGGAATTGATGAGCCACGAAATATAGGTGTTGGTAGTGAAGAGATGAAGAAAAGAGCTAAAATGACATTAAAACACTTACATTAAGAGCTTAGGAGCTAGGTTTGCCTTCCATGCTCAAGAACACACTTGAGAGCTTCAAAGGAAGGGGAGATCTCGGCTGGGCAGAAGAGAATCGGACAAGGAAGGGAGAAATGAGTGGAAAGGCTTGAATTATTTGAAAAAGTAAGTTAATTTTCAAAAAGTAAATGTATTAGGTAGGAATTATTGTCAATCAAGGACTTATGCTGCCTCCTCTCTTATTGCAGCCGATTTCCATGGTCCAAGTGGGTCAATTAATTGACCATTGACCATACTTGGTCAATTTGACTCATGCGGGCCCCCTAGGGTTTTTATTAATATTTTAATATTAAATTTGTAAAATTCGTAAATTTTATGGAATTAAATTCCTAATATCATATAATATGATATTTTATTATATTTAAAGGTAATTATAACCTTTTAGCCCATTTAAAACCAATTTAAAAGACAATTTCACAAAAACGTGCTTTAAGGAGTTTTAGCGCACATTTTGTGTTGCCTGGCGTTTCTGAGCTCTGTTTTCTTTGACAACGGTCTTGTTGTGTTCCTTACATGATATTGATCATGTAACTCAATTTATATCATTTAGAGGTCATTAGACCTTTAAGGTTTCTTAGAGCACATTTTTGCCCTTTTGACCTTGAAGCATGAAAGTGCTTGTTCTTTGTGTTGGAGTGTTGCCCAACAATTATAATATGTTTAGTAATGTGTTAATGTGCTTAGGACAAATTTTTTGGGTCCTACATAGTTCATTTGGGTATTTATTTACCCTTAACAGTCAAAGGGTGCAACATCTTGTTTTGTGTTGACCACTGTTGTTCTCAGTTGATTTTCTAAGGCATGTTTAGGCCTTAATTAATGTGATTAGATATTTAATCCATGTTTAATAAATTTGGGGTATTTCAGTACACTCACAGAAAGAGAGAGAAATATGTCTCGCTCCCTCCTCTCTCCTCAACGCTGCTACTTCCCTCGCCGGCGTAACCATGCCTCATCCTCCTCTCCACTAAACTCACCAATACAACCTCCAAAATCATCATCCCCACCACAAAAATCACCGCCACAACACCACAAACATATGTCCACTCCCCCCTAGTACCACTCCAGACGTCCTGTAGTCCTGCGACAACACAGACTCCACAAACATGGCAACACAGAGGTCTCCCCCTGGCACAACAGTGTTTATAGACAATATAAAACCCAACATCGAGAGTAGGTACAATATGAAGGATTTTCGACAAGTACGGTCAAATGGTCGGCATTAGACTCCCGAAAACCCCTCGCATACGTACCAAAACCAGATACGGTTTTGTAGAATACAAAAATAAGGAAGCGGCTGACCAAGCCATCCTAGAAACTAATGGGATGCTCTAGTTGATGGGAACCGACTACTAACACAAGCTGCTATCCAGAGAAGATTCACCCATGCAGTCCCACCTCCAAACACCAGATGGATGCCCATTAATCTAGAAGTGATTCATGACGGTCCAAGGCAAAACAGGGGTGACCCCCCTCGAAGAATGGAAAACACCCCAACCACCCCTTTGGCCAACACTGTACCTCTACACACTCCCCTTCGCAATGCAGGCCATATTTGCTTGGAACCGTCCCTTGCTATGAAGGAAAGGCTGCAGAGAGGAGTAGTTATCACCACCAACCTCCAAACGCAACATCAAGAGATCAGCGATAGGATGCATGCATGGGGTGAAAATATCAAAGAACTGGTCTGCCTCTCAAAGAATAAATTTATACTGATATTCCAGAGCCCCGACCAAGCACGTAACTTTCTATCATCAGACAAAGTAGAACCTGACTGGAAAAGGGAACCATGGCATCCCGACACTCTCTCCGGCGTGAGAACTACAAGCATAGCCATCCGTGGAATTCCTCCACAGGCATGGTCTGAAGAAACAGTGCACACAATCACAAGGCACCTGGGGAGAATCACTACCATTGATACAAACATGCAGGAACTACCTCTCCATCTAGAAGCTCAGGCCCAACTGGAAACGACAATTAAGTCGATCATAAACGAGGAAGTAACCGTGGATGTTGAAGGACATACATATAAAGTGGGCTTAATCGAGTTCTGGTCCGAGGAGATATCCCAACACAGTCAGGAAAACCATCCCAAAAGCTCACCCGAGGCTGCACCGGCGGAACTACAACATACGGCCAATCCCCTAGAAACGGGTCAACGACGACGAAACGCCCAAGTCGGAGAAGGAAACGGTCAACAGGAACACCAAACGCTGCATTTCGAGGGAAAAGAAACGATGTTCTCACATGTTACCGATGCTCAGGCAAAGGAGCATCACGGACATGAAGCCGCAATAATCAATGCAAAGGGCATTATCCCTGAGACCTATCCGACAAGGCTATTTCAATTCCCCATGCAGACAATGTTAAGCTTTTTGCATGCTCTGTTTAATTCCCCGATGCAGACGGAACATCCCCCTTTGGATCTAGTGCAGTCATTAAAACGCGCTACTGTAACGATTCAAGAGAATGTCTCAAGGACAGCCCAATCATTACATGTCCAGGTCGCTTCCTGTCCCCAGCATGCCATAACTGCTACTTTCAACCCACTTATACCCCAGCAAGTCACCACCTCTACCCCTTCACTACAAGACACACCTGCCCCGCTCCCAACCCCACCTTCACAAACCACGCCCACACGTTCCCTCTCATGCTCATCATTGCCCAATCATTCTCAACAAACCCACAACAAACCACTACATCACAAACCCCTCAAACTCCTCAATCTACTCGATCCGAAAACACACCGATTAACATCGAAGTCCTCCTCACCCCCACCCCAACCCAAAATCTAAACTTCGCATCATCAAGCTCCAATAAATCCCCTGGCCTCAGTCCAACTGTGCTATCTGCCCTGAAATGCCTAGAGTTCGGTAGACAAATACACTGCCACTACCCGCACCCAGAGAAATCCATAGAAAACTTCGCCCAAATTCTAAGACGAAGCAAAAGAGTAGAGGAAAGGCAACTGCATGGCAAATCTTCTCTGTTTCCAAAATATAAGAGGGATAAACAAAAGGGAGAAATGGGCACTCCTTTGAAAGGAAACTCTAGCATCGGGCACAAACATAGTCGGACTTCTAGAAACGCACAGGGCCCAACCACTCGATAATCAATTCAGCATCTGGGGACCGGTAGACAGCTCCAACACAATTGAGGTCCCCTCTACTGGACAATAGGGTGGGGAGAAATAAAAAGGAAGGGAACATGGAAAAGCATCCTGACTATAGCTTCCTTGGAAACCATCCCATGCTCATATCATGGAAACAAATATGAGATGGAACATACATAATGGGAAAAAGCCCGTTTCTGGTTTTGACGCTTGGAGTGGGAGCCAACCGCTAAGATCAACTTTCCCCCGTCTGTTCTTAATCAGTGATCAAAAGCATGCGACAATACATGAAATGGGGGTATGGATAGGCATGCACTGGTCATGGAATTTTCTATGGCGAAGGGAGCTCTTTCTTTATGAGCGTGCGCAGGTAGAACAACTTCTTCATCTGATAGACGCAGCAGCCCCGCGTACAACCGACAGTTCCGACAAGCTAATCTGGAAGGGCAACCCTGATGGAGTCTTCACGACTTCCTCTTTTACAAATCAGTAATGGAACAAACATTCCCAGCCCGGTAACATGGTGCAAGGCGTTCTGGCACAACTTCGCCCCGCCAAGAATAGAGCTTCTTGTATGGTTCTTTATACAGGGACGGCTACAAACCAAAGATACTCTCTTTGCCAAAGACGTAATCCCTTTGGGGCAAATCATGTGTGCCTTCTGTGAAGTCGCTGTTGAAACGATAGAACACTTGTTCATCCACTATTCAGAATCCCGTCAACTCTGGAGCCTGTTGCTTGACTGGTGGGGAGTTTACTTCATCTTCCCGCAATCTCCGCTAGAACTGTTTCTTGCTTGGCAAGGTGTTGCCTCCCGCTCTAGCAATTCACAGCTTTGGTCATCCACTCTTTTTCACGCCATCGCCTCCATTTGGTCCCGTCGCAACAGGATCATTTTTGAACAAACTGCAACGGCATGGCCAGAACTAGCAGACACAACGAAAAGGAATGTCATTGAATGGTGCAAGCAGGCGATAATCATCCCCGCTCACTCTGTTTTTTCTTCTAGAAATCTGTTTCAGCTCTTGTATGACCATTAACTGCTTCTGTTTTAGTTTTTTGTGTTTCTTGATGTATCTCCGGCAAGAAAGGCAATATGCCATAGTACTGCCTTATAACTGGGTCCTCCCAACAACTTATCAAAAAAAAAAATCTGTATGTTTTAATGTGAGGATGTACATGTTTTAATGCGAGGATGTACATGTTTTAATGAACAGTAATACAAGAATATATCCATTTGTACAATGTTTCTTTTACATTCTGTGCACCATAACCCTTAGCAGTGTCAATTTTTAATTTTTTTGAAAAAATTAAATACATTTTTTTATTTGTCAGGTCAGCATATGTAGCCAAGATGGCTATATTTAGATGTAGCTCAGACCTGTCGTTTCAAAAAATCCATTCACACCTCGGGGTATCTCATGAAATTTCTCACAAGAAATCGTACCTTAACAAAGAGTGAAAATGTAGTAGCTTCTAATGGATGAACCCAAAAATTGTATAAATTTATATCCCATGAAAGAGAAACTTTCAAAAATCGAAAACATAACATGTATATATGACATACGACTCTCTCTTATTTAATATCCTTCACTTAATTGCTAGAAAATATTATTTTCTTGAGTGCTAGCAAATAATCCAACGTATTTAATATATGTCAAGATTCATTTCTAAAATAATAGATTTAAGTCCAGATTTATGTCTAACATAATATATATTTTGAATAGGAGAGAGTAGAAAATCCATTTATAAAAAATGTGTGAGTTAACCATGAAATCCAAAAAGTATATGTTACTAGCACCAAGAGCATCCACAATAACAAGAGTGGATTCCATTCTCAAAATAATAATATTTTATTCTTTTCCTTACAATCTCTCTCGTCTTTTGCTAAGACACCCACTTCATGTGAGGGAATCCTAATACGTTTCTTCATGAGAGGGTTTCCTTCCTATGAGGGTTTCCTTCCTAAGAGGGTTTCCTTTTTGAGGAGGTTTTTTTCCTGAGAGGGTTTCCTACTGGAAAGAATGCTAACCAATATTTCTTAACACCTCGTACTTCCCGACACCTCATGCTTAGGTTTACTAGGTTGCCACCTAATGCTTGCTACCTACTAGGTTGCCACCTCGTGCTTACCTCAACTAGGTCACCGCCTCGTGCTTAACAAGCTGCTTAAGGTGTTTCTTAGGGAGAAAAGTGATTATGAAGGTGTAAAACTAGCTATGGGAGCATTTCCGGCTACTAGAATGTTACCGGGTCTTCTAAGATTTCTCTAAGGCTTTCCATCTCTGGTTATTAGGGTTTCCTAGGGTCTTATTAAGTTTACAAGGCTTTCCTAAGGTTTTAAGGCCATCTCCATGATTTCTAGGACTTTCGGGAACTAGGGTTTCAAGAATTTTCGGGACTTCCGGGAATTAGGGTTTCTAATGTTTCCGGGACATCCGGGAATTAAGGTTTTTCTTTCTTAACTTGGGGCATTTCATTCTCCCCTCCTTAAACAAAGCTTCATTCACGAAGCTTAAGCTTACCACCAAACTCAGTAGTACCACAAAACATTTACCTCTAGTGTATAAATTCCATAAGTAACATTACCACATAAAATAACAATTAGCACAATTCCACAAGTCTTAGATATTCCACATAATCAGATTAGGCAAACATAATCTCGGCCGGAGCTTGTTACTCTTCTGAGAACCTCAAAAACTGTGCAAATCAAAACACAATGAACAATTAACAAAAAATAAGTAGAACTCTAGATTATGGGCAATCCATGTCAATGGTGAATTTTGGACCATTTTGCATATCAACTTTTAATAAATCCACCAAAAGCTCAATTTGACACATCCCATAACCACTATCATCAAACCACCACTAAAGATCATAATTAGAGACTAGGGTTGTCAATCTAGACATTAACCCAAAATCTGACCTGAAATGATACGTTAAAACACGGAGATGGGTTACAATTTTCAACCTGAAAACATTTTTGGGCCGGGTTCGGGTTGGGTTGCTAAAAACCGGGGTCGGTTTTGGGTATGACCTTCTAATTAGATTTCAACCCACAACCTGAAAACATTTTTAAAAATTAAAAGAAAATATATATTCTTATAGGTATGCGTCACAACCCTAAATAAATTAATCATGTAACCATTTATGTTTGATGGTTTTATATGCTATATTATGTTGTCTTGGTGAATTGTGTAGAATTTGTGTTGATAGTACAATATTTTTAATTCTGGTTGATTTTGGGCCAGTTCAGGTTGATTTTGGGTCGATTTCAGATTGTCGGGTCGGTTTCAGGTTGATATATTATAACCCGTTTCGGGTTCAGGTCAATTTCAGGTTGAGTTGAAACATGAGCAGGTCAGGTTCAGGTTGAAGTCAACCTGACCAAAAACCCGAAAGTAACAACCTTATCAGAGACTAATCTCCTTAGTTATAATTCTATAAAGCTCATATTCAAGTTCCTCATAATCAATTCAATTGGAATTACCAATTTAGAAAGAGATTCAAATCCAAGAACGAAATCTACAAGGTAAGAGTGCGCTTACCCCATTACCAAAATGGGTTGATTGCAAGGAGACCTAGATAACACCCTAGAACTCTAATTGTCAAGTTTGATGCTATCTTTATTCCCTCTCTTTCTCCTTCTTCCACTCTTTCTTTTCTTCCTTTTTCTCTCTTTCTTTCCTCATGACTCTTTCTTATTCTCTCTTTTTTCTTAAAGTGTAAATAGGGAAAGTGATAGATATTGAGCTGCGACAAAGACTTATAGGCTGGGTTAGGAGAGACCATCATTTCCTTAATCCAAGGCTCATCACTTCATTACCCTCAGTTGAAACTTAGTTACACTTCAATCACCTCAATGACTTCCCAATCCTGACCGAATCTTGAATGACACTCGACATAACTGAGTCTTATGCAGAAATATACGTTATTTCGTCATCTCTCCCTAAAGAAAAAACTTCATCTATGAAGTTTGGTCTATCTAGAAACACCCCAAAAAACCCTCAACAATCACCTGTGAGACACATGGCCAATAAAATTACGAGACAATCCACATCTTACTCACCACCTTGAACAAACTCATATTTCCTTGATCTTTGGATACGACAAGCACACTTATGTGGGTCTTCAATTGGGAGTCAAGTGGGTAGGTTGTTACCCGCATTTGGAAGAGGATCTCCCAAACCGTAAAAAGATATTTGTATGGCGTATGTTGCATGGTTACCTCCTCTGAAAATTGTTCTTTCATATAGATGGAAGCTTGAAATGGATGTTTCTTGCATTTGGGGCCAGGATGAAACCCTTATTCATGCTTTTTATTATTGTCCTGGTGTTCATGTCTTATGGAGTTGGAAGACCTTTCCTTGCCCAAAGGATATTGACAATGACTCGGCTTTCCTTGATTGGGTTATCGCCCACTTGTTGTCTTTCTCCATTTCTTATGTGGCTAAGTTTATCTGTTTTTTATGAATATTTTGGTTTGCTCGATGTCAAGTTTTGCATGCGCAAGCAAGGGATATGGGATGGGTTGTATACAGGCTACAAGTTACTTGGCGATTGCTTGGACTCGCAATAATATAGGTAATATTCCTAAGATTGATGTGAACACAATTCCTTAACATTTTCTTCTAGTTTTCACGGATGGTAGCAATGATGGGGGTGGGCGATATGGCATTGGTGGTGTAGTTTTCCGTGAAGCATCTAGTGATATTGTGGCAGCCGCTATCAAAGGAGGAGCAGGTATAATACATCCACAATTTGTGGAAGTTAAAGCTTTATAATTAGGACTTCATTGTGTAGTTAAAATGGGTCGTAGGAATGTGTTTATGTTAACAAATTGTAAAGCGTTGGTCGATTATTTTCATGGTAGAGACAATGTTAGTTATGAAGTAAAAACTCTTTTTAGATGACTTGCGTGGTTTTGCAAGAGTTTCGTTTTATGAGGTCTTGTGGGGGTATGTTACTCGAGAAGATAATGTTAGTGCTCACATGTTAGCTACATTAGGAAGAGGTAGTAGGAGGAGGGTTGTTGGTTAATCATGTATTGGAACCTATTGTACGTTTATGTAATGATTAATATATAATGGGTTTTTTTTTAAAAAAAAAGGACTATCTAGCGATCATGGCTTCTAATTACTTGATCAATTTAATAATGACATGCAACTCAACTCATCATAAACTCAAATGCATATTATATAGCCCACACTGCTTACAAAATTTAACATAAGGCATACTTTGAGTCAAATAGTCACAGGTAATTCCTCTGCATGTGGTTTTCAACCTCCTAAGTAGCCTAATCGGAGTAGAGAATTACCCAGAGAGCTTGAAACCAAACAAATAACTTCAGTAGAGTGAAGATTTTACAAATTACCAGCCACAGCCAATGAGCCATCCAGATTCAAGTGTCAAGTGATTGACATCCGAGTGGTGGAGGACTGAAGTAGGGGACGGAAGGTCCTGAGTTCAAATCCTCTTACCACCCACTTTGGTGGGGGAAAGGATTTTATTCTCTTATTACTCATTCCGGGGGAGTGGAGGAAATGGAGTTTTCTCTCCGATTACCCAACCTAGTGGAGGAATGAAGTGTCGTGAAGGACGGTGGATGGTGGTGGGGGAAAGGAGTTTACTCTCCGATTACCCAACCTGGAAGAGTCGTCAGAGACGGTGGACGGTGGTGGGGGAAAGGAGTTTACTCTCCGATTACCCAACCTGGAAGAGTCGTCAGAGATGCAAGGGAGGTGCGCCGTGAAGGACGGTGGTAGGGGGAAAGGAGTTTACTCTCCGATTACCCAGCCTGGAAGAGGAATGGATGGCGTGTAGGACGGTCCCAAGACGAGAATGTCCACCCATATCGTCAGAGAAGCGGGAAAGGTTGTAAGAAGAGGTCAAGGAAGGTCCTAAGAAGATCTCTAGTAAGATGTCCCGTGGTGTAAAGTAGGACTAAAGGTTATGTAAGAGTTGATGAGTCGGGTGTTATTTGATTTGCCGTTGTGGCACCCTGGCCATGTGCCTATAATTATCAAAAAAAAAAAAAGCCATCCAGATTCAAGTGGAGCAACCAGCAATTAGCCAGGGTATTGCTGAATTTGCCCGCGGGTCATCACTCGATCGATCCCTGTTCTTCTTGTGGCAATTCTCTTTGGTCAAAATCCACCGCCAACGGTAAGTTCACTTCCTATATTCTTTAAGAACCGGGGCCGTTATCGGTGACCTTTAGTAATGAAATTCTCCTAGACCTTATGAACTATTATAACACATAGTTTTATCCTCAAAATTGTGAGCAGTTAAACCTAACCCCGGAATGGTCCACACGTTTTTAGGAGGTTGTTAATCTGCTACACATCGCTTAAGGATGGATTTGTTCTTGGTTGTAGACCATTCTTAGGTTAAGATTGACGTTTTTATAAGAATATTGATGGGATGCGAGGGACTTGGACGATGCTGATTAAGTAGTGTAATTTGTCCAGTCTTCATCATTTAGTGAATAAGTTGACAGGTTAGCAAGGGGTTAATCATTTATTAAGGAATTATAGTTTGGGGGCTCGTAGTTAGAGATACCATAACCTCAAGGTGCTTACCAATAATTATTATAAACACAAGGTGGTTAATGGTATTATCCCAGAACCTTAAGGAGGTTCCTAGTAATTTACTCGAATTATTATTATTATTATTATTATTATTATTATTGAAAAAATATATAGATTATATATAATATTAATATAGATTAAATATAATATGAATATATGTTGTATGTAATATTAATAGATATTATATATAGTTTAAATAAATAGTAAAAGCTATTATATAAAATTAAATTAAATATATACTCCCTCAAGTTCTAATACTTGATTTTCTAGCTCTATGCACAAAATTAAGGTGAAAAAAAATTAGATTATTTTGCCCTTACTTTTTACATTTGACATTCAAATAATTTGAAAAGTGGAGTTGTTAAATAAAAGGTGAGGGGTGGAATTAGAAAGTAGTTTACAAAAAAGGCTAAAGCATCTTATATTTTTAAAATAAAAAAAACCCAAAAAATCATATTAAGAACAGGAGTATTATATTATATTTATAAAAAAATACATATATATATAATAATAATAAACCTGGTCAGACTTAGTTGCAGGCCAAAATTTTTACCGAAACCCAACCCAGTTTTCCATTCTAGCCTGATTTGTTGTTCAAACCCGTATGAAAATTTTATTAGACGAGCTTTTTGGACTTTATTTCCAGACTAGACCGAGTTGGACCGCAAGACTGAATCAGTATTGATCAGCTCTAAGAATTAGGGAAGTAATTTGAAGTAGTATTCATTTTCTTCGAGACAGCCATTCTTGGCTTCCATCAACCGATTTGAAAGACAACATTATTTGATTCAAAGACAACAAAACAATAAAAAAACAACTATGAATAAATGTTAATTTGACATCCACATATGAAAGACAACATTATTTTATTCACCATCTTCATTCTTAAAAAAGATAAAAATAGGATCCCCGTGTAAGTGATATTGCATTCAATATATATAACTATATAAAATAGGATATTCGTGTGTAACTTAATTTCTCTATTCATAAAGAAATTCAAGTGGTTAACAAAATATTTATAAAAAACAACGACCTGTGAGAGTGGTGGCGGGGGCAATATATATATGAACAATAACAATTTGGCGATGATTAGAATACTAAAAATGCAAGATCCGGAATAAACAAAAATTAAATTTTAAATTTTTTGTTCATAAAAGTGTGAATATCAAACGGCTATAACAGCGGACCAAACCAATGGTTGAGAATATTAGGGGTGAGTAAATAGTTTGGGTTTTTTCACGTTTGTCATGACAGTAGCCAACGTGACCAAATAGAATTGAAACCCGTGGGACCAAAACAGAATTGGTCAAAACTAGTCTGGAGTCGATTCGGAACCAAACCTGTATGCAAGCGATGGATTCGGGACCGAACCAGACCTGGAACCGCCTAAAACTGACATCAGAATTGGAATTGAGAGAACCGGAAATGGTGGAATCACACCGGAACCGATCAAAGTTACCATTGGTAAAACATCAAAACTACGTCATTTTGGCTCAATGGCGTGCACCCGTTTAAGAATAGAGTCATTGGAACCGGAACGGAAACTGGAACCGGCCTGAAATAGCCCAACAACTCTTTTTTCCTTGTGTGTAACGACTATAAACGGTCATTTCCTCCCAAAACCCGTATAAATACATCATTTTTTATCATTCTCATCACAAACTCATCACACACTTCCTCTCTCTTATTACTACTATTTTCTTGTGCAATTAAGTGCTATTAAGCTTTTTAGCTACTAAAAAGCTCATTTCCCACATTAGCTCAATTCTAATTTTCCACATTTCCGCAAAATTTCTAGGAGAGCCAGGAAGGGAGTGATGTCTTCTTCCAACCTCCCAATCGATCCAAATTTTCAAGTTGATGATCAAGACCAAATCAATGAGATGCAATTGGGGTATCATCAACAACAACATCATTCGCCTCTATCATTCCCGTAAGGTGGAAGTTACACAATTTCTCAACATGCATCTACTAACATAGGGCCAACACAACCATCAATGCCCTCATTTGGTAAGTTTTAATATTAGTTCCAATTTCTTTTATAAAAACTTCAATTTTTATTACATTCTTATCTTAATTATAGTCTAAATCAATATTTTTTCGTATTATAAGTACATCCTCTACCCCATCCGCTGCCCACAATCTTGATCAAGATAAGGAAGATATCAAGATGATGATGCCGATAACATGCCATCAAGAAAGAAACCGACTTCTTGGGTGTGGCCTTACTTCACAAAGAAAGAAGACCCTAAAAAGGCGATACATACAAACAATATTGCAATATTTGCAATAGATGAATTGCATGGACGGTGGGCACCGGAACCAGATCCTTTGCAAAGCACTTGAAGACGCACATCATCTACAAGGATACGACAATGGGGGCTCTAGTGGTCACTATGCTTACCGGGTTTACCAACCAACAACCCGATCCAGGTTTTTTTATATGATAGAGAAAGAATGATATATGACATGTCTAGATTTACTAATGCTGAACAATTGCCTCTTAATTTTGGTGAAAGCTCTTTTGTTTGCACCACTTTACAACCACAATATAGTAGAGTGCCTAGGAATACGCTTAAACATAGAGCTTTTGCACAACATAAGCAAATAACTAGAAACAAACTAATGGAAATGATGAATAAATTTGATGGTCGTGTTTCCTTGACTAGTGATATTTGGACGTCTACAACTAATGAAGTGTCTATTTGTGTTACACATCACTGGATTGATAGTTCGTGGATGCTTTAGAAGCGTATTATTGCTTTTGATATTTTCGATGATGCACATACCGGCCATAATATTTCTAAAAACTGATTGAAGTATTATCTTAGTGGAATGGTTAGACAAGTTGTTCTCTCTTTCTTTAGATAATGCTTCGAATAATGTTAAGTGTGCACAATATCTAAAACATAATAATAAGTTCACACTCATGCATGATGGAGATTCTTGCATCTTCGATGTTGTGCACATGTTTTAAATTTGTGTGTTCAAGATGGTTTACATCACTTGTGCAAACGATAGATTTGACCTATTAAATACCAAGAAATACCTTAGAGAATAATAAATCAGAAAACCGTCAGGTTGCAAAAATCCTGGTTATTGTAGTAGAGTTTATGGGAACCAGGTATCGAACCGTGGGACTATGTGATAATTATCTAGACTTAGCAAAGGTTATAAATTGAGGGGGAATTTTGTTTTGTTCTAAACTGTGAATTATAATAAAGACAACAAGAATTTAAATAACATCTAATAATTAAAATAACAGAATATTAAAAGTGGTTGTGAATATGGAAGAATGGACTCTGGGTTCAGGTTTTACTCGTTTGATTAATTATGCTATTCTACCGGTTTAATTAAGAATAATTTGGCAAAATTCCTCTTATAGTCTTCAGATTTAAATCCTAAATTCTAATGACCTCGTTTACCAGAACATGCCAGGTTTGATATAAACTCAGGCAAAACACATGTAAACGGCTAGTTAAAAGGGGTATAATTTTGCATCTGAAATACTAGATTTATTCAATCAGAATAAATTTTTCCACAGACATAACAATTAATATGACCTATCTATTTATCACGGATCTGATCAAAATAGATTTCGTAAAGCAATTTAATAAACTCATGTAATTTATTAAAAAGCGAGATAATAATATTAATCGTATCAAATTATAATTAACTTGAACCGGTAAAATAAAGTGCACAATTAAAACAAACTACTAATGACCATCCCCCAGAGTATAAATAATCTAACCGGACATGGTAAATAAATGAGCAGAGGTAAGAGTAAAAGAAATCATCTGTTCGCTGACTCCTGCTCCGTTATTCTGACAGCCCGGAATAGAATTGAGGTAGATGATAATATATGGAGAATGGTGGGGCGTGAGTTTTTGTGGTGGTGGTCGAATGATTTGTGAATTGTAAATGGATGTGTACGTAAGTGAATTTGGAGAATGAATTTGTGAGTGTGTGAGTGTAATACGTGTGGTGATGTTTATGGGAGAAAGAAAATAAAATGGTAGTGGTGTCGAGTGAATTATGGAGAAGATGGGGTGAATGGATTTTTGATGAAGTGAATGGAGTGAATGGATCGACTGATAGGTGCGTGAATGACTGGATGATTTTTAGCTTGCAGAGCGTGGGTTTATATAGGCGGAGGACATGGGAAACAGACAAGGAAAAGAACGGTGCAGTAGGTGAGTGGCGGTGGATTGCAGTCAGAGATTTCATCGGGCAGTGCAATTGATTGCAGACAGATTTAATTGATGACCCGCAGCAGCCATTGATTGGAGAGCCGGCGTCACTCTCGCACAAATTAAGGTGGGCGATCGTCTGTAATAAATGAAGTAGCAGTTGGAGTGCGGCGCCGCGAAGAAGGAAGAAGAAGACGCCGCGAAGAACGAAGAAAAACTGCTTCGCGAGCTTCGTCCGCCTGTTGAGAACCGCCAGTTAACAGGCGGTCCTGCATCTCTTGTCCGCCACTTAATCAGGCGGAAGCCTCTGTGTGTGTCCGCCAGCTACGGGGCGGTCCTGCCTCTCTTGTCCGCCAGGCGGTTGCTGCTCTCACGTCCGCTACTTATGAGGCGGTCGCCTCCTCCACCGTCCGCCTCCTTGACCGCTAGTTAACATGCGGTAGCTTGTGTGGAGTCCGCCCCTCCTTGTGGGCGGTTGCAGGTGTGGAGTCCGCCCCCCTTGTGGGCGGTTGCAACATATATATATACGAGTATTCTTCACCCCAGATTCTTCGTTATAAGTCCGTTTTGGTCCCCGTTTGTTGCGTTGGAAAGTTCGTGAGGAGAACTATGCATTCTTGTCATCATTTCCTGATTTTATCATATAAATTGGAATTAGTTCCTACCCAAAGTAAGAGTTACAAAAAGCATAGAATAAGTGTGAGAAGGTGCGTAAAAAGTTACATAAAATAATGACCAAGCACCTATAAAACTATATAAATTTCACACTTATCAAATCACCCCACACTTAGCTCTTTGCTTGTCCTCAAGCAAAACTCTCAAACACGAGTTCAAGTCAAGCGAATGAAACTCAACTAAAAAGGAAGGACACAGAAGAAAGATTATTAGTTTTACCAATACAGGGGCATTTTTCTTTTTCATAAAACAAGAAGTCATTCAAAGCTAATAATAGAGAAACAAAACCATAAGAACCTCGCCTTTTGCAATGAGCCAATCCACCTTTACATTCTCAAACCGTTAGAACGACAAGGGGCATGAAGTAAGATCTTATTCCATCATACCTTTCAATGCCACATACTCTTGATCCATAGAGAAGATTATATTTTCATTTAGCACAATGATTGCACACATTTTTTTAATTTAAGCGCTTTTAAGTTCTTTCACCACAGACTTTTCTCTCCACCCATGTAACGGCTTTGGGTCAACTATCCCAGATCACAAGGACCTTAGGTAGCTAGGTGATGAGGCACCCCAAAGGACTTAATAACCAAGGACGAGGCCTGACTTTGGATCAGAATTAAAATTAAGCATGCTTAGGATCAGCGGAGTACCTGCCTTGTTCTTTTCCAACCATTTCAATCCAGACATTCCAAGGCTCAAGGCTAAAAAACAGGGTTCAGATGGTGAGTATTCTCAATCATTATAGTATTCACAGAACATAGACTTCCTTTTAATCAGTTAAAACCAGAAAAAATTAAAAATTTTGTACCCCATTATCAGCTAACCAATTATATCCTCTATGGCTTCCTTCCAAGTCGAGCAACACAGCAGGAGTCAAACAAATGCAAGATAAAAGAGCTCAAAGATACACAAAAGATAAGCTACGAAGGAGGTTACCCCACCCCACACTTAGAGTGAAGCAATGTCCTCATTGCTGTGGAAGTATTAATATTGTGCAAGCAATCCAACGGGAAACAAAAGTAAGACATATAGTAGTTCAGAGGGGAGTATGTGTAATAGTAAAGAGTGAAAAGGATTTAGAATACTCCCAGAGTCCGTTCACGGTGTGTTGCACGGTCCACCCCACACTTGAGTTCAGCTGTAGAATTGCGCAAGATGTGCCTGGAAAGAATTCTAAACAGCCAGAAGAACTCAAGTTATTACTGCCTCATGCGCTGCCACTCCTTAATGAAGAAAAATAAGCAAATAGACTAATAGCATTATATATATATATATATATATATATATATATATATATATTTTATAATATAATATTAGACAAAGGATTGAAACACACAGAAAAACTTGAAAGTGAATGTAAGTTCAAGGAATAAGATAGAGAATTCTTCCTGTAAATTGAAAATAAGTGGTGGGTTGCCTCCCACCAAGCTGCTCTGTTTTATAGTCTCAAGCTAGACTCATAAGTCCGATTAGGAGAAAGAGGAAGAGGAGTGGGAAGGGGTCCCACAACTTCCTAGGACTAAGTTGGCGTAGCTTTCGGAACTTATGTTTTAACCGCCATGGGAGAAGACCTCTTTTTAGGTGGGCGCCGACTCTGAAACAGGGGAAGAAAGATCCTGCTGTACCTGGACAAAAGAAACTCCAAGCAAGTTAGTAGAAACATCAGCAGGACAAGTATACCTTTTCAGACGGGCCCCATTAACTTTGAAGGTTTCACCCTTCTTGTTTTCAGTTCGTAGGCTCCAAATGAAGTAACCCCTACACCTTAAATGGTCCTGCCCAGTGAGATTTAAGCTTTCCTGGAAAGATCTTCAATCTGGAATTGTAGAGGAGCACCCAATCTCCAACTTTGAAGTCACGTTTCTTGATCATTTGATCGTGGAGTTTCTTGGTGCGCTCCTTGTAGATTCGAGCACTGTTGTAAGCTTGATCTCTTAATTCTTCAAGCTCTGAAAGCTGAAATTTGCGTTTCTCACCAGCAGCAAGTATGTCAAAGTCAGGGCTTTAAGTGCCCAGTATGCCTTATGCTCCAACTCAACAGGTAGATGGCAAGATTTCCCATATACCAGCCTAAAAGGAGACATCCCGATGGTGTCTTGAATGCTGTCTGTAGGCCCAGAGAGCATCATCTAACCGTAGAGACCAGTCCTTTCTTGAAGAGTTTACTGTCTTCTGGAGAATCCACTTCAACTCTCGATTGGATACTTCAGCTTGTCCATTTGTTTGTGGGTGATATGGTAGTGCAACCTTATGACGTACTCCGTATTAGCCAGCAAGGCATCGAATGAAACGGTTGCAAAAATGTGATCCCCCATCACTGATAATTGCTCGTGGACTCCGAAGCGAGTGAAGATGTGCTTTTTGATAAACTTGATCACGGTCTTTGAATCAGCATTTTGGCATGGTATGGCTTCAACCCACTTGGACACGTAGTCCACTGCCACCAGAATGTATTGATAACCTTGTGAAGAGGGAAATGGCCCCATAAAATCGATACCCCAACAGTCAAAAAGTTCGACTTCCAAAATGCTTTGCTGAGGCATCTCATGTCGCCTTGAAGTATTGCCCATGCGCTGACAGCTATCACAACTAGCCACAAAGGTTTGGCAGTCTTTATGGAGTGTGGGCCAATAAATCCGGACTCCAAAACCTTGGCCGCCGTCCGATGGGATCCATGATGGCCTCCAGCTTCTCTGGAGTGACAAAACTCCAGAACACTGGATACCTCATCATCAGGGAGACCCCTGCTTATTAAGCTATCTGCACATACTCGAAACAAGTGAGGGTCTTCCAGATATAATGGCGTGAGTCAGAAAGGAATTTCTTTTTCTGGGAATATGATAAATCATGAGGAACAACTCCAGAAACAAGAAAATTAGCCATATCAGCATACCATGGCTCTTGCACCTTTTTCAAACTGAAGACGGCTTCATCAGGAAAAAATTCATTAATAGGGATACCATCGTCAGGAGTTACCATCCTAGAGAGATGGTCAGCAACAACATTTAGTTACCACTCTTGTCCCTCACTTCTATATCGAATTCCTGTAAAAGAAGAATCCAACGTAACAAGCGAGGCTTGGCCTCTTCTTGGCAAACAAATATTTAAGAGCAGAGTGGTCAGTGTGGATAATCACTTTACTTCCCCATAAATATGATCGAAATCTATCTAAGGAGAAGACCACTGCCAGGAGCTCTTTCTCAGTTTTGTGTAGTTCTCTGGGCATCATCTAGAGTTTTGCTGGCATAAGCAATAACTCTTAACACATTATCTTTCTTTTGGCACCGGGCTGCACCTATTGCAAAGTCACTAGCATCACACATTATTTCAAATGGCGATGTCCAGTCAGGAGAAACAACGATAGGGGCAGCTACCAATTTTTCCTAATAAATTAAAGGCAAGAAATACAATCTTCAGAAAATATAAATGAAACATCTTTCATTAGCAAATCAGTCAAAAGGTTTAGCAATTTTAGAGAAGTCTTGAATAAACCTTCGATTAAAAACCAGCATGCCCAAGAAAAAACGATTTACTTCCTTTACACAAGTGGGAGCTGGTAGCTTCTCTATCACTTCGACTTTTGCTTTGTCACCTCAATCCCTTTAGCAGACACCTTTGTGGCCGAGCACTATCCCATCCTTTACCATAAAATGGCATTTCTCCCAGTTGAGAACTAGGTTGGTCTTCGCACCGTCCAAGGATAAGATCAAGCTGTGGCTAGACAACATCAAAGTCAGAGCCATAGACAGAAAATCGTCCATAAATACCTCGATACTCTGTTCAATGAAGTGCAAAGATGGCCTGCATGCAGCGCTGGAAAGTGGAGGGGCAGGGCATACATAAAACCAAGGCATTCTTTTGTATGCAAAGGTACCAACATGGACAAGTAAAGGTAGTCTTGTCCTGGTCCTCAGGTGCAATAGGAATTTGAAAGTACCCTGAAAAACCATCTAAAAACAGTAATATTCCTGCCCACAATCTCTCGAGCATTTGATCAATAAAGGGGAGTGGGAAATGATCTTTCCTGGTGGCTGAATTTAAACGCCTATAATCTATACACATACGCCATCCAGTGATCTTTCTTTGAGGAATAGACTCACCTTTGTCGTTTAGAACAGCTTCAAAACCTCCTTTCTTAGGAACTACCTGTCAGGGCTTACCCATGTGCTGTCTGATATAGGGTAAATGATCCCAGCGTCCAGAAGCTTCAACACCCTGTCTTGACAACTTCCTTCATGTTAGGGTTGAGCCGACGCTGGGGTTGTCTGTACAGGTTTGTAGTCTTCCTCCATATAGATATGATGTGTACAGAAGGCCGGGTTGATGCCTTTGATATCAGCTAGAGTCCATCCGATGGCTCTCTTATGTCTTCTCAGAACCTCAAGTAACCTGCTTTCTTGCCCAGAAGTCAAAGAAGATGAAACAATGACAGGCAAATAATTATCATTAGCTAAAAAGCAGTACTTGAGATTAGAGGGGAGCTCCTTAAGCTCAAGTACTGGAGGTTGCTCTATAGAAGGAACAGGTCTTTGGATTTCTTTATCAAGTCTCTCCAAAGGAGGGCGATAAGCTTGAAAACCTGGCTTTCCTCTCTCTACATGTGCTAGAGCTGTATTAACATCCATATTAGAGTTTTATCCTCAACAGAGGATACAAGAACATGTTCTAAAGGTTCAAAATCTGAAAAAGTAGAAGAAAGTATAGAATAAATCTCATCATCAGTAGAAAGTTCACATACCTCGCCATCCTCATCTTGTATACTTACCGACATAACTGAATGAGCTGAAGTAGAACTTAACTTCATCATCTTTTTCATATCAAACTCTATCTTCTCATCTCCGTACCTCAAGGTGATTCTGCCATCATGCACGTCAATGACCGCCTTGGCAGTACTCAGAAAAGGACGACCCAAAATGAGTGGGACTTCCACATCATCATCTATGTCTAAACAACAAAATCTGCCGGAAAGATGAAGCGGTCAACTCCCACTACAAGATCTCGCACAATTCCCATCGGTTTTATCTCGGATCTGTCGGCCAGCTGGAGTTTAAAAGGGACTGGGTGAAGCTCTCCTCCTTTTACCTTCAAGAAGGTTGCATATGGCATGATGTTGATGCTTGCACCCAGGTCACACAGGCCACTTCCACAATCTATATCTCCGATAAAGCAAGGGACAATAGGGGTGCCCGGATCCTTCTGTTTAGGGGGAAGTGCTCGAAGTAACGCAGTAGAGCATTCCTCTGTAAGGTGGACAGTCTCCTTGTCTTGCTTTTTCTTCTTCTTCGTCACGAGATCCTTCAAAAATTTTGCATAGTTAGGCATCTCCTGAAGAGCATCAATTAAAGGAATATCAATAGTTAGTTTCTTAAATACTTAAGAATTTATTGAACTGCTCATCTAAGCACTTCTTTTTCATCCTATTTGGAAATGGAAGTTCAATTTGCTTAGGAGTAGAAGAAGGTACATCAATTTGAATGGAAGATGGAGAAGGGAAGAATTGATTGGAGCCTGTATCTCCTCAGAAACTACCACTGGTGGGACCGAAGGCTCTGATGATTTATTAGAATGGGTGATCTTTTCACCGGTTTGTTGTGCAATCACTTGCTCTTGATTATTTCCCAGCTGCTTGCCACTTCTTAATGTCACGGCTGCACTGAGCTTATCCTCAGGTTGGATTTCCGAGGATGTACCACAGTTGCAGATCCTTAAGGCCTTGGCCGTCTCTCTCGGATTCTGCTGAGGTTGAGATGGAAATGAGCCCGGCTGCCTTTGATGCTGGTTGGTAAGTAGCTGGTTTATCTGCTGCTCTAGATTTCTTTGACTATCCATCAGGGATTGGTTGAGAGTTTGTTGTTCCTTCTGGGTGGTAGCCATTGAAGTGATTATATCCTGTAGCCGTTCCATCTTTTCATCAGATGTAGATTTAACAGGTGGCTGGTAAGAGTTCTGGCCCTGTCCCATCTGCATCTGAGGACGAGCTTGATTGTATGGTTGCCTAGAAACCTGGGGGTCCCTGCACATTACTTTGTAAAAGATTCGAATTTAAAGCATTGTTGGGATTACCATACCTGAGATTCGGATGTTGATTTCGGTTCCAGGGCTGTTGGTAATTCCCTTGTCCTACAAAGTTGGCTTCTTCAGCGATCCGTATCTCCTCCAGATAAGGGCATACTTCAAACGAGTGGTCACCACCACAATGAGAGCACAGAGGCTCAGATGAGGATGAAGAAGCTATCCTCTTTACCTGCTGAGAAGGCTGACCATTAATTAAAAATCGTCAAATCTTTTTACTAGTGAGCTTACCAGTGTGGATTGTTGAGCTTGTGACTCTGCCATTTGCTCCATCCAAGGATCTATATTTCTTGCACCTTTGGCACCCATAGTCATTGTCCTGCCTCCTCGGTGCCCCACTGACGGACCTCTTCAATGTACGTCTCCATGGCCGCCATGAAATCGTTGCCGGATCGGTTGAGGATGTTTCCTCCCAAAGCTGATCTAACTTCGGCTTGATGTATATGCTGCAATCCATTAAAGAACGTCATAGCTATACAAGTGAGATCTTGTCCGTGATGAGGACACTGTCGGAGCATCTCTTTAAAACGATCCCAAGCTTCACAGATAGTTTCAGCACCTCCCTGTTTAAAAAAGCAAGTAAGCAGCAACCAAATTCCTAGTTCTAGAAATAGGATAATATTTTTCATAGAACCTGGTTGTCATATCCTCCCAACTAGTGATAATACCAGAGGGAAGACAGTAGAACCATTTCATTGCTTCACCAGCGAGGCTGCTAGGAAATAAACTCATTCTAGCATACTCCAGGAGACTATCTGAGCACCCAATTTGATCAATATTTATTAGGAATCGGTTGACATGATCTAGGGCGTCGTTGGGGTTGGAACCGTCAAATGTGCCTGAGGGCATCTCTCGTATGACTTTGTTCTGGTGTGAAGGCTTCAGATCCTTCCATTCCTTCATTAAGTCGGGTGGTAGCGTAGGAAGAGCTACTGGGCTTCTTCTTGGAATGGCCGCTGGTCTGCTAAATTGCCTCATTGCTTGGCTACCGTTTGTAGGAGTTGCCATTTGTATTTCTCTTTGGAACCTCTGTTGGCGTCTGGCTAGCTGAGCGGTACGTTCGATTTCCGGGTCAAGGATTCTATCCCAGTCAAGATGAGTGTCTGACCAAGAACGGTGTACACCATTAATTATCTGCAAAAGAGAAGGACAAAACTCCACAAAAGTTTAAAAGTAGAGTAAAATAAAATAAAAATAGATAGAAATAATAATAGTAAAAAGTAAATAAATGTAGTAAATCAATTTTAATAACCCGCTAAGGACTAGACAGGAATCTAGTCCCCGGCAACGGCGCCAATTTGCAAACGATAAATTTGACCTATTAAATACCAAGAAATAATCTTAGAGAATAATAAATCAGAAAACCGTCAGGTTGCAAAAATCCTGGTTATTGTAGTAGAGTTTATGGGAACCAGGTATCGAACCGTGGGACTATGTGATAATTATCTAGACTTAGCAAAGGTTATAAATTGAGGGGGAATTTTGTTTTGTTCTAAACTGTGAATTATAATAAAGACAACAAGAATTTAAATAACAGCTAATAATTAAAATAACAGAATATTAAAAGTGGTTGTGAATATGGAAGAATGGACTCTGGGTTCAGGTTTTACTCGTTTGATTAATTATGCTATTCTACCGGTTTAATTAAGAATAATTTGGCAAAATTCCTCTTATAGTCTTCAGATTTAAATCCTAAATTCTAATGACCTCGTTTACCAGAACATGCCAGGTTTGATATAAACTCAGGCAAAACACATGTAAACGGCTAGTTAAAAGGGTATAATTTTGCATCTGAAATACTAGATTTATTCAATCAGAATAAATTTTTCCACAGACATAACAATTAATATGACCTATCTATTTATCACGGATCTGATCAAAATAGATTTCGTAAAGCAATTTAATAAACTCATGTAATTTATTAAAAAGCGAGATAATAATATTAATCGTATCAAATTATAATTAACTTGAACCGGTAAAATAAAGTGCACAATTAAAACAAACTACTAATGACCATCCCCCAGAGTATAAATAATCTAACCGGACATGGTAAATAAATGAGCAGAGGTAAGAGTAAAAGAAATCATCTGTTCGCTGACTCCTGCTCCGTTATTCTGACAGCCCGAATAGAATTGAGGTAGATGATAATATATGGAGAATGGTGGGGCGTGAGTTTGTGTGGTGGTGGTCGAATGATTTGTGAATTGTAAATGGATGTGTACGTAAGTGAATTTGGAGAATGAATTTGTGAGTGTGTGAGTGTAATACGTGTGGTGATGTTTATGGGAGAAGAAAATAAAATGGTAGTGGTGTCGAGTGAATTATGGAGAAGATGGGTGAATGGATTTTTGATGAAGTGAATGGAGTGAATGGATCGACTGATAGGTGCGTGAATGACTGGATGATTTTTAGCTTGCAGAGCGTGGGTTTATATAGGCGGAGGACATGGGAAACAGACAAGGAAAAGAACGGTGCAGTAGGTGAGTGGCGGTGGATTGCAGTCAGAGATTTCATCGGGCAGTGCAATTGATTGCAGACAGATTTAATTGATGACCCGCAGCAGCCATTGATTGGAGAGCCGGCGTCACTCTCGCACAAATTAAGGTGGGCGATCGTCTGTAATAAATGAAGTAGCAGTTGGAGTGCGGCGCCGCGAAGAAGGAAGAAGAAGACGCCGCGAAGAACGAAGAAAAACTGCTTCGCGAGCTTCGTCCGCCTGTTGAGAACCGCCAGTTAACAGGCGGTCCTGCATCTCTTGTCCGCCACTTAATCAGGCGGAAGCCTCTGTGTGTGTCCGCCAGCTACGGGGCGGTCCTGCTCTCTTGTCCGCCAGGCGGTTGCTGCTCTCACGTCCGCTACTTATGAGGCGGTCGCCTCCTCCACCGTCCGCCTCCTTGACCGCTAGTTAACATGCGGTAGCTTGTGTGGAGTCCGCCCCTCCTTGTGGGCGGTTGCAGGTGTGGAGTCCGCCCCCCTTGTGGGCGGTTGCAACATATATATATATACGAGTATTCTCACCCCAGATTCTTCGTTATAAGTCCGTTTTGGTCCCCGTTTGTTGCGTTGGAAAGTTCGTGAGGAGAACTATGCATTCTTGTCATCATTTCCTGATTTTATCATATAAATTGGAATTAGTTCCTACCCAAGTAAGAGTTACAAAAAGCATAGAATAAGTGTGAGAAGGTGCGTAAAAAGTTACATAAAATAATGACCAAGCACCTATAAAACTATATAAATTTCACACTTATCAACTTGTCTGCTACACTAGTACCACTTAGGCATGTTATGAGAAAATTAGCAAATCACATCCTATTAAAATAAATACAAAAAATTATGCGAGCAAGCCGGTATATGTCCTCGTAATTTTGCTCCTAACACCCCACTAGATGGAAATCCACCTATGATTTTTTAGTTAAAACTAACAAACATCAACTCATATTATCTCATTTATATAACACTATGGTTGTTCAATTCGGTGATGATTTAATGACTCCAGATTTTTGGACAAAGGATAATGTTGTGTGCAATGTTTTAAGATGTTTTGATATGTAACTAGGGTCTTTTCATTAGTTTATGAACCTAATGTGCATCTTGTCCTAAATGAATGCAGTACTATTTTCAATGTTTTGCATGAGAACAAGAATGTTAGTGGGATCGATGGGTTTATTAAGGATATGATGTCTAAATGGTTTACATACTTCTAGAAATTTCCTTTGATTTATTGTCTTGCAACTGTTCTTGATCTACAAATAAAGTTGGATGGTCTGACAAAATTGCTTGATTATCATTATCGTATTGTTCCAGGAGGCCCACTCGTGACAGGTTATGTTGAGCAACATGTTGCAAAGTTTGATAAAGCCTTGAAAAAGCTACATGATGATTATAATTCAAAGCTTCATTCGCATGTGCTTTCTTCTGCTGGTGGTAGTAGTGGTTTCTCTTCTAAACCACCACGCCCTGGTAGCAAAAAAAGTTCTTTGACATCTAATATTTGAAAAGACCAAAATCTGTTCAATCGGGTTTCAGATTTTGTACTTATGATGATTATCTTAACTTAAATTTTAGTTTTGATGATGATGATCGTGATATAGATGTTCTTAAGTGGCTCAAGCACATGAAGGCAGTTTCCCATTCTTGCAAGAATAGCCTGAGATGTGCTAGCAATTCCAGCATCAATCGTTGTTTATGAGTCAGCATTTAGTGCAGGCAAATAAGTGTTGGATGAAAAAGATCAAGCCTTGCACCAGACTCAATCGAGGTTTGTGTTGAGAAGTATTATTCGGACTTAGCCTAGTTGTGATCTCAAGCATCCACATTGCAATACGAAGGGCTGATGAGTGGTTTGAGATGAATGAAGAAGACACCACTTTGGACTTCTTATCTTGTAATCATTTAAAATGTATTAGTATTAATTTTCTTTTCATGTAATCTTTTTAAGACTTGCAATCATGTAACCTCTTAGTTGGGATGTACTATTTTCCTTGTTAGGGTTTTCCCAATGAGGTTTTACCTAATAAGGTTTTAACGAGGTAGTGAATCATATTATATCATACAATTCTCTTTACTCCTCAATTTTTGCAAAATCAATCAAACATATAAGTATTTGTTTCTTACACATTTAGGATTTTAAAATTGAGAAACAACTGATCTAGGAGTAAAGTGGACAAAGAGAACAACGTGTGCGTGCAAACGGATCTCAAATCGAAGCTAAAACAAAGAAACTAAAGCCAACCATTTAGAACCGATATGGAACCGGTTCCATAACTGAAACCAGAACCAGAACTGGTAAGGAACCGGTTCTGTGAATCTGAAGCCATATACAGCCTTCGGAACTAGAACCGGAACCGCCTCTGATTGGTTCTAAACTCGAATACACAAGTTTCGGAACCGGTGGAACCGAACCAGTCGAAATCAGAACCGTGGCTAGCTTTATTCACTATCATTGTCTCTCATGTTTCACCCAAATCTCAATCATGACACAATCATCCTCCACCATTGACAAAACCGCCACCACCACCAGTCACTGTCCACACTCCACATTCCACTAACTCACCACAACACCTAACTACCACGCTGCTGGCCTTATCAATCTCAGGCGATGATGATGGCCCGACAAGTGCTTCAGTAGTCTAATCTAAATAGAGTTTAAAGTAGGTGAGACCTCACCAGCGATCGTTCTTCCTTGTTTTCTCTTTCTTTTCAGGTAAAGAATGAGTCCTAAATCTGCTGCTTCTGATAGCTACTCAAACTTTTGTATTTCTACTGCTACTCCTATTTGTCTCTGGTTTCTTTCTAAAAATTCCTCTAATTAAATTTACGAGGAGGTTAGAATGATAAGCTTGTTGTTCGTATCAAGATTCTTTGTTTCATAAAGTTCATATTTGAACTAGAAGTGTCGAGCATGGGAGCAAGGGCACCAATTCCATTCCAGCAACAATCGTTGGTTCTGCTAAACTACTTCAAATATGAACTTTTAACTCTTTGTGAATGTCTATGTGTAGTGCGCATCTACTAGTATTTTCTTCCAATTAACTTTTACAGATGGTTGCCTTGCACTAAAATTGTCTTTCTTTTTAGATAATTGCTTGATTTTAACAAATAAAATTATCATATTGTAGATGGCTGCCTCCACCAGAATCCAATGTGTACATAATTTATTGCTTTGGAAAATGAGACTAGTTCTAAATCTGAAGCTGAATAGACTGAATTAAGGGCATCGTCATCCATGTTAGTCCCCCTAAATTAAGTGTGGGAAAGTAACGGAAGGTAATCCAACCTAAATCTAATGTTTGGTGTAATTTTATCACGGTTGTTGATAAAAATGGTGAGGAAAAGGCTCAGTGCATCCATTGTCAGAGCTTCATTGTAGTTGGCTCTAAATCTAGTGGCACTGGTTCTTTGTGGGCCCATTCAACATCTTGTGGTAAATGTCTTAAGGCAGACTCTGTTCAATTTGATATACTTTTGAATGTTGATGGTGCAATGAAAGTTGGAAACATGATGAAGCTGAGATAAGATAAGCATTGGTTGAGATGATTGTTGTTGATGATATTCCTTTTAAGTTTATGGAGAAAGATAGTTTTAGGAAGTTATTCTCTATTGTGTGCCCTAGATTATATGCCATCTAGGTGGACAGTTGTTAGGCACATCTTTAGGCAATTTGAGGAGGATAAACTTGCCTTGAAAAGGTTTTTGAAGATGAATGAGCAAAGAATTTGCATCAGCACAGATACATGGAGCACCGTGCAAAATCTAAGTAGCATGTCACTACTACTCATTACGTGGACATGGATTGGATTTTGCGTAAGAAGATATTTAATTTTGTCCAATAAGCATCCAAAGGAGAAGATATCGGAAAAATGTTGTAGTTTGTCTAATTGAGTGGGGTATAAATAAACATAGTTCCATGGACAATGCTAGTGTGAATTGCGTATGTTATTGATGTCGAGTATTTAAAGAAAAAATCAAGATTTGGGGAACTGGTGTTGCATATTGTAAATACATGCAGTGCGATGTATTGCCCATATTTTTTAATCTAATTGTTGTTGATGGTCTGAAGCACTAAGAGGCCAAAAATGCTATCGGAAAGATCATAATTGTAGTGAGATATGTGAATAAGTCTCCAAAACGGTTTGCTAAGTTCAAGGCTTGCACTGAAATGGAAAAAATTGAGAGTAAGGCTTTGTTGAACTAAAACTAAGTACTTGGTGGAATTCCACTAATTTGATATTAGCTTCAGCTGAAAAGTTTAAGAGAGCCTTTGAGATCTATGTAGTAGATCATGAGATTCAACTATGAGATGTTGGATAATACTTCTAGTTTTCTTGAGAGTGGAGATTGGAATGTTCCAACCATGAGATGATCTTATTTCTTGAAAAGTTGTATGAGTTGACAAAGAAAGTCTTTGGCTCTACATATGTCACGTGTGACTTTTTTTCATGAGATCATTCAAGTAGTTGAATGGCTAGAATAGTAGAACTGATGATTGGTTTCAAAAATGATGGAGAAATGCAAGAAGCATTGAGGGTGATCTTCAAAGGATGAATATGCTGGTTTATATTGCTTGCATCCTTGACCCACGATGCAAGCTCAAGTATGTTGAGTTTGTTGTCTAAGATATGCACCAGTCCGATCATGGGAGGGCGGATATGCAACCAAGTGAATTGTGCTTTGAATAAGATATTAATTGGTATGAAGTCAAATCATGCTTATTCAAGTGGTGGAAATAAGACTTCTTCATCACTAGCTACCTTAAGTTCTTCATCACTTGTTGCCCCAACTTCTTCAAATACTGAGCCACAAGTAATAAATTCATAGTCCGAGAGAAAAAAATAAATGTTAGAAGGAGATGAAACCTTGTCATACTTGGATAGATACATTAAAGAGGATCCAAACAAGGGTGAGTTTGATGTGCCGAAGTAGTGGAAGTTGAACAAGGAACGTTTTCTTGTCCTTAACTAGTTGGCTCGTGATGTTTTAGTTGTTCCCGTTTCCACCGTTGCATCAGAGCCAGCGTTTAGCACTAGGGGAATAGTGTTGGATGACTTTAGAAGCTCATTAAGTTCTTCTGCGGTTTAATCACTCATCTTCTCCAAAAACTGGATGAAAAAGAAAATATTTTCAATTGAGGTTGAGGATGATGAACATGAAGTCCAAGAGTTTGATATCAATACTTATAAATAATTTTAATTTATTCATTTGAATAATACAAAATTATGTTTCTTTAATCTAATCTAACATGTTATTTTTCTTTCCTTCCAGATCTGGCTAAAATTCGATTAGTGCAACAGTTTTAGGTCCTAATGATGGTTCCCAAATGCATTGATGTTGGCTCTTCTTTCTCAAGTAATTAGAAGTATTATAATATTTGGATCATCATGCTTTCATGAGGTATGCCATATACTGGTGATTGTAGTTTTACTCTTTGTTTTTTCTTTTGCTTATAATTACCTTGTTTATAATATTGACAAATAATCTGTTTGCGCTAGTATTTCTTTTTTTATTAGTTTTCCCTTGGAAATTGACAAATGTGTGGTTGTAGCTTGTGCCTGTGTTTCACTCATGACTCTATTTTGTCAGATATATAGATTTGCCCATTGTTGGAATCAACAAGAGTTGTATATTTACCCACTGCTGGAATCAACAAGAGTTGTAACGGTCCCTCCCCCATCCAATCCCATCTCTTTACCACATGAAAGATAATCATTGTGATAGTTGTTCCCCCTCTCTTCTCCTAGAGGAAGTTTAGTTAATTATGTTGTTTTTTCAAATTCATGTTGTTTTATGGGTCTGTATGTGAAGATTCCAATCAGCTCGTTAATCTGATTTTTTACTTTGGTTTTGTCGGTTATTTCATGAAGTTTGATTTTGTTTATGAAGTTTGATTATTTCCATAATTTCAAGAACTTCGATTATTTCAGGAAGTTTGGTTTTTATTTGGTTATTTCAGAAATTTTGGTTATCGGACGGCTAACGGTTACTAGTGTAATATATTTTCATTTAACATTTGAAATGGTTATCAGTTATAAATGGATATTATTATTAAATTTGGCTAATTTGGTTATAACCAAAAGAGAAAATTCACAATATGTCACGGTTTGAGTTTGTAATTCACGATATACCCCTTTATGGAAAGTTGTCTCTAATATGCCACAATTTGAGTTTGAAATTCATAAAATGCCACTGTGGGGTGACAGACATTAAATTCGCTGTTAACCCTCTCTCGACAATGACCATTATGCCCCTGACAGAAAGTTTAATTTTTTTTTAAAAAAAAAAGAAATTTTAATGGCGTTGGTTCGAGCGTGTAACGGCTACTTTTTTTTAAACAACTTTAAAGTACACAAAATACCCTTGTTTTGTTTTATAGTTTACAATATGCGACTGTTTAAGTTTTATAGTTTACAATATGCCACTGTTTAAGTTTTGATGTCCACAAAATGCCCCTCTTTTTCAGTAACTGCTATTTTTGAGTTCAAACGACTAGTTTTGAGTTCAAACGGCTAGTTTGAGTCCAACAACTCTTTTTTTCTATATAACGACCTTCTTATCATATAAACAGAGCACAAGCACCATACTAAAGTCATGGCCTTGTTTACAACTACAATCAATGAAAAGTTTCAAACAATCCATTGCAAATGTGGAGTCCCATCAAAACTTTACCCTCTCCCCTAAAGACACTTTGGTTGGAAAGGCGTACTACAACTATTGGGCTCGTGATTTCTTCAAGTGGTAGTCACCCAGGGATGAGGAGAGTATCAATCTTGCATCACCGGTGCCCACCACTTGAAGAAATCACAAGCTCAACAGTTTTAGTATGCTCTTCCAACCGAAGTGTCTTTGCAGGAGAGGGTAAGATTTGATGAGACTCCACATTTGCAATGGATTGTTTGAAACTTTTCATTGATTATAGTTGTAAACAAGGTCATGGCTTTAGTATGGTGTTTGTGCCCTGTTTATATGATTAAAAGGTATTTATATAGAAAAAAAAAGAGTTGTTGAACTCAAACTAGCCGTTTGAACTCAAAATTAGTTGATTGAACTCAAAACTAGCCGTTACAGAAAAACAGGGGTACTTTGTGAATATTAAAATTTACACAGTGGCATATTGTAAACTACAAAACTTAAATAGTGGCATATTGTAAACTATAAAACAAAACAAGAATATTTTATGTACTCTTAAAGTTGTTTAAAAAAAGTAGTCGTTGCACAGTCGAACCAGCGCCATTATTTTTTAAAAAATTCAAACTTTCCATCGGGGGCATAATAGTCATTTTCTAGAGAGGGTTAACGGTGAATTTAACGTCCGTCACCCGACAGTGACATTTCATGAATTTCAAACTCAAATTGTAGCATATTAGGGACAACTTTCCAAAAAAAAGTATATCATGATTATACAAACTCAAATCGTGGCATATTGTGAATTTCTCTAACCAAACACCATACTTTATTTCAAACTTTGATTAACGGTTATCCGTTCTAAACATTTTCTCACCACTAGACAGTATCATAATGACTTAGCGTTTAGACCTGCTCTAGCCACTGAACAGCTCTAGTAGCAATAGCCTCTCGACGATTGTGATAACAGCAGCCTTCTGGCTAGTGTGAAATATAGTTTCTTTTATTTTTTACCTAAGGCTTTTGTATCACTCTATGTTGTTAGGAAGATGTTAAATTAGTACAAGATGAAATAAAAGTTGAACTTAAAGATCACTAAATTCTTGGGGAAAATATGAGCAGTTGACACTGGACTGTTACTAATATTTCAGGGTCCGGGCAAAATAAAAAAAATGAACCTTTAGATGATATCAAAAGAATAAGAAATGGAAAATTTCACGAGATACCCTAAGGTTTGAGTGAATTTTATGAAATACCCCTAATATTTTATTTTCATTATAGGATACTCCTGAGGCATCATTTTCTTTACGTGATATCCCTGAGGTTTCATTTTCATTACACGATACCCTTGAGGTTTCATTTTATATTGTTAATATCCCAATATTACCCTCACATCATATGCCCCCATAATAACCTAGTAATTTATGGTCACTGAAAAAAATTAAAATAAAAAATAAAAAAAAAATAATGATCAACTAAAATTTGAATTTTCTTTTGAAAAATAATGTTATTAAATATACAAAAAACAAAAATAGTTAAATAAATGGAAATTTCTAAATAATAAAGCAACAAAATATTTTTAAAAATAAACATAAATTGTTAAAGTGTTACGTAGCAATGACTTAAACCATAGAAAAGTATAACAATAATATGAAACATATAAAAGGAAATTTTCATATGATAAATATATAAAAAAAATCATTATTAAAATGAGAAAAGTAAAGTATGAAGAAACATAAAATAATCAATCGTATGTGAGTTTAATGTATTTGTTATAACTATTTTATGATTTTAAGTCTCCATTACAATACTATTAAAATTATGAAACAACTTATGTTTTTAAAGTAAATTATTTTTTATTGTTTAGTCATTTCTATTTATTGTAAAATTTTATTATTTAATTCTTTTTTATTTACTTATAATAATTTTTTAATATTGAATTCAAATTTAATACTATCTTTCATTATTTGTATGTATTTATTATATTTTAAAGTTAAAAAGTTTAACCATAAACTCTTGAGGTTATTACACGACATTAGAAGTGAGGGTAAAATAAGGATATTAGCAATATAATATATCAGATTCAAACGAAGGGATATCTCGTAATAAATTGAAACCTTAGAGGTATCTCATAATGAACACTACTACATATAAGGTCTATGAAGGCAACTTTTATTGACTCTGAAAACTAAAAAATTGCCTTTGTAAACCAAATGAAACCCCAGAAGTATCTCATAATAAAAATGAAACATCAGAGGTATTTCAAAAGACAAATTCTTGTCTATAGGTGAGTGTAGCTAGGATGGCTACGGTTGAGGATATTTTAGACAAATTAAAACAAAAAAGATAGGAGGGGAAGGGAGCGCGCAACACGATAAAACAAGGGATGAATGCATTTTTTTCTTTTTTTTAAAGACTTTTATTATTTCTATATCATAATAACAATAACTTTAAATGGTTGTAACTTTTAATATATAAGTCCAAAATGGAAAAAAAATTATATCATTGTTTACCTAAATTCAAGCTCTTCAAATCAAGACCAGTTATTAATATGTTTTGACAACTTTTAAAAAATTTTTTTGATACAGTAAAATGATAATATGATCCATTAATTTTATATTATGATTAATTAAAATTGATATTATGATTCATTAAGTAATAAGAGGTGAATTCAACGTTTTTTAACTTTCCTAGGGCGGGTTTTGGGTGTTGGGGGGGGGGGGTAAGGTAATCTATTAATTAGAATTTGTTCTATACTTTATATAGTAGCAAACTAACTCGACACGTTTTTAGGGGTTGTGGTAGCGGGTTTAGGGTCTAACCTTCGACGTTTTAGTTTTCCTAGGGTGGGTTTTGGGGGTTTTGGGGATAGGGTAATCTATTTGGAATTGTTTTGTACTTTATATTGTAGTAACTAACTCAATGGGTTTTTAAGGTTGTGCAACCCTAAAAATGCATTCAACGTTTTTTTTTAGCTTTCTAGTGGGTTTTAGGGTGTTTGGGGGGGGGGGGGGGGGGTTTAGGGCAATCTATTTGGAAGTCGTTATATACTTTAATGTGATGATGTACTATTTTAATGTGAGAATGTACAGGTTTTAATGTGACGATGTACATGTTCAAATGTGAGAATGTATTCAATTATCAGAATGTATATGTTTTAATGAATATTTGTACATGTTTGTATGACCATCTGTACAAGTTTTCTCCCTAATATGTACATGTTTTAATTTAAGGATGTACATATTTAATGATTCGTACAAGTTTATGTGACCATCTGTATGTTTTTAATGTGAGGATGTACATTTTTAATGCGAGGATGTACATGTTTTAATGAACAGTAATACAAGTTAGTATATCCATTTGTACAATGTTTTTTTACATTTTGTGCACCATAACCCTTAGCAGTGTCAATTTTAAATTTTTTTGAAAAATTAAATACATTTTTTTATTTGTTAGGTCAGCATATGTAGCCAAGATGGCTATATTTAGATGTAGCTCAGACCTGTCGTTTCAAAAAATTCATTCACACCTCGGGGTATCTCATGAAATTTCTCACAAGAAATCGTACCTTAACAAAGAGTGAAAATGTAGTAGCTTCTAATGGATGAACCAAAAAATTGTATAAATTTATATCCCATGAAAGAGAAACTTTCAAAAATCGAAAACATAACATGTATATATGACATACGACTCTCTCTTATTTAATATCCTTCACTTAATTGCTAGAAAATATTATTTTCTTGAGTGCTAGCAAATAATCCAACGTATTTAAAATATGTCAAGATTCATTTCTAAAATAATAGATTTAAGTCCAGATTTATGTCTAACATAATATATATTTTGAATAGGAGAGAGTAGAAAATCCATTTATAAAAAATGTGTGAGTTAACCATGAAATCCAAAAAGTATATGTTACTAGCACCAAGAGCATCCACAATAACAAGAGTGGATTCCATTCTCAAAATAATAATATTTTATTCTTTTCCTTACAATCTCTCTCGTCTTTTGCTAAGACACCCACTTCATGTGAGGGAATCCTAATACGTTTCTTCATGAGAGGGTTTCCTTCCTATGAGGGTTTCCTTCCTAAGAGGGTTTCCTTTTTGAGGAGGTTTTTTTCCTGAGAGGGTTTCCTACTGGAAAGAATGCTAACCAATATTTCTTAACACCTCGTACTTCCCGACACCTCATGCTTAGGTTTACTAGGTTGCCACCTAATGCTTGCTACCTACTAGGTTGCCACCTCGTGCTTACCTCAACTAGGTCACCGCCTCGTGCTTAACAAGCTGCTTAAGGTGTTTCTTAGGGAGAAAAGTGATTATGAAGGTGTAAAACTAGCTATGGGAGCATTTCCGGCTACTAGAATGTTACCGGGTCTTCTAAGATTTCTCTAAGGCTTTCCATCTCTGGTTATTAGGGTTTCCTAGGGTCTTATTAAGTTTACAAGGCTTTCCTAAGGTTTTTAAGGCCATCTCCATGATTTCTAGGACTTTCGGGAACTAGGGTTTCTAGAATTTTCGGGACTTCCGGGAATTAGGGTTTCTAATGTTTCCGGGACTTCCGGGAATTATGGTTTCTTTCTTAACTTGGGGCATTTCATTCTCCCCTCCTTAAACAAAGCTTCATTCACGAAGCTTAAGCTTACCACCAAACTCAGTAGTACCACAAAACATTTACCTCTAGTGTATAAATTCCATAAGTAACATTACCACATAAAATAACAATTAGCACAATTCCACAAGTCTTAGATATTCCACATAATCAGATTAGGCAAACATAATCTCGGCCGGAGCTTGTTACTCTTCTGAGAACCTCAAAAACTGTGCAAATCAAAACACAATGAACAACTAACAAAAAATAAGTAGAACTCTAGATTATGGGCAATCCATGTCAATGGTGAATTTTGGACCATTTTGCATATCAACTTTTAATAAATCCACCAAAAGCTCAATTTGACACATCCCATAACCACTATCATCAACCACCACTAAAGATCATAATTAGAGACTAGGGTTGTCAATCTAGACATTAACCCAAAATCTGACCTGAAACGATACGTTAAAACACGGAGATGGGTTACAATTTTCAACCTGAAAACATTTTTGGGCCGGGTTCGGGTTGGGTTGCTAAAAACCGGGGTCGGTTTTGGGTATGACCTTCTAATTAGATTTCAACCCACAACCTGAAAACATTTTTAAAAATTAAAAGAAAATATATATTCTTATAGGTATGCGTCATAACCCTAAATAAATTAATCATGTAACCATTTATGTTTGATGGTTTTATATGCTATATTATGTTGTCTTGGTGAATTGTGTAGAATTTGTGTTGATAGTACAATATTTTTAATTCTGGTTGATTTTGGGCCAGTTCAGGTTGATTTTGGGTCGATTTCAGATTGTCGGGTCGGTTTCAGGTTGATATATTATAACCCGTTTCGGGTTCAGGTCAATTTCAGGTTGAGTTGAAACATGAGCAGGTCAGGTTCAGGTTGAAGTCAACCTGACCAAAAACCCGAAAGTAACAACCTTATCAGAGACTAATCTCCTTAGTTTCTAATTCTATAAAGCTCATATTCAAGTTCCTCATAATCAATTCAATTGGAATTACCAATTTAGAAAGAGATTCAAATCCAAGAACGAAATCTACAAGGTAAGAGTGCGCTTACCCCATTACCAAAATGGGTTGACTGCAAGGAGACCTAGATAACACCCTAGAACTCTAATTGTCAAGTTTGATGCTATCTTTATTCCCTTTCTTTTCTCCTTCTTCCACTCTTTCTTTTCTTCCTTTTTCTCTCTTTCTTTCCTCATGACTCTTTCTTATTCTCTCTTTTTTCTTAAAGTGTAAATAGGGAAAGTGATAGATATTGAGCTGCGACAAAGACTTATAGGCTGGGTTAGGAGAGACCATCATTTCCTTAATCCAAGTCTCATCACTTCATTACCCTCAGTTGAAACTTAGTTACACTTCAATCACCTCAATGACTTCCCAATCCTGACCGAATCTTGAATGACACTCGACATAACTGAGTCTTATGCAGAAATATACGTTATTTCGTCATCTCTCCCTAAAGAAAAAACTTCATCCCTGAAGTTTGGTCTATCTAGAAACACCCCAAAAAACCCTCAACAATCACCTGTGAGACACATGGCCAATAAAAATTACGAGACAATCCACATCTTACTCACCACCTTGAACAAACTCATATTTCCTTGATCTTTGGATACGACAAGCACACTTATGTGGGTCTTCAATTGGGAGTCAAGTGGGTAGGTTGTTACCCGCATTTGGAAGAGGATCTCCCAAACCGTAAAAAGATATTTGTATGGCGTATGTTGCATGGTTACCTCCTCTGAAAATTGTTCTTTCATATAGATGGAAGCTTGAAATGGATGTTTCTTGCATTTGGGGCCAGGATGAAACCCTTATTCATGCTTTTTTTATTGTCCTGGTGTTCATGTCTTATGGAGTCGGAAGACCTTTCCTTGCCCAAAGGATATTGACAATGACTCGGCTTTCCTTGATTGGGTTATCGCCCACTTGTTGTCTTTCTCCATTTCTTATGTGGCTAAGTTTATCTGTTTTTTATGAATATTTTGGTTTGCTCGATGTCAAGTTTTGCATGCGCAAGCAAGGGATATGGGATGGGTTGTATACAGGCTACAAGTTACTTGGCGATTGCTTGGACTCGCAATAATATAGGTAATATTCCTAAGATTGATGTGAACACAATTCCTTAACATTTTCTTCTAGTTTTCACGGATGGTAGCAATGATGGGGGTGGGCGATATGGCATTGGTGTAGTTTTCCGTGAAGCATCTAGTGATATTGTGGCAGCCGCTATCAAAGGAGGAGCAGGTATAATACATCCACAATTTGTGGAAGTTAAAGCTTTATAATTAGGACTTCATTGTGTAGTTAAAATGGGTCGTAGGAATGTGTTTATGTTAACAAATTGTAAAGCGTTGGTCGATTATTTTCATGGTAGAGACAATGTTAGTTATGAAGTAAAAACTCTTTTTAGATGACTTGCGTGGTTTTGCAAGAGTTTCGTTTTATGAGGTCTTGTGGGGGTATGTTACTCGAGAAGATAATGTTAGTGCTCACATGTTAGCTACATTAGGAAGAGGTAGTAGGATGAGGGTTGTTGGTTTAATCATGTATTGGAACCTATTGTACGTTTATGTAATGATTAATATATAATGGGTTTTTTTTTTAAAAAAAAGGACTATCTAGCGATCATGGCTTCTAATTACTTGATCAATTTAATAATGACATGCAACTCAACTCATCATAAACTCAAATGCATATTATATAGCCCACACTGCTTACAAAATTTAACATAAGGCATACTTTGAGTCAAATAGTCACAGGTAATTCCTCTGCATGTGGTTTTCAACCTCCTAAGTAGCCTAATCGGAGTAGAGAATTACCCAGAGAGCTTGAAACCAAACAAATAACTTCAGTAGAGTGAAGATTTTACAAATTACCAGCCACAGCCAATGAGCCATCCAGATTCAAGTGGAGCAACCAGCAATTAGCCAGGGTATTGCTGAATTCGCCCGCGGGTCATCACTCGATCGATCCCTGTTCTTCTTGTGGCAATTCTCTTTGGTCAAAATCCACCGCCAACGGTAAGTTCACTTCCTATATTCTTTAAGAACTGGGGCCGTTATCGGTGACCTTTAGTAATGAAATTCTCCTAGACCTTATGAACTATTATAACACATAGTTTTATCCTCAAAATTGTGAGCAGTTTCAAATAGCAAAAGCAATATATTCCAAATGCCGTATCACTCCCACGTTGGCAACGTAACAGTATACTTAAATAAGATCTGTTTAGAGAAAAACACAAGTCTTAGTATTGCTCTTGCTTAATCTCTCAATAATCGTGTACAACAACTTCACAATTTTTTTTCTGTCCTTCTCAGCTTTCACGTAGAAATATCCCCCAAGAAAAATGGAATGTCAAGGTCCCTGACCTCTTCCTCGCACAAGTCAGCTCAGAGAAACAGCCAGCTTCATCATCATCTTCATACAACCATTTACTGACAACACAGGACAATTGCCTGGGGGAGACTACCTTCGAGCCACCAACGTATGTATATCCTAACAGATGATAGGTAGATAGATAAAGCTCGTTACAGATCATCATATACCCAGCCGGAAGTCATACGTGAAGTACGGGACTCCTCTACTTGCCATCCAGCTTCCATTCTTGAGTCATTGAGTTCAAGTTGTCTTTTAATCCAAGGAGGATCATCCGCATGTATCCACAGAGCTTCATCTGTGTCCTTATGCTTAAAGTCTGGGGATCGCAGAGTTTTCTTCGTTTTTCGATTATCATACCATTTACCTGGGTTTGAGAAGAACACTTGCCACAAGTGGAGGCGGTCCTTCCGCCTCGTCAACTTAGACTCCCCTGCTGCGGCACCCAGAAAAATATATAACTTTCCCTTGAGAATGCAACATTAAGGTTCAAGCCGAGAACGAAAGAAAGAAAACTACACAAACAGAAATAATTAGCACATGACTCCATGCGGCACGAGAGCTGATCAAGCTAAAACTGGAGCCAAATGCCAAAAAAAAAAAGTTGTTACATGGTAATTAATTATAACTATCCACAAACGACAGCTGTAAAAGCCAAACAAGTATTTTTGTCACCACCACATGAGTTATAAAGCCATAACTTCCATCCATAAAGATGGTTGGTTGGGTTCACTTCAACTGCACAACAGTTTAAAAATATAAACAACTCATCTCGTGCGTTTTTGAACAGAATCCTTCTCTACCTTGTTGTAAGACCGACTCTTTAACTTCATCATAAATCTTCTGTTCTTGATCAGGCCGATTCTTTACGTAATTCCATTCCTTGACTTCTACCTATGAAGCAAGCGTTTGAGAAGGAAGAATTCAGAGCTGCGTTCCCATTTAAACAACAAATCATTTTTCCATCACACTCATCTTTTAGATTCAAACTACTTTTGCTAGTAGTTAAAATCTAGCAAAAAAACTCCTATCCATGTCTCTCTGTAACATGAATATGATGAACTTCGTCCAGCACAGACAGACAACACCGTGAAGAACCAGCTACCAATCAAACAAAAATATAATCTAGAAGAGCAATAATAAGCAGCAGGTGGTACGTACCTTGTACCATAATTTTGAATTCCCCTGCGAATCAGCCTTATTATAAGACTCTAGCTGACCAGAAACGTAAATAAAATCATTTGGTTGCATATATTGTAAAGCGACTTGGGCCAGCTCGTCCCGCATAACAACCATAATTCTGCCGCAAAATCAATTGCAAATGTGTTACTTCTTGACGTTAATAAATATACGTTTCCTACTAAGACAAAACTTTTCGAGGTTTTCCCCAAAAAGAAAATACAACGAAGTTATTCAGATTACACACCCGGCTCGGGGAAATACAAATTTAAGCCCAAGTGTTGTTCGTGAAGCCGGAACCAAATTCAGTATCCAAATGATCCATTATCCAACACAAGAAGTGCCCGAATTCAGACAGAAAAGCTAAGGAAAACAGCAAATATTAGACCAGTAACTAATAAGATTGACTAGAAGTGAAGAAACAATATCAATACCTAAAAGAACTAGGAGGATTGGAGGACTTCCGCACACGCAGCAAGGTGTAAACAAACCATCCGCGATAAGACGTGTTGGAGAGGGTGGGAGACCGCTCCACTGAGCCAATCAGGCTAACCGAATTCCGCAAGTGCAACCGCTCGTTCAATAAATTCATAGTGCTGGGACGGGAAAACTTCCGCGCCCGCTCTCCTGAGATCGATTGTGCCAGGCCGAGTGTATTTCAGAGCGTGATTGTAAACCGCACTACCGCCATATGATCCTTCCTCAAAGACGTTGGCTGTCCAATTTCTAGGGCTGGCAGCCGCTGAAGAGAAAACAGTCGAAGCCATTGATTTGAAAGAGAATAGCAGCAGTGAGAGATTGGCGACGAAACAAATCGTTCTGCCTCATCGGAGAAACCGGAGGGCATGGCTCAGTAACGGGGGGTCACCTGTGAGAGCGCTCGAGTGGGCGGGTTGGTCGTGCGTGCGTGGCATCAGTCAATCCGTCAAAATTGGTTTGGTTCATTTTCATCACGCGCTTACTGCTGCGTCACGCTTGTTTCGTTGGTCGTTGCGAAGATGTTGCCCGTTTGGCAAAACGTTTGGGCTATGAGCCTATAAATCTGGACTGACCTGATCACTGTGACGGGACTATGAGCCCAAAGCTCAACGACGGGAAGGACCTCAATCCTAATTTAGAGCATGGTGCTCTACAATCAAAGTGTAGATTGTTGTACATATTGTAGATTATTTGTAATAATGTAGATGCTATTTTGAAATGGTAGATTTTTATTGTTTAGAATCGACCTTAAATATTTTTATTTAGATTCCAATGGTCTATAATACATGGGGTGGAGCAGGCATCTTTATTTACCCAAAGCTATCATAGTTCTGAAGCAGTTTTATACATATAATGGATTTGTTTGATCAACTTCTTTTCAAACAATTTTTTGCATAGTTTCTTGATAATTTTTAATTTTCTCATCTGCATTACTCTAATAGTTAGTATCTGACTATGAGCCCAAAGCTCAACGACGGGAAGGACCTCAATCCTAATTTAGAGCATGGTGCTCTACAATCAAAGTGTAGATTGTTGTACATATTGTAGATTATTTGTAATAAATGTAGATGCTATTTTGAAATGGTAGATTTTTTATTGTTTAGAATCGACCTTAAATATTTTTATTTAGATTCCAATGGTCTATAATACATGGGGTGGAGCAGGCATCTTTTTTTACCCAAAGCTATCATAGTTCTGAAGCAGTTTTACATATAAATGGATTTGTTATCAACTTCTTTTCAAACATTTTTTGCATAGTTTCTTGATAATTTTTAATTTTCTCATCTGCATTACTCTAATAGTTAGTATCTGACAGCTTTTAAGTTTTCTTATCTACATTACCCAGGTGAATTTCTTCTAGTCAAAGTCTTGGGCGGTTTTTTTAAATATGTTTTTTTCTATAACATCAAATTCACTATGGGATTATCTGTGTATAAGGGACACCAATGCATTGATGGACACCAACGAAACAATGTATCTTGTAATTGTTTGTCGTCTGTTATGTAATGAGGTATAAGTCACTAAAGATCTAAATTGATTGTGCTTGCATCTCTAAGCTCTAGATTTGTGTTGAGTGCTTTGTACTATGCTTCATTGTTAGTAGATACAAAGACCAAATGAACTTTATATTGGAGTGTTTCGTCATCTGTGGTTGATATTACGATTCCTATCCTACATATGGCGTTATTACTAGCTTCCTCTATGATGAAACCACTCCTTTTACTCCTTAAAAGACAGCTAAATGGTCACACACAGATGCCAAAAGTTTCCATTGATGAAAGGGGAAAAATAATGAAACAGAACAAAGAGGATAGTTCAGGACTTGTCTTGCCAAAAGTAGAAAATCAGGACAATGCCTGCCAACTCCACAAGCGTGGCCAAGAGAATGCCAAAATAATGTCTGCCTTTCTCAGCCCCTACCCCTTCCTTAAATAGCTAATACACCACCTCAGTATACTACCAACAAAAATAACATAAACTTACCCACAAACCATACACACTAGTACACCTGACATAGCCAGCCTAACAATATTCTTTCCCTCACTAATTAGTGGTTTCTTTTCTCTTCTAGGCCTTGGTCCCCACATGTACTCTCATCATCCCACCCCCGTTAAACCACCTTGTCCTCAAGGTGGATAGAAGAGAAAAGCCATGAAGAAGGGCTAGCGATGGTAGCACTAGGGGCTTCCATTCTGATGGTCGCACCAAACAAACCCCCACTGACCTCTACGTGCCGCCTTCTCCCACGTACGCCATTAATCATGGCTTTCCATTGTGATTGTTTTGAGCAGTGTGGCGTGCAAGACTTCCATTTGCCTAGCCAAGTCGTTGATGATAAGCACATTTGGGACAAGCTCAATTTTGGAGCGCTAGTCGGAATTTAGGGTTAGACATTGAAAATTGAACCCCATGAATGCTGCTGCAGTTGGGTTTGCTCGTAATTACCTTTCAATTCCAATTTGCTTGTATAGACCGGTTTGGAAGAGATAGGCTCGGTTTGGACTAGTTTAGAGCAAACTAGCCGATTCTGGGCCGGCTTAGGAAAAATATTAATTCTCTAAGTGACTCAGCCACCCCCTTCCCAAATTTACAGTCGTCCCTAGGCGTCCTCATCTCCTCTATGCTTCTGCAACTTGACTTCCTCCTCTTCTCCCGAACTCCATGCGATCGGTGACAAGGCGACTTCGACCCTGTCGAAGAGAACGACCCGGACTGAAGACTGCAACCGTGCGCCAACAAGAACAAGGAAGGAGACCCGCCATAGAATTTAGGCTCCAAATTGCTCCAAGTACCCGATCGAACCTAGGTACCATCATTCCTCTTTTTTGTTTATTCTTCCTTCTTTTCTTCTCTTTCTTCAATCGATGGATCAATCGCTGTCTTCTCCTTTTTTTTCCACAATCTTCATATGGCTACGCCAGCAATCCTTTCCATCCCTCCGGAAATTCGCTCTCCTTCGGAAATACGGTTTTCCCCCCTCTCTTCCTTCTCCTAGCCTTTGGACCTTCAGTCGTATCTTCCCTGGCGGTAATGTTAAGTGTGAAACATATAGACTTTTAGGGTTTAATTACCTTATTATTTGTAATACTTTTAGGCAATGTTTCCCACTTGCTATGTGAATTTTCTTGGATTTATGTTTTGATATGAACTGATACATTTTATGTATAAAATTCAGCAAAAGGTCTTGGAATCACATAGTACACTTCACAAGCTTCGCAACGCAACAAACAGGGATCAAATCAGAGCTCAAACAAAGATTTTAGAGGCAAAACAATTATCGTCCGGACCACCGTCCTGACATACTGATTCGGACGCAACACGTGGAGCGCGCTCCGCATAAAATCGACATGTCCGAACCAGGCAGGTTTGGACACTGGTTAGGACGCGTCAAAATGGACAGCATACAGGACTGATCGACGTTGTGTGAAAAGATAAAATATATTTTATATTTTCATACACCGACACCCCCTTCATTTCTACCCCATTTTCACTATAAATACACCTATTACCCTCCATTAATACATATCTCATTCCACCCCAAAAACCATGTCAATTTTCCTCCACAAAATCACCATCTCACTCCATTTTCATCCACAAAAACCACTGTGTTATTATTCTGACCAACATATTACCAGTTAATATGTCAGGCTAAGAGGATATACTCTGGGTGAAGGTTAATTTATAGTCTGTTTAATTATGTAATTATGTTTTTACCGGTTTAATTAAATACAGTTTGTTACGATTAAAGCTTATCTCTCGCCTTTTTAATAAATCTCATGAATTTATTAAAATGCTTTACTAAATCTATTTTGATCAGATTGTGATAAATAGACAGATTAATTAAGCCGTAAATCTGTATAAAGCTTATTATGATTTAATAAGTTAGTATTTTCAGACGCAAATATAATTTCTCATTCCGTTTACATGTGTTTTGCTCGAATCTGGAATAGACCGAGCATGTTCTGGTAAACGAGATCTTTTGAGTCTAAGATTTAGTCCTCAAGATAATAACATGAATTTTGCCAAACTATCACAATAAACCGGTAGACATAGCATAAAAGAGCAGACTATATAAACCTGAACCCAGAGTCCCGTTTAATTTACCTTTTACTCAGTTAATTTAATCTGCTGTTTTACTTTACAAAAACAAGTCAATTAATCCCCCCTTTTGTGACACAGCTTAGGAATTAGATAATTCCCTTTAATCCCACGGTTTGATATCTGGTCGCCTCCACTTTACTATACTACTAAGACCGGGATTTTGTTTGCAGACCGTAAGGAATTTTGAGTTTTAAATTTTTTTTTCATTTGTTTTAAATACGTCAGTTCCAACCACTCTCATTTTCCTGGCTGCAAAATGGTGTCGTTGCCGGGGACTTGATTTATTCTAGTCCCTAAGCCCCGGATAATTCACCTGTTATATATATATATTGTTTTCTATAATATTTTGTTTTCTTTATTCAGTTAATATTTTGTTTAAATATTTTGTTTGTATATTGATTTTGTTTCATAATCCAGTCTTATTTTTATTTTGTCATTTTCTTTTGCTATTTTTATTTCTACTAATTTCTGTCATTTAATTATTCCAGCAATTTAAATATCATATTAATTACAGTCATTTATTTTTTCCAGTCATTTAAAATTCCTGTCATTTATTTTTCAGTTATTTAAATGAAATACCCCGTAATTAGAAACAGTGATTAATTAGGCTAATAAATAATTTTAGAAGCTTAATTAAGTCTAAATAAATATTAGGGAACAAATCCCGAAGAAAACGGATCCTTAAAATGGATTAAAAACACCAACGAACCTTAAAGCGCGTTTTTTCGAGGTAACCGGGAAACGTGACTTTAAGCGGGTCAAATAGACTCGTAACAATTTTGGTCAACTAAATAATCATTAATAAATATGTGAAGCTTTAGGACCAATAAAATCAATAAAACGAGAGATTAGTAAAAACTGTCAAAAACGGGAAGTTGTGGGGTAGAAACATAATTAACACAAACTTATGTGTCCAATAATGTAAAAAGAATTTTAAAACCCCCTTGGTCTATGTGTGCTGTCCGATTTTCCCCACTCACACACACTCACCCTCTTCTCTTTTACTCACTAAGGACAAAAGCAATTAAAAACTAAAAAGTAACACACTCACCTATCTCACTCTCTCTCCTATCCTCACAACTCCCTCTCTCACGTAATACCCTTCCCCCTCACTCTCTTTTTCTTCTTCTCCTACCTCTCCATCGATTTCCATGGTGAAAGAAAGAACCCACACAAAACTCACTTCTCTCCTTTGTAACTCTCTCCAAACTTCTCCAAAAATTGTAAAAACTACACCATTGTGTTCCTCTCACCAAATAGAACATTTCTATCTTTTCAAAACTTGAAAACAAGCAATTTCGTTTTCATGGGTATGTCCCATTTGGAGCTTCAACACCACCATTAGAAGGCCCTCCTTCTCCTTGTTCTTCTAAGGTAAAAATATTCTCAGAACTCCATTGTTTTTCCAGCCTCAAAGGCAAAACGAAAATCTAGACTAAACCCTTGTTTGGTCTCTTGTGTTCTAGCCGATTTTGGCTTGTTGAAGGAGTTAGAAATATCGTTCTTGAACCACTCCAAGCTTCATTTTCACACTTGGAAGGTAATAAATTTTCTAAACCCTAAAACCTAGATTGAAACTTGATTAATGGTTAGGGTTAGTTCTTAGTATTGAATGGTGTATATGAATGGTTGTAGTGTTAGAGGATTGAGATTTCAAAACCGGTAGAGAAGAAGGAAGGAAGGAGAAGAAGAAGAAAGAAACTAGAAGAAGAAACAAGGTAAATAAGCTCACCCTTGTGTAAGTCTTGTATATGTAATGTAACAGATTTTAAGAAATGGAAATGTGTATTGTAAAATGGCATTTTGTAGTAGAGTAATGTATAAGAGGATATAAGTATTTGAAGCTTTAAAAGATGTGTAAAACTTATTGAAAACAGATTGGGATTGAGTTGTTGAGTGCAGGAAATTTTAAGTGTTGTTTTAGTTTGGTAGTTGTGTATGGGAGCTTGTATATTAATGTCTATTGAAACAGGTGGGATAAGTGTTGAAATGTGAACTAGAACATGTGGTGAGAGTATAAAGTTATAGGGGAGACTATGGCAAAATTTGCCTAGGATTAGAACACTTAGAGAATTAAAACTAGGTGACTAATGTGAGTGTGTAACAGATTTTGTTTGAGAAAGATAGAGGGTAAGTTGAGAGAGATAGGTAATGTATTCTAATGCATTGAGGGTGCTAGAAATGACATTAGAAGAGGGAGCTAGTGTTGGGAGAGAGTTAGAATAAAATCTGTAGCAAAACACAACTAGGAAACAACTAGTGAGAGTGTTGAGTTGAAACTTGGAAAAATTATGTGAGTGAACGAGTATAGAATTGTGTAAGGAGTTAGGAAATGAACTAGGGTGTATTAGGAGGTTTAAATAATGTCAAAACATGTGGGATTGAGTGTAGGGACAATGGGGAAGTAATGGGTAAAAGAGAGGACTGAAAACAGAAATTAAAATGCAAATACTGGGCCGGACCGAACTTGCGACCGGACTTGCAAGTTCGGTCGAGCCCATATTTATAAAGACGGGTGAGCTACTGGAATCGACCGGACTTGCGACCGGACTTGCAAGTTCGGTCGGACCAGAAAAATTCTCCCATCTGTAACCTACTGGAATCGACCGAACTTGCGACCGGACTTGCAAGTTCGGTCGGCCAGAAAAATTTCCATCGTGTAACCTACTGGAATCGACCGGACTTGCGACCGGACATGCAAGTTCGGTCGGTCCAGAAAAATTTCTCCAGGATAGCTACTGGAATGGACCAAACTTGCGACCGGACTTGCAAGTTCGGTCGGACAGAAGAACTTCTGTAACCTGAGCTACTGGAATGGACCGAACTTGCGACCGGACTTGCAAGTTCGGTCGGCCAGAAGGATTTCGGTAATCTGAGCTACTGGAATGGACCGGACTTGCAAGTTCGGTCGCAAGTCCGGTCCGGTCAAAAAAAAATATATTTAAAATTAAATAATATTATATATATGTATGTATATACCTACATATATATATATGTACATGTATGGAAGCATGCCAAAGTTAAGTAAGAAAGTGAACTTAGGTAATGAAAAAAATAAGTAAGTAAAGTGTAGTGTGAGAAGTGTAAGGACATAGTAAGTAGGAGTTAAGTTGATGATAAGTAAATTAATCATTCAATTGTATGTATATAATAGGATTTGATTTGTGACACCGGGAAGACGTTTGGAAATACGGACAACGGTGAACGGTATGAATTCCTCATGCCCCGTATGCTATCTTGGTTACTCTGATTTGTGTGTTGTGTGCTAATTGATCACCAAATAAGATAAATGCACGAATCGGAGTTAATATGCATACTTGTGAATATGTAGTGTTGTATGTTGTGAATATTTTCTTAAATTTTAGTTGTATAATTCATGAAATGTTTGGATGAATATGAATGTGTGTATGTATGATGTATTGTATTGTGACCGATTGAATGTGCTTGGACTTCTAACTTATTCCTAACAAGCTAACCAATCTAACTTAAATTGGTAATTAAATTGGAATGAGTAGAAGTCCGATATAGTTTCGGCCACGCGTGAGGATGCGGAGTCACGAGAGGTTGGCTCCAATTCCTGACTCTTAAACTGGTCCGCGGCCCAAATCCCTTAAGTGGGTAGCATCCCGGATTGGTGAGTCAAGTAAATCCCAGAGGTAGGACGGTGTAGTCCCCAGGGCCGGAGGTCCCGACGACTTAACTTGAGTATAAGTAAGTAAGTAAGAATGAGTAAGTAAAGTAAATGAAAGTAAGTAATTGTGAGTAAGAAAAAGTAAGTAATGAGTAAAAGAGTAAAGCATTCCGATTAACCCGGATGCATAATTTGGCTAACCTTGTGAAGGTAAGTGAGATGTATGCTATGATATTGTTGCCTTGAATTGTGTAATGAATTGTATAGCATGTATGATGTATGAAAAGCATGTATGTATGAAATAAATGAACAGCATGTTTAGTGGACGTCAAATAGTCGGCGTGCCCTAGCTAGCACGCGGTATATGCGGAGTTTATACGCAGTGTTTGCTGAGCCCCTTGGGGCACCATTTTTACTACACGCAGGTACCCGTGAAGGATGAAGACTAGGAGAGTTGAAGTTTAATTTCCTTGTCTTTCTTTTTGATGGTAGACAATGAATTTATGATGGGTGTACTAAGTAGTACATGGCTGTAACTTTTGATTAGCCGGTGTACCATGGGGTACACCTTTTTGGAAATTGATGGAAGGGAATTGGTATAGATGAGTAATAGGTAGAAACTCATTCTTTTGGGAAGTGTGGTAAAGGATGTAATGTAATACTTTAAATACTCGGTGATCCAAGAATGTAAGTAGGTTATGTTGTATTCAGTATGCATTATATTAGTAGCTCGGTACACTATGTTCATCAGACCGTGACTGTAAGTATTAGTAGCCTAGCTAGCCGTATGGGCGGTTAGCGGCATTGTTTCACCCGCCGTAGTAGGTAGTAATATTTCCGCTGCGAACTCGTAGGATTAACAGGACAATGAGACGGTAAGCATAGGATTAACGGTTGGGGTGTTACATTAAATTTCCATTGTCCTTTAAATTTCAGTAATTTAAATTCTGTCATTTAATTTCTGTAATTTAATTTCCGTCATTTAAATTATGTCATTTAAATTTCTGTCATTTAAATTCCAGTTCGTTATTTTATTGTCATTTAAATTCCAGTTCTTTATTTTTTGTCATTTAAATTATTGTCATTTAAATTCCAGTAATATAAATTCTGCCCTTTTTCTTTATTTTAATTTTATTATTTACTTAAACTGCATTTATTTTTATTTCTTTATGTTTATTTATTTTCGGTTTATTTACTCTTATAAAAAAAAGTTCTTTATTTTATTTTATTAAATTGTTTCTCTTTAGCTGTTTAAATTCCCCCTCCGTATTTCTTTCTATTTTGTTTATTTTATCACATCACAGTTTCTTTTTCTGTTTTGAGTGGTGAATGCCTGTTACTCGATCACACAGCCTTCTGGACGATATTAACAATCATACAGGTAGTTACACCCCAGAGATCGAGAGAACTTTTCTGCGCGCTTTAAGGCAGAAATGATCTCAACAAAACATAACCACCACGGTGATAGAATCTAACCAGGAAGCAGATATGACATCTTCACCAGCTACAGTTCGTAACATCAACGGGCCGTCTAACCAAGGACAACAGCCCGCCATCATCCTTCCCCACCTTACCCCATCCAAATACAATGAGTGTCAAAAGCTGAAGCCATATCATCAGATCCGATGTGTAAAGGAGTTAGGCATGTTCGATGGCTCTAGTCCTGACGAAGCACTGTTGCATGTCACCAAGTTTCTGCAGCATGCCAACAGTCTAACCGCGACCGACGCAGTACTCCAGTACGCAAGACTGTCCTTGTTCCCTCACAGCCTGACGGGAAATGCGAGTAAATGGTACCACAGCCTTACACCAAGTACCATTGGTACTTGGGATGAAATGGCCACCAAGTTCTACGACAAGTTCCTGCCCCCGAGCCGAACGTTAGAGATGATTGCTGAGATCTACAATTTCAAGCAGCCAGGGTCAGAAAACATCTGTGAAACTTGGGACCGTTTCAAAGGACTGCTGCTGACGTGTCCTCACCATGGTCTCACAAAGGAACAATTATCTCAATTGTTCTACAAAGGCTTAATCAATCAATGCAAAACAATGGTACTTTCTTCCTTAGGTGCCAACATTTTGAAAAAGCCAGGGGAACCGTTTTTGAATGGGATAGAGTCCCTCTGTGAAGAGATCAGAGACTGGACCACAGGTGGATCAAGAGGAGGCACACCAGGCTTATACCACGTAGGAGAAAGTGACAATAAGTTCGACCAGCTGATGAGAAGCCATGAGCAACTCATGGAGAGCAATGCGCAGCAGGCGACGAAGGTAAGCACACTGCAGAATGTAGTTGAGCAGATGGCCTTGAACTCCTACCCTCAACAAGCAAAGTCGATGACTTCTCGATCATCAACAACCCCTCCAGGCTATGCTCTTTTATCCCTATCATCTCCAGATGTTTCTTGTACGCAATTTGGTGGGCCACACGATTATGAAAAATGCCCCCAATTACAAGAATTAAAAGCAGTGAGGAAGCAAACTTTGTTGGCAACAATTTAGAATACAGACAACCATGGCAGCACAACATGCACCCCAATTTTCAAGGAGGCCAAAGGCAGTATCAGCAACCGCCTTATGGCAATGATGCTTCTTCAAGCCGACCGACTCAACAACCTTCAAATCTCGACTCTGGAATATCCCAAATGCAGGAGATGTTTAAAGCAATGATGAGTAAGACCCGAGACACGCAAGATGAAGTCACAACCCTTCGTAAAGACCAAAAAGCCTTGCAGTCCCAAATTCAACAACTTCTCATCCAACAAAGACCTCCTGGCCAACTCCTCTCACAAACCAATCCAAATCCACGAGAGTATGCAAATGCATGTAGTGGACCAGCCCATACCACTAGCTCAAAGGGAGCAACAACCCGAGAGTGAAATGGTCCAAGAAGTGGAACAGCGGGCTGAGGAAGAATACCTCGACATGAACCAACTGAAGCTCTATGCCAAATTAGTTGAGATAAATGAAATGATGGAAGGTTCACTAAACCTTGCATCGCAGCAACCGGAGAGCGAAATGGTTCATATAGTGCACAACTTTGCTGAGGATTTGAGTTACTCTCTATCACCACCCCCGTTCGAACCTGAGCAAACAACATCAAACCTTCTGCTTGAGCTTGAAGACAAGCCATCAGAAGACAGCTTCTACCTCAACTTCTTGGAGTCTCATCCCTCTGAAGTCAATTACCGTTATTTTCCCTCCTTCTATGTGCTATACCCTGAAAATGAGGATAGTTACATCCTCAAAATGAAGAGGAGGAAATGCTTGCTCCCGCCAGGACATCCAAACAAAACACTACATTCAACTTCAAGGAGCCACCTTCCTCAGAAGTTGAATTCGATCAGCGTTATTTCTATGAGCCTCACCTACAGAAGGAGGATGTCTTCATCCTCCAATTTGAGGGAGAGCAACAGTCAGCACCTGGTCTTCTGTTTGAGACCAGTTTCCAATAGTATCTCCTAAAAAACCAGGTTTTATGGAGTAATTATTTTCTTAATTTAATTGTTGAGGTAATGTTTTATTTTGATCCAGATGGTCTGATCCTGATTGTTAGCTATTTCATTTTCCCGTTAACGTCATTGTCAACTTTCATCTTTGATCCGGGAAAATGAAGTGTGTACGTCTAGCTAGAGACGTTAAACCCGGTCGGCTTGGTGGGAGGCAACCCACTATCTATACTTTGCCTTTCCTTTTATTTTGTTTTCTCTTTTGTACTATATTTCCTTTTTTTTTTAAATAAAAGTCGGGTTTTACTTGAGTTCTTCTGGCTGTGTAGAATATTCTTTACAGGTACATTTCATGTAATTCTACAGCTGCACTCAAGTGTGGGGGAGCTCTGCACTCTGCGAACTCTAGGGAGTACACTCTTTCTCTTCTGATATTTCATATTCCCTTTTGCTTTGATTTGTATAATTTCCTTGTACAGATTGCATTGCCCTGTTAATTTAATTCTTTCTACGCAATGAGGGCATTGCTTGAGCTTAAGTGTGGGGGAGTACTCGTACCCTCGTAGCTTGTTCTTAAGTTTTCTCTTTTGACAATTTGTTTAAATTTGTTAAGTTAGAAATAGTCAAAAAGGGAGCCATAGAGGAAATATTGCAAACCTACAAACATTATGGGGTACTAAAAATTTTCAACCATTTTAAAATTTATTCTGATTAGAAATTGCTTAAAGTTTAAGAATAATTATCATTCAAGCCCTGTTTTTAGCTTTGAGCCTGGATTTGAATTGGAATGTAAAGGTGGAAAAAGAACAAGGCAAGGTACTCCTCTGATCCAAACAGACATATTCTAAACCTAAGCAGGCCTCGTCCACTCAATTATTAAGTTCATTGGGGTGCTTTATCACCTAGCTACCTAAGGTATTTTATATATGGGATAGTTGACCCAAAACCGCTACAAGGGTAGAGAGAAAAGTCTGAGGTGAAAGGAAATTTAACTTCAATCGAAGTATCTTTGCATTATGTACTTAAATGATGAAAACTTCTTATTTATGGATCATGAGTATGTGGCATTGAAAGGTATAATGGAATATGATTTTACTTCATGCCCCTTGTCGTTTCAGGAAATGTGAAAGAAAATAGTGGATTGGCTCAGGTCGTTAAAAACTGGATTCTTATGGTTCTACTTTTCCTTCTTAATAGTTTTTTGTATGATTTCAAGGTTATTTTCAAAAACTCAAAAAAAAAGAGAAGTTTCTAGTACCCTTTAATCTAGAAATTTTGTTAATCTTTTCTGTGCTCTCCCTGTTTGGTTATCTATATTTAACTTGTTTTAAAGATTCTGTCTAAAGATTTGCTTTGGACAAGCAAAAGATAAGTATGCCGGGGAATTTAATAAGTAGCCGCAGAAACATATAGACTTTTGGGTTTAATTACCTTATTATTTGCAACACTTTTAGGCATTGTTTCCCACTTGCTATGTGAATTTTCTTGGATTTATGTTTTGATATGAACGATACATTTTATGTATAAAATGCAGCAAAAGGTCTTGGAACACATAGTACACTTCACAAGCTTCGCAACGCAACAACGGGGATCAAATCAGAGCTCAAACGAAGATTTTAGAGGCAAACAATTATCGTCCGGACCACCGTCCGGACATACTGATTCGGATGCAACAGTGGAGCGCGCTCGCATAAAATCGACATGTCCTAACCAGGCAGTTCGACACTGGTTCGGACGCGTCAATTGGACAGTGTACAGGACTGATCGACATTGTGTGAAAAGATAAAATATATTTTATCTTTTCACACACCGACACCCCTCATTTCTACCCCACTTTCACTATAATACACCTATTACCCTCCATTAATACATATCTCATTCCACCCCAAAAACCATGTCAATTTTCCTCCACAAAATCACCATCTCCTCACTCCATTTTCATCCACAAAAACCACTGTGTTATTATTTTGTCCAACCTCTGACCAACATATTACAGTTAATATGTCAGGCTAAGAGGATATACTGTGGGTGAAGGTTAATCTATAGTCTGTTTACTTATGTTTTTATACCGGTTTAATTAAATACAGTTTGTTACGATTAAAGCTTATCTCTCGCCTTTTTAATATAAATCTCATGAATTATTAAATGCTTTACTAATCTATTTTGATCAGATCCATGATAAATAAACAGGTTAATTAAGCGTAAATCTGTAGAAAGCTTATTATGATATAATAAGTTTGTATTTTAAGACGCAAATATATTCTCATTCCGTTACATGGTGTTTTGCTCGAATCTGGAATAGACCGAGCATGTTCTGGTAAACGAGATCTTTTGAGTCTAAGATTTAGTCCCAGATAATAACAGTAATTTTGCCAAACTATCACAATAAAACCGGTAAACATAGCATACAAGAGCAGACTATATAAACCTGAACCCTAAGTCCCGTTTAATTTACCTTTTACTCAGTTAATTTAATCTGCTGTTTTACTTTACAAAAGCAAGTCAATTAATCCCCCCTTTTGTGACACATCTTAGGAATTAGATAATTCCCTTTAGTCCCACGGTTCGATATCCGGTCGCCTTCACTTTACTATACTACTGCGACCGGGATTTTGTTTGTAGCCCGTAAGGAATTTTGAGTTTTTAATTTTTTTTTCATTTGTTTTAAATACGTTAGTTCTAACCACTCTCATTTTCCTGTCTGCAGGTAACTATTGCTGGTTTGTTAGATTCCCATCCCTCTAATTCCAGCAGGTCATTGCCAGTTCCCAACTGAAATGTCGGGTTCGCCAAAACTTTCGGATCCGATTCCTCCATTCCTTTTATATTTCTCTTGCTGGATGACTGAAATACCCCTAAATTAATTTAGGGGATTTCTTTTATTAAAGCTTAAATAATACTATTAGATATTAAATTATTATATGGAATTATGAAATTTATTTAGGGGATTTCTCCTATTTAACCCTAAGGAATATAATAAAGTATTTAATTATTATATATTATATATGGTATTATGAATTTAATAATAGATTTATGAGTCAATAAATCTTGGGAAATTTATAAACACTTCAACAATATAAAGATTTTAGGAAGTGTTGGAACTTTGTTTTTGAAACATAAAAGTCAATATAAAATTCTAGAAACCCTAAAGCCTTTTAAGCCTTGCTAGGGTTGACTTTTTGAGAATGGTCAAACCAGGCCATGAAACCTATACAATAAATAGGTTATGGAAAACCATGAAGATCGATAAAAAAACGTCAAAACGGATCATCCTAGCCAAAGTTATGATCAAATGAAGTTTAGAGCCAAAATTTTGTAAAAAAGCAGATGTGGCAAGGTTTGCTGACTCATCGCGCGCCTCGGGATACACGCTCAGTACTTAGTCATTTCTATCTTCTAGATTTCCGGTAACAGAAATCAGTTTTTGCCCTAACTTGTGACCTTTATAACTTTCTCATCTTTTGGAATTTTTGAGTGTCGTCTTCTTTGTTGTCTTCTCCTACACTTCCTCTAAACAACCATAACTCACACTAAACAAAGTTTATCCTAAATCAACCGGAAATTCGATTCAAAGTAGCCACCCTGTAAAACCGAAACTGCAGTTTCCAGTTTTCCTTCGAATTCAGGTAACTTTGTCTAGCCATAACTTCTTCATTTCTTAGCTAAATTTCATGTTCTTTAGCTCGTTTTGAAGAGCTCTAATCCCTCTAAAACTTTCATGTTTATGACCTAAGCCAATTCCCTACCGTTTGGAAGAACAAGGTGTCTAAAGTTTTGGATTCATCACGACATAAAATCATAGTTTTCTTTCCAGAAAACACAAGGTAAACTCGCAACTTCCAGCTTCGATTTCTTTCTGTGTAGTGCAAGTTAGGGTGAGTTCTTGCTATCATTGTGTAGAGCTAAGTTTCTTCTTTAGATTAAGCCCAAGAACTAGTTCTAACTCGTTCTGTACTGTAAATTATAGCGTTGCAAAGCAGGCTACTCAATCGGGTTGTAAAGGGGGCGTTTTTCCATAATCCAGTTTTGAGTTCATTCGATTTGTACAACTCCGGTAAGTTTCCGATCAATTGATCCGTTTTGTCAAACCTTGTCGTGTTTCCGACCTAGCCTAACCACCAATTAAGCTTATTATGCTTCGTATATGTAGAATTTTGCAAAATCAAGTTCGAGAAACCGAAGAACCCTGACTTTCGTAACCAGAATCGTATTTGTTGTATACTGCATGATAGCTAGCGAAATTAGTATCATTAGAACCGTAATTTAATTTCGAAACCATAGGAACAAGAATCACTCAATTTGGTTCTGTAGATTGTGTGAAAATGTCGAATTAGTACTCGGGGTCTGTTCTGGAATCGCTGAAGAACTCGGAAGTTTAGGGCCGTCCGATCGTAGTTAAAAGAAACGGACAGCCGAGATTAAAACGTTTCAGATTAGGTTTTTATAAATTCCAATAAATATCTCTAACTTGTTGGATTTAGTTATGGCCTTCCGAATGGTTTTGACTTGAAATTTTAACCGTAGATTCCTTATAAAATCTAGTTTATTTTGATGTAAATTAATATGGTTTTGGAGTTTTTATACGTAAGTTATGATTTTTGCAAGTTACAGGTTTTGTAGAATTATTTGGCTAATTTAAAAAGATAATTTTATGAAATAAAAATTTATAATATGTCTAAAATGTTATTTTACTGTATATTAAATTTGGGAATTTTTGGGCTATGGTAATGGGTTTAAAAATTGTGTTTGTGAGTTTTTTCATAAGAAAACTTATAATATATAGTTTTAATGTAACCAAAATTAAAGTATGGTTTGTTAATGAACTTTTTAAGCTGGGAAAATATGGAAACTAAATAACATTTTATAACAGTAAGTTTATAAATGTTTGGGTATTAGCTTTTATGAGAAGTGAAATTATTTACATATATTATATACTTATATGGTAGAATTAACATAGGAACTTATGTTAAATCAAGGAATTTAATTATTCTACATTTTATTTATTATATTTTATGGGAGTTAGTATTCTTAATTAAAACTAAGGAATAAATATATATATTTTTACGCATATATAAAAAGGGAATAAAGTAGTAACTTAGAGTAAAGTAAGGAACTAATAAATTAACACTTATAATAACTAAATATTATAGGAGCTAGAATCCTAAGATATAGTAAAAGAAATACTTTATGAAACATACTTGGAATGCAGTTAAAGGTTGTAGTAATAAGATAGTTTAAATATAATAAGTTACATAGGGGTTAGGGGATGTCTTAGTTAACTTCTAATACAGGTATACTTATATATATTAAATAAATAAAGGAAAACATTTTATTTATTAAACCATATGTCGGTTTGTGGTATGCCTAAAAGTTATTGAACATAATTAAATACAATAAAATTTCCTAAAAATGTTATGGATAAATCTTAATACATAAAGATATATATAAATATATATGTATATAAATACAATAAAATAGATGAGGGAAATAATATTCCTTGTGATAGTTATAATAAGTAGAATATATATGTTAACCTTAGGCTTTAATCGGTGTGTAATTAAATAGTCACTATTAACTTTAGGGTTTAATTACACACATAAACGTACACGGTCTTGGGCTAACCTACTAAGCCCAGTCTATGAACTCCAAAAGCCCGCTTAAACAATTCAAAGAGAGTTTGGGCCACTCTCAGGAATAAATTCTAAATCATTCCAAACTAAACGAAATGGGCCTAACAAGGATTTAGTTAACAAGTCAAGCCCAAATCTTTGTGAGAGAATAATGGTAAACCTGGAACTATTAATCAGTAAGAAAAGAAGGTTGTTTAGTTTATAAGTCCCTTAACTAATCGACACTTGGAACACCTTAATTATAGGTTACTATTGGGGAATCACTTATTCGAGTTATTTATTGTTCTTCACATGCCAGGTACGATTTCTCGTACTCCGTTACTTTTGCTGATTGACTTATGAGACGTTTTCGAAAAACGCTAACTGACTTTAAGAGGAATTTCTAAAAAGGAAATGGTTGTGTGACTAACTCAGCTTGTGTGACTAACTGAGCCTTGAATGTGAAACTCACCTGGGTATTGGTTCCTTCTATTTGGTTGTTCCATTAGACATTGACTGCTTAGGGTTTACGCTTCTGCACTCTGTAGGACTGAGTATTTTGGTATTGCTCTGGGTAGTTAGTGATCTAGTGGGAATTTGGAAAAATGTCAATTTTGGTAAATTCTTCTTTTGACTTTGTATATCGTTTCATCCATGAGCTGGTTCTTGAGGTTTCGACGTGCGCGCGTCTTCAATGGTAACAGTGAAGGTCTATATATCCCCTGTCCCAAAAGGGACGTGGTAGACAGTGAGGGGCTGTATATCCCCTGTCCCAAAAGGGACGTTGTAGACAGTGAGGGGTTGTATATCCCCTGTCCTAAAAGGACGTACTTGGCGGTGGGGCCATCTCTCCCAGTTGAATTATTCCATTCATGAGTTATTGGTTCTTGGATCTATCTTTTCATTCCTAGTCCTTTGTGACTATCTGAGTCTTTCTACTCCTAACGGGAATTGAGTTTAACTAAGGCAATGGATGTTCACTAACACATGATGTGGTTTTGTTTCACTAACTTTACTTTTCTGTTATTAACCCTTATTCTTATCTTGTTATCTTGATTTGGTGATTTGTGAAATGCCTTGTTCCTCTGTGTGGTTTAAGTGATTGTTTTCTTGCTATTATTTATTTAAGAGTTGTATTATAAGTTTGTTTTTGGAGGATCGTACCAGTTCCATTCCAGGGAACTGACCCACCCCTCTTGGGGTGGGCTGCTTGGTTTTATCTTGCAGGTACGAGTTATTTTACAGGTGACCACGAAGAGAACGAGTGATTGGGATGGGATTAGGTTCTGAGAGTTTACGTGTTTTATTACTGTTTTACTTTTGTTAAGTTTTCTCGAGGTTCAGGCCGTGACAGTTGTAATCTTTAAGTTGTAATTTGGTGAGGTTTGGTGCCAGGTGTTTGGAACCCGATGGTCTGTACGCCTTTAGTATTTTATTTCCGCTATAAATATGTTAAATAGGGGTGTTACAGAAATTGGTATCAGAGCGTAGTTACGCTCTGAACCCGAGAAGACAAGCCGAGTGAAACACTTAGATTATAGGTGCACTTAAAACTGGGGAACTAGGGTAGAATTGGGAAGTGAGAATTCCAGAAAGGCGCGTGACTCTTACCCCATACTTACTTTACTACTTACTCCACGTACCTACGAACCGTCCTTAGGACGTTATAAATATTTCATTATATTACTACATAGATAGTTAGACCTTACAATACGCCGTCTGAGTAACAAAACCGTCATACCAGCTAGATGTCTCGAAGAGGAGGAAGAGGAGGAGCTGGTCCCTCAGGAGGCTATGGACCCGACGTTGTCACCCCGGAGGTCATAGCGCAGATTGTGACAGCTGCATTAGCTCAGCAGCAGGCTCAGATCCCACAGCCACCACCTAATGGTCCCCGGGAGTTCAACTGGCTAAAGGCAGTCTACGACCTTCGTCCCCCAGTCTACGAAGGCCAGCCAGAGCCGAATACCTTAGAGAGATACATCGACGAGATGCAGAAGGCCTTCACCTCTCTGCACGTTCCAGCGGGTCGCCAGGTGGACATAGCGGCCTACTTTCTCCAGGGACCCGCGCATCGATGGTGGCAGACCGCCAGAGCTGAGCTGACTGCCCAGGCGGACTTCGGCTTCCCATCCTTCTTAGTGGCCCTGAGAGCCAAGTTCTATCCATCCTACCCGCAGAAGAGGATGAGGAGTGAGTTCGAGCAGCTGAAGCAAGGGAGTTCCTCTGTTGCTGAATATTATAATAAATTTGTGGAGCTGCTCGCTGTTATTGGAGAGGGAGCTTACGCTCCGAGGTATCTGGTGGATAAATTCCACACCGGCTTGAACTTCAGGATCATGACTATGATCGGTTCCCCCAGAGGGAAGACCCTACAGGTATGGAACATGATTTAAAATTTATGGTACGCAAAGGTTTCCCCACTAACATATATTGTCACCACAAGAGTTAGCGGATGACGCAAATGACTGCGAGACCACCATTGCCTACCAGGACTCTGTGCTAGGCAAGAGGAAGGGGGAGGGAGAAAGAGGAAATGGAGGGAATTTTTCCCAGAACTATGAGAGGAAGGGAAAGTTCTACAAGGGTAGGAACGAGAATGCCATGGTCCCCTCATATACTAATGCTGAGCCACTCCGCTCCCAGCCATTTAAGGGTGAGATAAATTAGAAACTCCAATGTGGTTACATTTTGTTATCCCAATTACTAACCTTGAGACTGAAACAGGGAACCAACTTGCGAGAAAGTTCTTCTGCAAGTGGTGCAAGAAGGACCACTCGGGCAAGGATTGTAAGGGAAACCTGGTGGACTGCAACCACTGCGGTAAGAAGGGGCACACATCGTTCGAATGCTTCCTGAACCCGGATTCCAGGAACTACAAGCCACGCACCGGGAACCCTGCTAGAGCCACAGTTGCTAATACTACTGGAGGAGGTCGAGGTGGCACAGGAGGTGCTGGACCATCTACCAGCCGCCCTGCCTAGAGCCATCCGCAGAGGCCGGGACAGAACTACCCCCAGAGGCCGGGCAAGACACCGGTCCTTAACATGGTGTGGACCGCGTCGAGAGTAGAGTAAGATGATGACACGAGTTCACTGGTGAGGACTATTTCCCTCATGAAGAGGCTTAGACCCTTACTTTCTTTACATTCAGTTGTCTAGTTTTTTGTTGTCAATGTAAAAGGGATGAACTATAAACCCTTCATTTTGTTTCGTTTCGAACCTTTCATTTCCAGTTGTGAACCTTGACTTATTTATTTAATGGCAATTGTTGTTCAGCTTTCGATATTTGCTTTCCTATTTTGCCATATTCCACACCCAACATCCCTTTTGAAGCCAAACCACACCCACCAGAGAAGTGTGAGGTCTTGAGACCCGGGATGATCTTACTACGAGAGTACCTGACCCTAGCAGTCCAGTATGCATTGATCCTCAAGATCAGGGAGTTAGGTGTGAAGGAAGGAAATTTTTACACCCGTACCTTCAAGAATGGTTCAACCATGAAGGTGAAGATCATGTGCCTAGGTAAGAAGTGGAACCACACCACCAAGAGCTATGAAGAGGTGGAGGTGCCACCAATGCCGGAGGAACTGCAGACCATCATTAGAGCTGCAGTTAAGGTAGCCCAAGAATTGGAGGATGAGCCCGTCCCAGACCTGACCTCCGACGTGTGCATCATCAACTTCTATGGAAAGGAGGGTAAGCTAGGGATGCACCAAGACAAGGACGAATCGCCAGAGTCCGACACTAGAGGAGTTCCAGTAGTGTCCATATCACTTGGAGATGACGCGGAGTTCCTCTTTGGTGATCAAAGGAGGATGGACCTTGCTACCAAGATCCTCCTGAAGTCGGGTGATGTACTGATCTTTGGTGGGGCAGCTAGACTCATCTACCATGGGGTGAAGAGAATCAAGCCCAACACAGCCCCCACACCCATTATTAACCAGACCCATATGAAACCGGGCCGTCTAAACCTAACCTTTAGACAGACCTAGCCTTGTACTTTACAGTTCCAGCATTGTAAATTTTAAGTTGCTCATGAAGCTTTCAATAAGAATGGAAATTCTAAGAATTTTATTGCTTCATTGTAGGGGTTGGGAACTCAGGGATCAGGTTGAATGTGTTGAACCAGGCTCAAGCGAAGAGCAATGGAATGGTCATCACAGGTATAAACATTAACCCTGATGTTATCCCCAAAATCTTTACCCCCATTTGAGCAAAAAAGGGTATTTCTAGGACTTTTAGGGGTAAGGTTCATATGATCGGTGATATTCATGAAAACTGAGACAGGTGGTATGTTTGAAACGAAATCGTATTGGCATGGTGGTAGAAAAGTTGGAGGAGGTAGAAGAGATCATAAGTTCGAGGCTAATAATAAACAAGTTTTGTGTAGTTTTTGTTTTCTATTTAATTCTCTTCTTCTTTTTTATTTCCAATTTTCAAAATAAGATTTTATTTGCAAAGTAAAAACAAAAACAAAAACACTTCTTTCCTAATTTGATGGGTAGTTTATTTTCTTTCCAAAAAAAATCCAAAAAATCGGAAAAAGAAAACTTGAAACGAGATTTCAGATAAAACCAAAACAAAAATTTTAAGTCATGTTATTTTCCTTAGTTATCGCCTTTTTTATGACTATCTATTCTTTGTTCATTCTTATCTCTTTAATTCTGTCGCTAGTATTTTGTAATATCCCTTGTTTTGCTTTTACCTAGTTTATTTAATTTTTGAGACAAAAACCAAAAAACACAAAATAATTATCTGCCTTTCTTTTACTTAATTTTTTTTCTCTCAGCTAGTTTGTTTCATTATTTTTGTAAAATAAAACAGCAAAATAACTCTTTTTTTACTGATTTTATTTTCTTTATTTCCCACATTTTTTTAAACGTGATCATTGAAAAAAACAAAACAAAAAGATTGTTGTTAGCATCTTCCTTCATTGTTTTCATATTTAAAAGTAAATATTTATTTTATTTTTACTAGTTTTTTTAAAGGTTTTAAAATGTTGTTAGCCTTTTAGTTATTAACCCTTTATTTTAGGTAAGTTTTTACTTTTCTTTTATTCCTTAATTCTAGTTTACTGATTTTCAAATTCAAAAGTTTGTTTAGCTTTAGCCTCTCATAACCTTCTCTATATAAACATCACATATTCCATGGATGAAAGGGGGGACACACACTGAGAAAAAATACATACAAAACCCCTATGGCGAGCCGCTAACTCTGAATACTAGTCCTTTGCTCCATCCATTTCAGGACAGTCATCGATACTAATCTCCATCGTCTTATTCTCCAGTTACCTTATGTGCATCAGCCACCACCGCCATGCTGCACCCAAGCCAGAAGACCACACCACCACATTATGAGCACTAGTCATCACTAAACAGCATAGTATGTCCCGGTTTATGTAGCCATCTTCGTCATCGACATCTGAGGCTGCCATATCCTTCGTTGTTTTATCACTATTGATTGATCATCATCATGTTCGAGTCTGCCATACTCGCGTGGTAGGTAAAATAAAATCACGGTGGGAAGGCCACTTCTATGTTTTAATTGTTAACAGGACTCCCTGGTAATTCTTGGCTCTTTATTATTATTTTTTTTTGTTCATGCAATTTCACAGGCATTTAATTGTTTTCCAAGTACGTTGTTAGTTATTATTCTTTTTGCTTGCTTGTTCATTATTAACAAGTCATAAGGCTAATCGACCTCAGTTAGAATTGAATTAATTAGTGATTAGAGTTAGTTGAATTTGTATAACTACGGTAGTGAGTGAGATTGATTGTCACCGTAAATTTATTGAATTTGAATAACGATTGTCACCGTATATAACAATTCTTAACTAGGAATATTCTCGTATATATATTTTTTCTTTCTCTTTTTCTCTTTAATCCGTACATTTCCAATTTTTTCTCTTTTTTCTTCTTTTCCATATGCAGAGAGGTGCCACGGAGTGTTGAATTTTTTTTATTATTATATGGTGTATGTTAGAGCCATATTGAAAAAAAGGAACATGGAATGAATCATGAAGCACGTGGGTAGCTAGGTTTTTATCTTGGTTTATTTTTCAACTGTTATTTAATTTTTTTTCCAAATCGTTAATATCGTAATGCACTTGAAAACATATGATAACATTGTCATAAATTAGCCTTAGAGTTTATAATAATAAAGGAAAAGATATTTATGAGAGTAATGAAAGAATTTTAACTCTTATAAATTTCATATCAAGCCCCCGGACCCGTAACTCTAAAAATTGTAATAACATTTCCTTTCCAAGTTTAAAAGGTTAAAACTTAGGTGGCAACTCTATTTAGGTTTGTGTGGGTCAGTTAGAATAATTAAACTTTAATTTTATAATTTCGGTTTAGTTATTCTAATTGCAAATCGAACCTTGAAGCCTTAAGCTAAATACTTAAAGGGTTAAAAAACCACGCCCACAGACTGGCGACTCTGCTGGGGACCACCACCTAAGCTTTAAAATTTTAAACTTAGGATAGAGGGCTTAACTTGAATTTATAATCTTTAAGGCTTACTTTTTATGATATTATCCTTTTTAGCTTGTGCATTTTTATTATTTTATTCATACAAGAGATGAGGGTCCCAAATAAACCAATCATCGGTCATGCTTAGACCTGGCCCGTTCTGAGACACACACCGTTGGGTGATGTGTAAAAGTGGGGGAAATGAGGAGGATGGCGTGCAAGCCCCATCCCTTCACTACCTGGGCCCAAAGCCCCAAGCACCTCTCCGAACGTACCCTTACCCAAAAACCAAATTACGGTCATGCCAAGACATGAGCCGTCCTGAGACACACACCTTAGGGTGATGTGTAAAGGTGGGGGAAATGGAGAGGATGACGTGCAAGCCTTATCCCTTCACTACCTGGGCCCAAAGCCCCAAGCACTCTCCAGATGTACCCATACCTATTTGATGAAATTTGCATAGTGAGGACATGCATATTTTCTCTTTATATATTTGTGATTCCATGCTTTTGTGATAGGCTTGATTGTGTGTGGTTAGCAGCTGAAATAAATCATCTTTTATTAGATCTTTACCTTTCAGCCCAAAGACCCATTCTAGTCTAGGTGAACTATTTGTTTGGGCTTCGGCCTTGAAATCTTAGATCAAGGTGGTCTCTTTTGGCCCAAAAGTGTCTAAATTAGAAACATCCATTTTGATCCACTTAGGTTTAGGCCCCTAAAAAATCCATTTGAATTTGCAATAATTCACAAGACTTGAAAATGAATCTATGGATCATGTTTACATTCTGGCCCAAAGGCCCATCAGGAATTGGGATTAGGTCTTTCACCTGAACATTGAAAACTTTTTCGGTCCAGTAACCCATTCATATTCCATATAATTTCTTCCGGTTCATATATGCCATTTTCAATTCAAGATGTTCAGGCCCAAGTGCCTATTCACAATTTAAATGACTTTCCGACCCAAGCACTCCATTCAATGTCTAAAACATTTCGGCCCAAGCGCCAATCTACAGTTAGAAATTATTTTGGCCCAAGGGCCTCATTCTCAAATTATTTCGGGCCTAGTGTCTCACTCACAATTCAGATCTGTCAGGACCAAACGCCTATCCACACTCATGACACCATTTCGGCCCATGTGCCTCACTTTCAGTTTAGAGAGATTCAGGCCTAAGCTTATCCACAGTCCAAATATATCCCGGCCCATGTACCTCATTTTTATTCCACAGATATTCAGGCCCATGCGCTTATCCATAGTCAAAATGCATTCTGGCCCGTGTGTCTGATTTTCAGTCCATAGATATTCATGCCCAAGCGCCTATCCACAATCCAAGAGCATCTGAGCCCATGTGTCTCTCTTCAAGTTTAAGATTTTTCAGGCTCGAGCACCTACCTACAGTCCAAAGAGCATTTGGGCCCAAGTGTCTCATTTACAGTCTAGGAACATTGCTAGTTTAGATCTTTTAGCCTAAAAGCCCACTCATAATACGTTAGATTTTATTTTCTTTAGTTGCGTAGGAATTTTACCGTTTTATTAGGTTTTCACATATTTAGGACATTTTGTCATTCGTTAGCTCTTTTTCTTTTGTTAAGTTGTCTTTAAAAAAAAGAAAAAAGATCACAGACATTTCTACGTCCTCCCGAAGGTACATCATGGTAGAAAGCTCGAGTCTTCTGTGCACCAACATCATGCAGATTGGCAGTATTCGAGTTCATAAAGGAGATCGGGGTTCACATGCATAAAATGTTGCTATAAACTGGCATTCATCTTTCAAATGTGTTTCAAACAAATGTTTTGTGAAATCTAAGTTCAGAAGTTTTCAAGCAAGGACTATTTTGAATGAACATTTCTTGACATCAACCATAAGAAGCGTTGGTTTTGTTAAATCATCTTCTTCATATTCACATGACTTTTCCAAGTCCAAAACTTTTCCAAAATGAAAAGATAAATTCATGAGTGAGCTTTCTTTGCAAGGAACATCCATTTCTGCGAAACAAATGTCTCTCAAAACTAAGGTTTGTGAAATGATCATTTTCTGATAGTGAAATACAAAGACTTGTTTTGTTTCTAAGAACATGAATATGCTTATCCAAGTACCAAAACACATCCCAAAAATCCAAAGCAGCCCACATAATGGTTAGTAGAGCACATGGTTATCAAATAGTTGTTGAATCCCCGACACAATACTGGGGGCAATCTGAGTTAGAATCGTTTATTCCAAACTTCTTCCATCAAATGTGTGAACAAAACTCTCTGAGCAAAAGAGTGTGAGAGTGTCTTGAGTGGAAAAAAACCCATGAGAGAAAAAGCGTGTTATCTTTACACGCGGTGAGGCCACACACATGTGAGGTAAGCAGCATAACTCTGACTGAAGGAGATAACTTAAAAATTTACACTAAGACCCGTGAAAAGTAACAAGAAGAGACACATAACTATCAGGAATGATGAAGCATCTAGGTAAACCACCACATAGCCAAAAGATTATGAAACCCTGAAATCAAACCCTAGGCACCCCTGCTAAGCCTTTCATATGTATCCTCTTTTATCATTAAAGCTCCACAAAAATCCAGCTCATGATGATTACGTACCCCAGTGACCAAAGGAAGCAATGAGCCTAAATCTCGGGTGAGGACACTACAAGTCCAGAAGAAGAAGCGATGCTACCATAAACATGATCCGCAAACGGTCACTAAGTGATCCAGGATTCAAGAGCTCAAATGAATGCAGCTCCAAAAGATTGGGAAACACAAGAACCCCGAAGATGATTCAAAGTAGCTCCAAACGATCAGGAAACACAAGAACCCTGAAAATGAGTCAAAGCAGCTCTAAGAATTCCAAGATTGGGAAACACAAGAACCCCGAAGATGAATGGACAATCTGAACTCAAGTTTCCAAAAACAACAACAAGGACGGTGTCAAAGTCTAGAGCCCGAAGGCAAATCCACACACAGTAGTAAGACAACTTCACACATTAGGATGGGAAGGCGAATCCGGGAGAAGGCCAAGTTGCAGCTTTGGTCACCCTTAAGCCTCACAAGACCGAAAATATTCCTCCATGATCCTGGTGACATTCATCATACCCAATGGCCCCGTTATAAGCCTCAAAGACTTTTGACTTGATAGTTATGTGTCTAAATCAAGTGAAAGTAACAGATCAAAAGTGTAAGTCCATCAAATATCGAATTCAAAAGTCTAGAAGTTATGACTGTAAGTGAGGAATGAGTGAAAATGCTAAACACATCGAGTGTAGGTAGAAAAAGCACCACATCAAAGCAAACCTTAACCCTGTGAGGATGAGAATTGTTCACATTTTAATCAAAGATAATACTGGGGGCAATCGATTATTTCAACTGATTGCCATAGTTTCTAACTCGGATAGCTCAAAGAAATACTGGGGGCAATTGTTTCCAGCAGTTTCCACAGATGACATAAAGAAATCTCAAAGTCTTAAGCCCGTCATAAGCTCTAAGCACCATGTGCCAGAACCTTAAGCCTTAAGCACTTCATAAGCTTTAAGCACCATGTTCCGACATTGCAATCCCAAAGACTTAGGCTTATCATAAGCCTTAAGCACCGCATCTCAAAGCCTCAAGCTCCATAACCTTGAGAAAATCATAAAGCTTGGAAGCATGTTCAGTTCTGAAGGATCAAAATTTTGGTCTCGAAATCCATTCCTGAAAAATGAGCATTCCATGAATTTTAGCTGAAAGAAGTATTTGCTTATACATCTGAATTTTTGACAGCAGAGTCAACCCCAATCTTGACACCAAGTCAACCATATTTTTGAAAATTGAGTCAATCTTGTTTTGGCACCGAGTCACCCATATTTGTTTTTGAAAATTGAATCGATCTTGTTTTCATAGTGAGTCCATGAGCTTGTTTTAGCATCGAAGTTAGACAGTTTGTTTTAACATTAACATCGAGTCAATTTCACACATTGATTTAGTCATTAAGCTTGTTTGTGTATTGAGACAGTACGCTTGTTTGATATGTCTTGCATCGAGCTAGTAAGTATGGTTTTTATTAAGTGCAGGTGGAGGTATGCTGCCCGTTGAATTGAAGCAGGGTGTATACTGGCCAATGTGTACGGGTGGTTGAGTACAGGTGGAGGTATGCTGCCCGTTGAATTGAAGCAGGGTGTATACTGGCCAATGTGTACGAGTACAGGTGGAGGTATGCTGCCCGTTGAATTGAAGCAGGTGTATACTGGCCAATGTGTACGAGTACAGGTGGAGGTATGCTGCCCGTTGAATTGAAGCAGGGTATACTGGCCAATGTGTACGAGTGGTTGGGTACAGGTGGAGGTATGATGCCCGTTGAATTGAAGCAGGGTGTATACTGGCCAATGTGTACGAGTGGTTGAGTACAGGTGGAGGTATGCTGCCCGTTGAATTGAAGCAGGGTGTATACTGGCCAATGTGTACGAGTACAGGTGGAGGTATGCTGCCCGTTGAATTGAAGTAGGGTGTATACTGGCCAATGTGTACAAGTTGGCGGGGCGATGGCAATAAGTCCTCATTTCTATGTCAACGTTTTGGATAACAACTGGCGGGCGATGGCAATAAGTCCCCTGTGAAAACCAGAAGTTCATCCCAGCAACCCAGTTGGCGGGCGATGGCAATAAGTCCCCTTGGAAAACCAACATGGAGCATTTTTTTAATGGGTTTCGGTCCCCAGAGGCATCCGAGTTATTTTATTTTTGAATGGGTTTCGGTCCCTAGAGGTATCCGAGTTATTTTCTTTTTGAATGGGTTTCGGTCCCCAGAGGCATCCGAGTTATTTTCTTTTTGAATGGGTTTCGGTCCCCAGAGGCATCCGAGTTATTTTCTTTTTTTTTAATGGGTTTCGGTCCCCAGAGGCATCCGAGTTTTTTTTTGAATGGGTTTCGGTCTCCAGAAGCATCCGAGTCATTTTTTTTTGAATGGGTTTCGGTCCCCAAAGGCATCCGAGTCATATTGCATTTTCTTACATTTCATTCATACCGAGTTTCAGTCCCGGGAGGCATCCGAGTCATATTGCATTTTCTGGCATTTCATTTAGAACGGGTTTCGGTCCCCATAAGCATCCGAATCACATCACACATCTTGCATTTCATTTCGAATGAGTTTTGTTTCTCAAAAGCATCAAATCATATGACATATTTTGCATATAGGATGGGTTTGTTCCTAGAAGAACCTGGATACACTATGCTTTGCTTGCATTCTCTCACTTGGATAGGTCTAGGCTCCTAGAAGTGCCTTGGTGTACGACATGCTTTTCATTTAGTTTTCCAGCGCCTTAGAATAGCTCGGTAAGCTCAAGCTCTATTCAAGGTAGTCAACATCTCTGAACACAAAAAAATAACGAGCAAGGTGAGACAAGGTTTGTAAAGATTTTGGGTATTATCAAGCGTCAACTTGACTTTTCATTGACATTCCAAAATCAAGTTGACGGGGGGCAATCTGTTATCCCCAAAATCTTTACCCCCATTTGAGCAAAAAAGGGTATTTCTAGGACTTTGACGTGTAAGGTTCATATGATCGGTGATATCATGAAAACTGAGACAGGTGGTATGTTTGAAACGAAATCGTATTGGCATGGTGGTAGAGAAGTTGGAGGAGGTAGAAGAGATCATAAGTTCGAGGCTAATAATAAACAAGTTTTGTGTAGTTTTTGTTTTCTATTTAATTCTCTTCTTCTTTTTTATTTCCAATTTTCAAAATCAGATTTTATTTGCAAAGTAAAAACAAAAACAAAAACGCTTCTTTCCTAATTTGATGGGTAGTTTATTTTCTTTCCAAAAAAAAATCCAAAAAATTGGAAAAAGAAAACTTGAAACAAGATTTCAGATAAAACCAAAACAAAAATTTTAAGTCATGTTATTTTCCTTAGCTATCGCCTTTTTTATGACTATCTATTCTTTGTTCATTCTTATCTCTTTAATTATGTTAACTACTTGTTTGTTATTTTCAAAATTCAAAAAAAAAGAAAAGCAAAAAATCCCTTAAAAAAATCATTGTGAAGTTCTCTCATTTTTTATCGCTAGCATTTTGTAATATCCCTTGTTTTGCTTTTACCTAGTTTATTTAATTTTTGAGACAAAAACCAAAAAACACAAAATAATTATCTGCCTTTCTTTTACTTAATTTTTCTTTCTCTCAGCTAGTTTGTTTCATTATTTTTGTAAAATAAAACAGCAAAATAACTCTTTTTTTACTGATTTTATTTTCTTTATTTCCCACATTTTTTTAAACGTGATCATTGAAAAAAACAAAACAAAAAGATTGTTGTTAGCATCTTCCTTCATTGTTTTCAGATTTAAAAGTAAATATTTATTTTATTTTTACTAGTTTTTTTTAAGGTTTTAAAATGTTGTTAGCCTTTTAGTTATTAACCCTTTATTTTAGGTAAGTTTTTACTTTTCTTTTATTCCTTAATTCTAGTTTACTGATTTTCAAATTCAAAAGTTTGTTTAGCTTTAGCCTCTCATAACCTTCTCTATATAAACATCACATATTCCATGGATGAAAGGGGGGACACACACTGAGAAAAAATACATACAAAACCCTTATGGCGAGCCGCTAACTCTGAATACTAGTCCTTTGCTCCATCCATTTCAGGACAGTCATCGATACTAATCTCCATCGTCTTATTCTCCAGTTACCTTCTGTGCATCAGCCACTACCGCCATGCCGCACCCAAGCCAGAAGACCACACCACCACATTATGAGCACTAGTCATCACTAAACAGCATAGTATGTCCCAGTTTATGTAGCCATCTTCGTCATCGACATCAGCGGCTGCCATCTCCTTCGTTGTTTTATCACCATTGATTGATCATCATCATGTTCGAGTCTGCCATACTCGTGTGGTAGGTAAAATAAAATCACGGTGGGAAGGCCACTTCTATGTTTTAATTGTTAACGGGACTCCCTGGTAATTCTTGGCTCTTTTATTATTATTTTTTTGTTCATGCAATTTCATAGGCATTTAATTGTTTTCCAAGTACGTTGTTAGTTATTATTCTTTTTGCTTGCTTGTTCATTATTAACAAGTCATAAGGCTAATCGACCTCAGTTAGAATTGAATTAATTAGTGATTAGAGTTAGTTGAATTTGTATAACTACGGTAGTGAGAATTGATTGTCACCGTAAATTTATTGAATTTGAATAACGATTGTCACCGTATATAACAATTCTTAACTAGGAATATTCTCGTATATATATTTTTTTTCTTTCTCTTTTTCTCTTTAATCCGTACATTTCCAATTTTTTCTCTTTTTTCTTCTTTTCCATATGCAGAGAGGTGCCACGGAGTGTTGAATTTTTTTATTATTATATCGTGTATGTTAGAGCCATATTGAAAAAAAGGAACATGGAATGAATCATGAAGCACGTGGGTAGCTAGGTTTTTATCTTGGTTTATTTTTCAACAGTTATTTAATTTTTTTCCCAAATCGTTAATACCGTAATGCACTTGAAAACATATGATAACATTGTCATAAATTAGCCTTAGAGTTTATAATAATAAAGGAAAAGATATTTATGAGAGTAATGAAAGAATTTTAACTCATATAAATTTCATATCAAGCCCCCGGACCCATAACTCTAAAAATTGTAATAACATTTCCTTTCCAAGTTTAAAAGGTTAAAACTTAGGTGGCGACTCTATTTAGGTTTGTGTGGGTCAGTTAGAATAATTAAACTTTAATTTTATAATTTCGGTTTAGTTATTCTAATTGCAAATCGAACCTTGAAGCCTTAAGCTAAATACTTAAAAGGTTCAAAAACCACGCCCACACCTGAGTATTTACCTTGGAATGGTTACCCAGAATCTTAAAAATCTATCCTATAATTTCAGGCACGTGCCTAGTTAATGGAGTGGAGGCCACAGTCCTGTTCGATTCTGGTGCCTCCCACTCTTTCATATCACAAGCGTTCCATGCTAAGATCAATGCTCCCACAGAGGATATCCATGGCTGCTCAGTCTTGCTGCCATCCAGAGAGCTGATCAAGTGCAGTAAGCAGTGCAAGAATTTGAGCATACACATCAAGGGAGCAGAATTCCTTCTGGATGCCATAGTCTTCCCTGACACGGGGTTCGACATAATTGTGGGCATGGACACGCTACAGCGGTACCGAGGCAGACTACACTGTGCAGAGCATCATCTCCTCCTGAAGTCAGCTACAGGGATCACCGTGTCATACCGAATGCAACCCAAACAGCCGACTGTGAAGGTTGTATCGGCTTTATCCCTGGTGAAGGAGGTGTCCAAGGGCGCTACCGCCTACTACTGTTATGCCCAGGATCTGAGGACAGATCCGAAGTTCCAGAGCGATGTTCCCATAGTGTCGGAGTACCCCGACGTTTTTCCAAAGGAGCTACCTGGACTACCACCACTGAGAGAGGTTGAATTCAATATTGACCTCATACCTGGCACGGGACCGATTGCTAAGGCTCCCTACCGGATGGGCCCTGCAGAGATGGTTGAGTTGAAGAAGCAGCTGTAGGAGCTACTAGATAAGGGTTTCATCAGACCCAGTGTCTCACCTTGGGGTGCTCCAGTGCTATTCATCAAGAAAAAGGACGGGAGTTTGAGACTTTGCATCGACTATAGGGAGTTGAACAATATCACGATCAAGAACAAGTACGCACTGCCCAGGATCGATGACTTGTTCGACCAGCTGAGGGGAGCTAAGGTGTTCTCTAAGATTGATCTGCGTTCCGGATATCACCAGATAGCTGTAGCTGAGCCAGACATAGAGAAGACAGCCTTCCGGACCAGATACAGCCACTATGAGTTCACAGTGATGCCGTTTGGACTGACCAATGCACCGGCGAGATTTATGGATTTGATGCAGAGAGTCTTCCAAGCCCAGCTAGATAGGTCGGTAGTCGTATTCATAGACGACATTCTAATCTTCTCCAAGAGCAAAGAGGAACATAAGCAGCATTTGAGGACGGTCTTGGAGACACTGAGGGAGAAACAATTGTATGCCAAATTCAGCAAGTGTGAATTCTGGCTGGACAAGGTGTCATTTCTTGGACACGTGATCTCAGCTGAGGGAGTTTCAGTAGACCCAGCTAAGATCGAGGCAGTGAAGAGCTGGCATAGACCTCGCACTGTGACAGAGGTTAGGAGTTTCCTTGGGTTGGCTGGCTACTATAGACGCTTTGTGAAGGACTTCTCCAGGCTAGCCAAGCCCTTGACCTCCCTGATGAAGAAGGACAGCCCATTTGTATGGACAGAGGCTTGTGAGGTCTCCTTTTAGGCGCTGAAGGACGCCTTGACCACAGCTCTAGTGTTGGTGATCCCTAAGGGGAATGAGGGATACGAGGTGTATTGTGATGCTTCATGCAGAGGGATTGGTGGGGTACTGATGCAGAATGGCAGAGTGGTAGCATATGCTTCTCGACAGCTGAAAAAGCACGAAGAAATTACCCCACACACGACCTTGAGCTTCTCGCCATAGTCTTCGCCTTGAAGATCTGGCGACATTACTTGTATGGAGCCACAATACGGATTATGACAGACCATAAGAGTCTGAAGTACATCTGGACTTAGAAGGAGCTGAACCTGAGATAGCGACGATGGGTTGAGCTACTGGCTGATTATGACATCAACCTTCAGTACACGGAAGGTAAAGGGAATGTCGTAGCGGACGCTTTGAGCAGGAGAGTGTACTCACTCCTAGCTTTGACAGAGACGACCACGATAGCTGAGGTGATATACGCAGCCCAGGATAGTGATGTATACCTGTAGGGCGTCAAGCAGAAGTTAGCAAACGGTATGACTGATGGTCTGAAGTATGAGTACGAGCTAGACAGCGAGGGACACCTTCGAGTCAGAGGCAGACTCTGCGTTCCTCAAGATGCGATAGAACTTCAGACCAGGATTCTCTCTGAGGCTCATTCCTCTACATTGTCAGTACACCCTGGAGCCACCAAGATGTACAAGGATTTGAAGCAGTTATTCTGGTGGAGCGGGATGAAGAGGGATGTAGCAGATTTCGTCTCCCGATGCCTCACCTGTCAGAAGGTGAAGTTTGAGCATCGTCGACCAGGAGGCCAGATTCAGTCATTGCCAGTACCGTGCTGGAAGTTTGACGACATCAGCATGGACTTTGTGGTCGGTCTTCCTCCAGCTAGAGGCGGACTGAATTCTATTTGGGTGATAGTCGATAGGTTGACCAAGACAGCCAGGTTTATACCTATCAAGGACACATGGAAGGTGCCCAAGCTGGCTGAGGTGTTCACCACAGAGCACATCCGGTACCATGGGGTACCGAAGACGATTGTCTCCGACCGTGACACACGTTTCCTCAGTAGATTTTGGCGTCAGGTGCAGGAGGCATTTGGTACTCAGCTACGCCTTAGCACAGCCTTTCACCCTCAGACTGATGGGCAGACCGAGAGGACGATTCAGACGCTGGAGGATATGCTACAAGCAGTTGCTCTAGACTATCAGGGGAGTTGGGTAGAGCGTCTACACCTGGTGGAGTTCTCCTACAATAACTCCTACCACTCATCTATCGGCATGGCACCATTCCAGGCTCTATATGGCAGGCCGTGCCGGACTCCCTTATCATGGAGTGACCCTACCGAGGCAGTCCTGATTGGGCCCGAGTATGTTCAGACTCTGCAGGATGACGTCAGAGTTATCCAGCAGCACATGAGGACAGCGCAGTCTAGACAGAAATCCTATGGGGATCAGCGCACCAGAGAGCTCGAGTTTCAGTTGGGTGACATAGTTTTCTTACGCGTGTCTCCGATGAGAGGGATATTCAGATTTGGGATGAGGGGGAAGCTAAGCCCTAAGTATGTCGGTCCGTACAGCATTACGGAGCGAGTGGGCCCCGTTGCTTACAGATTAGAGCTACCAGCGGAGTTGGGGAAGGTACACGATGTGTTTCATGTATCTCAGTTGAAGAAGTATATGCCTGACCCTTCTCACGTACTGCAGCCAGAGAGATTATAGATTGAGCCTACACTGAGGTATGAGGAGACTCCTATTCAGATCTTGGACACGAAGGTCCGAGAAACGAGAGGCAGATCAGTCAAATTAGTTAAAGTTCTTTGGGAGCATCATGGGGTTGAGGAAGCTACTTGGGAGACTGAGGACTCCATGAGAGTGAAGTACCCACATCTATTTACATGATATTCTGCTATCCAGCTGTGGTTCACGTTAGTAGCGGTACGAGGGCGTACCTTAGCTCTTTTAAGGGGGATATACTGGCATACTCCTCCATCGTTATCTCATCCGGATTATGCCTTGTTGCATAGTATGCCTTGTTGCATAGTTAGTAGAGGGAGAACAGTATTAGTAGTGTGAGAGGTGTATGTATGTATGTAGTTTTACATTATGGCACGGCAGTTTGTCACGTTTGTGTTTTGTTTCAGTTTATATTTTGATTCAGTTTGATTTGATTTCGGTACTCTCGAGTGGAATGTTGAAATGGAAATACAGGATTGGATTGGTATGGAATTTCATTGGAATTATTATTGTCTCAGCATGCCCTGAGCGGTGTGAGTGCCTATTTGTTGATTTTTAAACTTCGAGGCGAAGTTTCTTTTAAGGGGGATATACTAAAATACCCCTAAATCAATTTAAATTAATTTAGGGGATTTCTTTTATTAAATCTTAAATAATACTATTAGATATTAAATTATTATATGGAATTATGAAATTTATTTAGGGGATTTCTCCTATTTAACCCTAAGGAATACAATAAAGTATTTAATTATTATATATTATTATATGGTATTATGAATTTAATAAAAAGATTTATAAGTCAATAAATCTTGGGAAAATTTATAAACACTTCAACTATATTATAAAGATTTTAGGAAGTGTTGGAACTTTGTTTTTGAAACATAAAAGTCAATATAAACTCCTAGAAACCCTAAACCCTAAAGCCTTGCTAGGGTTGACTTTTTGAGAATGGTCAAACCAGGCCATGAAACCTATACCAATAAATAGGTTATGGAAAACCATGAAGATCGATAAAAAGAACGTAAAAAACGGATCATCCTAGCCAAAGTTATGATCAAATGAAGTTTAGAGCCAAAATTTTGAAAAAAAGCTGACGTGGCAAGGTTTGCTGACTCATCGCGCGCCTCGGGATACGCGCTCAGTACTTAGTCGTTTCTATCTTCTAGATTTCCGGTAACAGAAATCAGTTTTTGCCCTAACTTGTGACCTTCATAACTTTCTCATCTTTTGGAATTTTTGAGTGCCGTCTTCTTTGTTGTCTTCTCCTACACTTCCTCTAAAGAACCATAACTCACACTAAACCTAGTTCGTCCTAAATCAACCGGAAATTTGATTCAAAGTAGCCACCCTGCAAAACCGAAACTGCAGTTTCCAGTTTTCCTTCGAATTCAGATAACTTTGTCTAGCCATAACTTCTTCGTTTTTCAGCCAAATTTCATGTTCTTTAGCTCGTTTTGAAGAGCTCTAATCCCTCTAAAACTTTTATGTTGATGACCTAAGCCAATTCCCAACCGTTTGGAAGAACAAGTTGTCTAAAGTTTCGGATTCGTCACAACATAAAATCATAGTTTTCTTTCTAGAAAACGCAAGGTAAACTCGCAACTTCCAGCTTCGATTTCTTTCTGTGTAGTGCAAGTTAGGGTGAGTTCTTGCTATCATTGTGTAGAGCTAAGTTTCTTCTTTAGATTAAGCCCAAGAACTAGTTCTAACTCGTTCTGTACTGTAAATTATAGTGTTGCAAAGTAGGCTACTCAATCGGTTGTAAAGGGGGCGTTTTTCCAGAATCCGGTTTCGAGTTCATTCGATTCGCACAACTCCGGTAAGTTTCCGATCAATTGCTCCATTTTTGTCAAACCTTGTCGTGTTTCCGGCCTAACCCAACCACCAATTAAGCTTATTATGCTTCGTATATGTAGAATTTTGCAAAATCGAGTTCGAGAAACCGAAGAACCCTAACTTTCGTAACCAGAATCGTATTTGTTGTATACTGAAATACCCCAAACTAATAAAACATGGATTAAATATCTAATCACTTTAATTAAGGCCTAAACATGCCTTAAAAGTCAACTGAGAACAACAGTGGTCAACACAAAACGAGATGTTGCACCCTTTGACTGTTTAGGGTAAACAAATACCCAAATGAACTACTTAGGACCTAAAAATTTGTCCTAAGAATATTAACATATTACTAAACATATTACAACCGTTGGACAACACTCCAACACAAAGAAAAAGCAGTTTCATGCTTCAAGGTCAAAAAGGGCAAAAATGTGCTCTAAGAAACCTTAAAGGTCTAATGACCTCTAAATGTTATAAAATCGGATACCATGATCAAATATCATTTAAGGAACACAAAAAAACCGTTGTCAAGAAAACAGAGCTCAGAAACACCTTGCGACACAAATGTGCACTAAAACTCCTTAAAGCACGTTTTTGTGTAATTGCCTTCTAAATTGGTTTTAAATGGGCTAAAAGGTTATAAATACCTTTAAATATGATAAAATATCATATTATACCATATTAGGAATTTAATTCCAGAAATTTACGAATTTTTACAAATTTAATATTAAAATATTAATAAAACCCTAAAGTGGGGCCCGTTTGGGTCAACATTGACTAAGTTGGTCAATGTTGACCATTGACCACGAATTGGACTGCATAAAATCAGTGGAATAAGTCTCTTAACAGACCAAGAGACAAGTCCCATGTGACAATTAAATATAGTCCTTTACTTTTGCATAAAATAACAAAAAGTGAACTTTAACATTTAAAATTGTAAAGTAACTTACCACTTGCTTACCCCATGTGTGAGCCAGCCGATTTTGGAGCCTCCTTCCTCCTCAATATACGGTTGATTACAAGGCTCCAAGCAAGAATAAGACAAGCATGGTGAGTCATCTATTCATTAATTGCTTAAAGTAACATTTAAGCTCCATTATTCAATCAAAATGGAATCAATCATACCCTACCTTTCTCAATCAACGATGGCTGCCCCTTGCTGTTGTCTCCACCGAATTAGCTTCAATTATTCAACTCCAATCAAGCTTTGGTGAGTCACCAAGTCACTTAAATCATAAAAAATGCAAAAAATGTGTTTTAAGCCAAAATTAGGTCATCTTCCTCATTAGTCTCATTCCAACCGTGGGACTCATGCCAAACTCTCTCTTTGGCTCCTCTCAACCGAAGTCAAGACTTCCAAGCTCCATTGATGAGAGCCCAAGCTCTAGGTAAGCTCCTAAGGCAAAAAAATGCCTATTTTCTTCATCTTTCTTTCCTTTTTCCATTGATCTAGACTCCAACCTTTTCTATACATCTATGTAGAGTGTTTTGGAGGTTAAAGGAAGAGTTATTTTCGGCCATAACCAGATCTAAGGAGGAAAGTTCAAGTCTTGACCATTTAAGGTAAAAATGTGCTTTAAGCTCATATCTTTTGATTCCCTTCAAATTCGGCTGTAAAACTTTGTTCATAGCCTTATTTTCTTCTCCTTTTCATGTGGATTCAGTTGGTATACCAATATCTACAAGGAGTAGCTAGATCCAAGCCAAAAACATCATTTTTGGCATCTTAAACAAGGTAAAACTTAGCTATCTTCCAAGCTAACTACCCACGGTTTTATACCTTGTTCTTAGGAGTGTTTTGATACTCTTTCTTTCTAGGAAAAAAAGGGCCGAAGTATATCTCTAAGAAGCTTGAAGATCTAAGGTAAAAATCAATGATTTTCATGACTTAAATTACTTCTCATGGTTAACTCATGTGTGGAGTTTAATCATGTCTTGTTTTCTACATGAGGACAAGTAAATAAAGCTTTGGAGAAATTCTCCTAGAGGTGGCCGAATCCAAACAAGGCTTTACCTAAGCTAAATCAAGTATAAATCACTTAAATCTACACTTGGTATATTAATATGTGTTTATACATATTTATACATATATGCCGTGAGTGAAGAGTATATTAAGGTCTTATTTTGACCTTAGGTGATTAAGGAATGGTTTAATAAATTTTATAACTAATTAAATAAGCATAATTGTCAAATTTAAGATATTATGTGGAAGTTTGGTAATTAAACAAAGAATTCATGGTGAGGCCGAGAATTATATGTATTTTGGGACATTTATGTGTAATTTATTTTGTGAGCAAATGTTTGTAATAAGGCCATGTATTTTAGGCCATTTTATTTATGCATTTACAAGCTTTTATTTAAGTTTAGGTGATATATAATTATTACCGAAATGAAATAGGGTCTTAAGTGTAAATAAATTAAGTTTAGGGGCTTTAGAATAATAAGGCCGAAAATTAGAGGTAAGAAGGATTTAAAATAAAGTTTATAAGATTTTATTAAGTTTTGGGGTTAAATGGTGAATTTTGGAAACTTAGGGGTTAAAACCGTAATTATAAGGAATTAATGGTCAAGGAAATATTAAGGAGGTCAACCTTGACCATATGGTAGGTTTTGACCAAATTAGATAAGTTAGATAACTTATTTAAGGTTTTATAATAATATAAGTATCTTATGGTAATATTTTTATAACATATGTGGTAAATATGTTATTACCGAAAAATAAAGGGTGTACAATGGTATTTTAAACACCCATGGGCTATTAGGAATTTTTAGAAATTTATTGGGTTGCTTTTGGAATTAAAATAAACTATATATGTATAATATATAGTTATTATGTCATTATGACACTTTGGAGAAATATAGGGGTGGAAATGAAATATACCGAAAGTATATGGGTTAATAAGGATATTTATAACCCTTTGGTGAAATTTGGAGATTTTTAGAATTATATAAGAGTATTTATTAAGATATGTGTATAATATATGGTTTTAATGATATGGTAAAACTATATGTTATAAATAGGGCCAAATGGCAATTATAGAATAGCACAAGGGCTGTTCGGAATTTACAAAAATAACCATAGGTTATACTCTTTTATAAGTTAGAAATGTTATATTAAATGGTATATATAACATGGTAAAAAGAAAGGGTGATTTTGTAAATAAAGGAAACTATGGTTTATGGAAAAGGAATAAGGTTTAAAATATATGCCTACGAGGCAATATATAATAGTTTTGTATAAAAACTATAGGTTATAAGTTAAAGGAAATAAAAATATCATATTATATGATATTAGTATATGGTATGACAATTATATGGTATTAAGGTGGTTTTATGGAATTAATATAAGGAAGGATATTCACATTAAAGAATGTGACAAACTATAAATAAATGGGATTTATAAACTAAGGTATTTGTGGAATAAACCTTGGGAGTTGTAATTGTACAACATAAAATGTTACTGTAACACCCCCGAATAAAACATCCATAGGTTAAAGGAAGCGCCTGACAATATCATAAGTTAATTTTGCAGCGGTATAAACTCCATCCGGGTGCTACAGACGCCAACCACCCACATGGTTGACATGACCACTTCTACCAACATCAAGTTACGGTCTGCATGACTGGAAACAGCTCTCACCAAAACTCATATACAATATAAGATACAATTTCAAATATCGAGTGTCTACAACAAATTATCAAATTATAAACTGAAAATTACATCTCGGGTACATTAAACATATAGCCACATCCTCAAACGTTATGCCCTGATGGACTACCCCCATTTTAGCCATCCCGCCTATGCTGTGTTATCGTCCGGCATAATACCTGTAAAAAATTTGGTTTGGGAAGGACTCAGCAAACTACGCTGAGTATAAACGTGTGTAGCCCGTATGTTGTCGGGCCACACGACTACTTGGTCGAATATTACTAAGTCAATTTACATGTCATAATAAAGCAGTAAAATACACCACAGCACAGCATAGTATCGTACACACTTTAAGGTAGCAAAGCGTTAGAAACAAGCAACCAAGCATAACAAGTTGCTAGTATAGCAACAGCAATCATGTAACTAATCAAACGTGTGCATAGGTATATTATACCAACGATCCTCGCTATGGGATCATTCGAGTGTTGTGTGTTTTCATTCCTTTTACTCTTGTTTCCATAAAGTGTATTCTCTTTCTCTCCTCTTGCACCAGGTCTAGGGATATAGTTAGGTCCCGTGACCATATCATGTAGGTGCCAATCTTTCCTTGATTCGTTAAGGTTCATTTGCGAATTCTCTTATCACCACGTATTGAAGAGCGTCTTCTCCATAGCCAGTCCTCCATTTCCGGCCTCATGCGTCGAGAACGCGGGGCCACTTCAATACCCCAGTATGGGTTCCTTCAACTGGTATTTTACTATTCATTATCGTTATAAGTTCGACACCATAGTGGGTGTCGTTAGAGGTCCTCTATAATTTAAGAGGAGTGTTCCGTATATATAGTTCCTTGTTTGTTTACGTAATTAGTTGTGTTTCATCTCAAGGTTTCATCACGAGAAGGGACTACACTACTGTGTGCGCGCAAGCAATATACAGCAATGATATATGTAACAAGCATATAAACAAGTCATAGCAAGCAATCCAATTTCATGCTAGTCTTATGGTCATTGTCAAACAAGGCACGCAGCACACAAGCCGTGTAACAAGGCAACATACGAACCACACATGTCCATACCTTATTCGAAGCACGAGTCGTCTTACACTCGAAGTCCCGGTCGGAGTTCGCTACGGCCCTAGCGTTAATTAAAACAATGGGTCAGTTTATTATTTTATGTGATGACACTTTACATCGTATGTTTTTCCCTTGGTATGTTGTAACATGCTTAGTTTAGATTGACTCTTAGAATTTCACATGCATTAATTCTAGGCTTAACTTACTCCTAGGATATTTCATATCTTTATTTACATGTTAACTAAGCCCTTTTTCCTTAGGTAATGTTTTAGGGCGTTTTAAGAGGTAATTATGTAACAAGTTTGTATAACATAGATAAGACTTATCTAATGGGTATTCTTTCCTTAGATAAAAAAAGTGAGTAATATTTTAACCCTTGTCTAATGATAATATAGATTATAGAATACCCCTAAAACCCATTTATACAGAAGTCCCAAGTCAATAAAACATCAACATAAGTTTGGTGTTTAATCTTACTTAACCTCTCCTTTAGTACATCAACACAAGTTTATTTTGCCCAAGACGTTTCTTCACACACAATCAGATGGGTTAGGTCTGGTTGGGTTCATTGATAACTAACATCTTACTTATAATGTTTCTGTAACATAGCTATACAGAACAGCAATATTATTGGAAACCGAGACAACAAACTCCATGTTTCGTTGTGTTTCTTGTTTCTAGTTAACTCAGCTGGGGTTTAATCTTTCCCACAGTATTTACCCCACCGAATATGGGTGTTAATTAATGTCTTAAACTCAAGATTAAACCACTAAGACACTCACTAACTTCTGTACTTAGTTACACAAAACAGAAGCTACTGAAAGTCTGAACCTAAAATCAGTGCGGTACACTTCTATTCCTTCCCTTGTTGTTTGATCAACTGTTTCTAATCTACCCGATTTCTTGGTACAGATTTACATAGGTTGACTAGTTAGAGTTTGGGTCCCTTAGCAGGCTAATACAACACTCACACCCCACTGGCACATCAGTTATACAGAGGCTAAGTTACAGAAACCGAAATACTAAGTCTGTTTCATTCAACCCCATGTCTAAGTCTCCTGAACTGGTTTTTAGTTTCCCCCAACTTATAGACACTTAGGCTTATGTGTTAATCAAGTCTTAAACTCAAGATTAGTCTAAGACAACACTGATAACTATCCTGGAATTTCGTTTTACAGAGGACAGACACTGGGCAAACTGAAATAGCAGTTGGTGTAATCTTACCTTCACCTATTCCTTAGTCAATCAAATTTCCTTCTAACCCTTCCCCAAGATGTTTATAGCCCACTTAAGTGTGTTAAGTATGTTCTAGGTTCATTTACCAGTCACTACCACCCTTGTAAGCCCGTTGTAACAGGTTTACGCAGAGAGAGATTTTCAGAATAAAAATATAAAACTGAAACAATAAGTTCTGCTATGTTTTCAGTCCTTTCATTCTGTTACTCACCTAACTGTCTCTCAATCTTACCCCTATGTACTTCTTACTCAGCTAATGTTTAATCTCCATTTTAAACTCAAAACCACTCCAATCATACTCGCTTAGTTCTCTGTACAGAAGACTGAACACAAATCTGGAACTGATATCTTGATGTGAAATTTTCTGTTATTGTTGGTTTCTGTCCTTTTAGTCTCTTTTCTGTTTTCCTAAACCTATTTATAACTTCCTCTAGATCATACGCATTCTCAGTTAAGTCAACTTAAGAAGCTCTAAGTTCATTTTTTTTAACCCACAGATACATGTTATACAGGAGTAAAACAGTTGTAGAATCTGAAACAGAAAACAGAATCTGTAACCTGAACTGATAACCGGTAATTGAACTTCTGTTTCCTTTCTGTTGGTTATTAATCTGTTTGTTGATCTGTCCCAAGTACTCCCTTATCTAATCACGTGTTCTGGCTATATTTTTAATTCAGAAACAGCAAGAACCAAACCTCAGAAACTTCATTACCCAGACTCAAGAATAAACTGCAAAACTGAAACTGAAGCATTGTTATTTCTGTCTTTGATTTTGACTGTCATTCTGTTTTCAAACTCCCCTACTTGTCCACCCATTTGGTCCCACCTCTTTATAGTTTTGACTTCAAAACAACCCAAAGAACTTTGCCAAGGTTACAGTACTATCCTCATACTGAAACAAGAAACTAAACTGAAATAGTGACTGAAACATAAAACCCATGGCTTTACTTTCCTCTATCTTTTTTTCTAGTTGTTAACTGTTTCTTCCTCTAGCCTCCCAGTGTGTCTACTCTTAGCCTCACGTTAGCAAGCTTTTATATCGGTGATTAAGCCAATACCAGTTTTAGGTCACTTCTGAAAAGTTGATATACAGAGAAACGAAAGTTTGTAGAAATTGAAACGAACCTCTGCATTTCACTTCATTGCACTTCAGTTTTAATTCACTTACTGACTACTAAACTCTCAAGTAACTATACCAACTTAGGTGAGTGCATTAGCCATCATTTAGGTCCATTAGTAAACCTCCCCGACCTGTTAATCAATTTTGTAACTCAATTGTACAGGGCTAGAAAATCTGAAACACTAACACACCAGATTTGAAACTCTTTTTTCTATTTCTCTTTGTTATCCATGAGTTTGACTCATAATTTTTTTTCCCAAAAATGCTTACCCAACTAACTCAGTGTTCCATCAGAGTTTTAACTTCATCACAGCTTCCCAACAATATTGTTTAACCCTCTCCGATTTTATTTATACAGAAAACCTAGTTCCTGAAACTGCAACACTAACAGACAGCATACTGATGCGTTTGTTTCTTGTTTTATTAAGTTGATATCTGTTTTTTTTGTTCTAACCACTATTAGGTTAACTACTAAGTGAAGTGTTGTGATAAGTCTAACCCTCAAACAACGTTGTTACTCTTACTGAACATGTTTAAACTGAAACAAGACATTCAGAAATTAAAACTGGAAAAACTGAGAATAAACTGTAAGATAGGGACTGTTACAGCTACTTCAGTTTTTCCATTCTACAGATGCATTAGGTTAGTTTCTTTCTTTTCTTTGTAAACATTCTCATGCACTGATAACTTAGACCGGAGACCCAACCTTGTTACAGGTGTATTACTAACCCAGTACCAAATCTGTAATATTCCTAGGCATTTAATAAACAGAACCCATTGTTACAGAACTCCATCTCTGCACACTACTCTCCTTCTTCCCTTTTCTACTGTCTACCAGGTTTCTTTTTCTTCAACACCCTCACGTTTTGATAGTTTAAACAGGTACATCCTCACTGTTGTACAAGTATTATTTACTCATACCATTTCAGGACAGTTAGTAAACTGAGAATACATGATACTGAATTCGAGACTTTTATCAGTTTAAGCTTGAAAGATTTTTTTTGTTTTCCTTTGTTTTCTGTGGGTGTATTAAGTTTAGAGATAGCTCACCCCTTTAACCAAGTTGTTCCCCCAGGTTGCTTCTTGGCACCACGTGGGACTCCTTGCACCTTGATCACTCACTAACAACCTGAGAGGATTTCTCAGGTGTTAGACTTGACAGAAACTGAGGGGGAATCATGACTGAAGGTAGCAGAGAAAGGAAGGAATAACTTGCCTCAGGTGCTCTACCTTCTGGCAATGTTTGCTGGAAGAGCTTCACGACTCTTACTCAGGAAATGTTCAAACGACTCCTACTGCTGCGTAAGGGGAAGATTGCTTCAGGAGTGGTTTTCGATCAGGAGAAAAATAGGAAGGGACAGGAGTGAAAAGGGAGAATATTGCAGAACAGCTACGTTACCTGGTGTGCAGAAAAAAATAGAGAGGAACGAAGAGAGCTTCTGTACAAGGAGCACTGGTGCATGCAAGAAGAGAGGAGAGATGGTATGTATGTATGAATCGACTGGCACAGGCAAGAAAAAGCTTAGACGCAGGGAATCCCCTGACTGTTAGTGGAATCAGGTTCCAACGAAGAATTTTGTAGGAGTTTGGAGAATGGCCACCACTGATGCGTGGAAGTTTGCACAGCACATGCTTGTTGCGCATGTCGTTACATTTTTTTTCTTCTGAAACGAAGTGACTCAAGCTGGGCTTGTGGTCTCCGAGGTGTATGTCTCATTGACTGATGTTGTGGAAAACAAAACCGGCACTAGCGATTGCATTGTGAGTATGAAGATCTCAGTGTGGGTTTCAGGTGTCTGTACAGGAACAAGGGAGTCACGTGCTTGATCGTAAGGAATGAGGGAAGATGCTGTTCGAGTTGGGGCGTGAATTGCTCAAAACAGAAAATCAGTATACATCATAGGAGGAGTAAGGATTCGACACTTACAGAGGGGTGTTTGCTTCTATTTTTGTTTGTAGTTACTTAGTAGACTAGCTACTAGTTTTAATTCGTGTGGGTTAGTAACTGAATTCGAGCATAGCTCAGCCGGTTAAAGCCTTTATAAGGTATATGAGAGGTCTCGGGTTTGAGCCTCAACGGGAGCGTCTTTGCTCCCCTTTTTTTTTCTCTCTTTTTATTTGAATAAGTTATATAGTGTACTTATATATAGTGACTATATATTATTTCGTGTAGTTATTATTATTATTATTTTCTTTTGTTACGAAGCTAGGTGACGACATTGTCACTTATTTACAACGTTACAATATCGTAACGTAACGTTACGTACATGTACTTTCGTGTTCGTACATATATATATGTACTAGATTTGATTGTTCGTAAGTTATTTTATGTCCATATTATAACACACGTCATGATTTTATGCGTTTAATATTTAGGGATATTTCAGTTACATAATATTAGGGTAATAATCTTAATATAAGTTGTATGATATAATACAACTAATGGGAATAATCATCTAATAAAAGATGATAAAAAGTAACGTAAAATATAAGAGTTTATTAAACTCATGGGAATTACCTACGTGGTAAATATATACATACACAAGAATAATGTATATAAGGTGGATATATATTTTGGTTGGAAACCATATGATTTAATGGTGGTGGTTATTTAAAAAAAATATAGTTATGAACTATAAGTTATGAGTTTTGGATGCAAATATTATTTGCTAAAGATAAATGGATTATACAATACGTTGTATTATGAAGGATGGTGGGAAAATAAAACAATACGAAAAAGAATACAATATAATAAGTGATACAATAAAAAAAGGGATATAATATAATATAATCATGCATGCATACATGCAACTATAGGTTATGTACCTATATTCATTGGTGGATAAGATTTAAGAAATATAACGAATTAAACTTAACAGTTGAAATGTTATGACGTACGCGTTTTAAGTAACAAGCCGACTGTTTTAGAGAAACCCGTAACAACACTGTAGAAAACGGGGGTGAACCGTCGAGGTTACTTATTATTCGGAAATACCGGATGTAATTAGTCATGGAGACTGACTTATAGTTTTAATACCGTTTAGATTAAACTTCTGACAAGGACGCTTGACGAGCTAGCGGACTACACGGAGCATAGGATCTTGCTGATTCATACTCCACCGTAATACGATCAGGGTGAACGGTATGTAAAGGGGTTTGATCCGAGTTGTCCTAAGGTTGCTCCTTGGGCTCGGATTTGGTTGATATAACTTGTGTGTTATGTGTGTGGTTACATATATGTGATTAAGTGTTACTGCATTATTTAATTATGCACGAGCGTCCTACGGGACTAACACTACGTCGACTATAGATCGACTTATATAAACATACATATGCGTTGTGATGACATGACAGTTACTTGATATAATACCATGATATTAATATTAAGTATATGGTAACCTAAGTAAAACACTTAGGAACGAGTCACGACATTGTCGGTCTCTAGAGCATGGATCTCTAACATGAATATCACCTAGATTACTTCTAGGTATGCGTGACCCATTGGGCCGCTGGTTAATAAATATTCTCCATAAGACTAAGAGCAGATCTTAAACATTATGAGAGAGATGGTATGAGTTGAGGTGAGGAATCCCGGTAGTTTACGAACTACTTGGTTGCGCATTTGTGATCACTGAGGGGTTTCCTAATTGGATTCCGCTCCAGGTTATATCCAACGAGCCCAAATTGGATCGTGGATCAGGTGGCTACGGCCTTTTTATGGACGTCTTATGAGACATAAGTGAGTCAGGGGCCTCCGGACCTCTGGCAAAATGAGCACCTTTGTGTGTACGGGGGACTACTGTCCATGGTGAGGTTATCGGGTTGTCTTAACATGACGCCCAACTGATATTAATAATTAAACATGGTTGGATGGAGCCTACAAGGCTAAGATAAATTAAATATGAAAACTGAACGCCACGGCGAATGTACATTGTACATAATTAACTATGGAAACTGTACGCTACGGCGAATGTACATTGTACATATGGATGGGGCTTGAAAGCCAAACTAAAATAAATTGACAATGGATGGTGAACGCTACGGCGATTGTACATTGTACAATATATTGTTAATACTCGATACGTTCGATATACAAATGTTGTTTGAAATATTCTATGACTGTTTGGATTGGATGGATGGTTGATTGTTTATGGATATTTAGATGGACGATTATGTATATTATACATTATATATCGCAGTGTTGTTTATAACTGTAAAATGGTAAAGCATGAAACCAATCTAATAATAAGATGGTTAAAATGACAAGTGACCATTAGGGTCCAGGCCCGGCATACTCAGCGTCTATCGCTGATACTACACCATTACAGATTGTTGATCATTGTCGGAGCTGAAGAGCAGGAACAGGGTAATTGGAGTTTCACTTTTGTTACCACACATGGAGATGTTGTATAACAATGAAGATGGTGAATTGTATTATGGTAAAGTTGTGTATATTCAGGTTTGGGTAGATGCTCACTTGTCGATGTTTATGATTTATGGACTTAGTATGATGTATAGGAGTTTCTCGTTATCACGGCGGTTAGCTATTTGTTTGTGTTGGAAGTTGGATGTAGTTTGGCTTCGTTGCTCGCATGGGCGAGTAATGGCCGGTGACACCCGAATGAGTTTTGTAATTGTTATTTATTTTCCCCTGCGAGACGTTTTAGTTATTGCTACGTGAGAGATTATATCGTGATTATGGAGAGGGGTGTTACATATACTGCATGATAGCTAGCGAAATTAGTATCATTAGAACCGTAATTTAATTTCGAAACCATAGGAACAAGAATCACTCAATTTGGTTCTGTAGATTGTGAGAAAATGTCGAATTAGTACTCGGGGTCTATTCTGGAATCGCTGAAGAACTCGGAAGTTTAGGGCCGTCCGATCGTAGTTAAAAGAAACGGACGGCCGAGATTAAAACGTTTCAGATTAGGTTTTTATAAATTCCAGTAAATAACTCTAACTTGTTGAATTTAGTTAATGGCCTTCCCGAATGTGTTTTGACTTGAAATTTTAACCGTAGATTCCTTATAAAATCTAGTTTATTTTGATGTAAATTAATATGGTTTTGGAGTTTTTAAACGTAAGTTATGATTTTTGCAAGTTATGGGTTTTCTAGAATTATGTGGCTAATTTAAAAAGATATTTTTATGAAATAAAAATTTTATAATATGTCTAAAATGTTATAGTTACTGTATATTAAATTTGGGAATTTTTGGGCTATGGTAAATGGGTTTAAAAGTTGTGTTTGTGAGTTTTTCATAAGAATAACTTATAATATATAGTTTTTAATGTAACCAAAAATTAAAGTATGGTTTGTTAATGAACCTTTTAAGCTGGGGAAAATATGGGAAACTAAATTAACATTTTATAACAGTAAGTTTATAAATGTTTGGGTATTAGCTTTTATGAGAAGTGAAATTATTTACATATATGTATATATACTTATATGGTAGAATTAACATAGGAACTTATGTTAAATCAAGGAATTTAATTATTCTACATTTTATTTATTATATTTTATGGGAGTTAGTATTCTTAATTAAAACTAAGGAATAAATATATATATATTTACGCATATATAAAAAGGGAATAAAGTAGTAACTTAGAGTAAAGTAAGGAACTAATAAATTAACACTTATAATAACTAAATATTATAGGAGCTAGAATCCTAAGATATAGTAAAAGAAATACTTTATGAAACATACTTGGAATGCAGTTAAAGGTTGTAGTAATAAGATAATTTAAATATAATAAGTTACATAGGGGATGTCTTAGTTAAATTCTAATACAGGTATACTTATATATATTAAATAAATAAAGGAAAACATTTTATTTATTAAACCATATGTCGGTTGTGGTATGCCTACGAGTTATTGAACATAATTAAATACAATAAAATTTCCTAAAAATGTTATGGATAAATCTTAATACATAAAGATATATAAATAATATGTATATAAATACAATAAAATAGAGGGAAATAATATTCCTTGTGATAGTTATAATAAGTAGAATATATATGTTAAACCTTAGGTTTTAATCGGTGTGTAATTAAATAGTCACTATTAACTTAAGGGTTTAATTACACAACATAAACGTAACACGGTCTTGGGCTAACCTACTAAGCCCAAGTCTATGAACTCCAAAAGCCCGCTTAAACAATTCAAAGAGAGTTTGGGCCACTCTCAGGAATAAATTCTAAATCATTCCAAACTAAACAAAATGGGCCTAACAAAGGATTTAGTTAACAAGTCAAGCCCAAATCTTTGTGAGAGAATAATGGTAAACCTAGAACTATTAATCAGTAAGAAAAGAAGGTTGTTTAGTTTATAAGTCCCTTAACTAATCAACACTTGGAACACCTTAATTATAGGTTACTATTGGGGAATCACTTATTCGAGTTATTTATTGTTCTTCACATACCAGGTACGATTTCTCGTACTCCGTTACTTTTGCTGATTGACTTATGAGACGTTTTTGAAAAACGCTAACTGACTTTAAGAGGAATTTCTAAAAAGGAAATGGTTGTGTGACTAACTCAGCTTGTGTGACTAACTGAGCCTTGAATGTGAAACTCACCTGAGTATTGGTTCTTCTATTTGGTTGTTCCATTAGACATTGACTGCTTAGGGTTTACGCTTCTGCACTCTGTAGGACTGAGTGTTTTGGTATTGCTCTGGGTAGTTAGTGATCTAGTGGGAATTTGGAAAAAGGTCAATTTTGGTAAATTCTTCTTTTGACTCAGGATATCGTTTCATCCATGAGCTGGTTCTTGAGGTTTCGACGTGCGCGCGTCTTCAATGGTAATAGTGAGGGGCTGTATATCCCCTGTCCCAAAAGGGACGTGGTAGACAGTGAGGGGCTGTATATCCCCTGTCCCAAAAGGGACGTTGTAGACAGTGAGGGGCTATATATCCCCTGTCCTAAAAGGACGTACTTGGCGGTGGGGGCCATCTCTCCCAGTTGAATTATTCCACTCTTGAGTTATTGGTTCTTGGATCTATCTTTTCATTCCTAGTCCTTTGTGACTATCTGAGTCTTTCTACTCCTAACGGGAATTGGGTTTAACTAAGGCAATGGATGTTCACTAACACATGATGTGGTTTTGTTTCACTAACTTTACTTTTTTGTTATTAACCCTTATTCTTATCTTGTTATCTTGATTTGGTGATTTGTGAAATGCCTTGTTCCACTGTGTAGTTTAAGTGATTGTTTTCCTACTATTATTTATTTAAGAGTTGTATTATAAGTTTGTTTTTGGAGGATCGTACCAGTTCCATTCCAGGGAACTGACCCACCCCTCTTAGGGTGGGCTGCTTGGTTTTATCTTGCAGGTACGAGTTATTTTACAGGTGGCCACGAAGAGAACGAGTGATTGGGATGGGATTAGGTTCTGAGAGTTTACGTGTTTTATTACTGTTTTACTTTTGTTAAGTTTTCTCGAGGTTCAGGCCGTGATAGTTGTAATTGGGTGAGGTTTGGTGCCGGGTGTTTGAAACCCGATGGTTTGTACGTCTTTAGTATTTTATTTCCGCTATAAATATGTTAAATAGGGGCGTTACAATGACTCCTTAATCTTTAGGTCTTGTGTCGATTAAGATTGGTTTTAGTTTCCAAACCTTCCGAGAAGTAGTTTATGGAAATCCTGCCACGATAACTTGCCGAAGTCCACCCACATTGGTACGAACCAGCAAAAAATTTCTCCCGTCAGACACTCTCCGTTGCTTGAAACCAAAAACAATCTGGGATGGATTTGACGGTGAAATATTCCTCCGCCTTGTTCAGCAAACCATGGGGGTCTTCTCCATTGAAGATCAGAGGCTTGTCTGTGTGTATTGGTTCCATTTTTATCCTCCCAACAGGATCTAGGCTCTAATATTAATTGATGAAACCACTCCTTTTACTCCTTAAAAGACAGTTAAATGGTCACACACGGATGCCGAAAGTTTCCATTAGTGAAAGGGGAAAAATAATGAAATAGAATAGAGAGGATAGTTCAAGACTTGTCCTGTTAAAAGGGGAAAATCCGGACAATGCCTGCCAACTTCACAAGTGTGGCCAAGAGAATGCCAAAATAATGCATGCCTTTCTCAGCCCCTACCCCTTCCTTAAATAGCTAATACACCACCTCAGTATACTACCGACAAAAATAACAGAAACTTACCCACAAACCATACGCACTAGTACACTTGACATAGCCAGCCTAACAATATTCTTTCCCTCACTAATTAGTGGTTTCCTTTAAGAAGTCTTTCAAAGCTTGGCCCTTGATGTTGTTATGCGTTCAAAGTTGATACCAAACTCTGACAAAAGAACTGACCACTTGACCATCCTATCAGAGGTATCTGAATTGTGGACTATTCACTTCAGTGACACACTGGTTTTGACTTGATAGGATGCAATTGGAAATATGAGCGCATCTTCCTGGAAACCATTACTGTGGGTCAGACTAGTAAATCAACTGTGAGTACTATTATGGTATTAGTAAGTATATATAGTTAGGTTTACAAGAATTGAGGCCTATAATTACGGGATAAGTACAGGAGGATAGGCCTCCAAGTTAGGATTTCATAATGGTAAAATAATATTTTATAACACTCCTAGAATCAATGCCGGAGGATCGCGAAGACAGAGACTATTGTGAAAGTCTTAAAATAATGCGGATGGAAGCCCTTTAGTCATGATATCCGTGAATTTACTAGTGGTGGGAACGAGAAGAACGTGAGCTTGGCCCAAGGCGACATGTTCACACTCAAAGTGAATGTCAATCTCGATGTGCTTGGTACATTGGTGTTGGATGGGGTTGGAGAACATGTAACAGAGATGATGTTTACACCTTCATGTATCCCACTAGATACAAACTAAATTCACCTTTAGAACACTTTCTCAACAGATGAACACAATCACATTTCTAGTAATCACTCATGTGTTTTCTCTCCCTACAAACTAACCCTAACCCGATTACGAGACGTGAATAAACCTAGAATTATAGACTCTTTTCTCTCTGTTATTCTTCATTTCATCAGTCCTAAAACCATCTTTACTTCTCGCCTTTATAGACTAGCTCTTAAGCAGTATCTATCTCCTAGATTTTCTCTTTCTTTTATTTATTGAACCATCAGAGAATATATATCTAATTCGTAAATAAGAAAAAACCTGTAATACAACTCACCCATCTTAGAAGATATTATCATTTTTGCTTGAAGTTGTAAGTTTTATCTTTTGAGAAGATAAAACCAAACGTCGCCTCCTCGGAGATGATAACAGATAGAGATCAATTCAAGACTGAATGCTCATTATGAAACTAAGTCTGCTCATCAAAGTATTGCATCAACAAGTTTCTCTCTTTTTGGTGGGGGAAACTCTCTAAGTCTTGAACTGATGAATGTTCACCATGAGCCACTACTTATTGCTTTGTGTAATGAGCTGAGGTAGTTTTTACTTTTTCACCGCTCAAAAGCTTGTGTCCGGAACTAAAAAAGTTCCCCCTGAATTGTTGCATTTCTCGTTCAAGTCAACTTTCCCCCTTTTGCCAAAGAAAAAAGAAACTAAGTCATAAACCTTATGGGTAGGGGGTAGTAGTGTGTCATGGTAACATCACTAGGAAGGAGATGATAATTATGAAAGAGGTGAGGTGCCTTCTTGATGAGTTTGATAGGGCCGATTTGACTTTAGTACTTAGACTTGTTTGATCTCAATTTTAGACCCACACTTAAAATGATTGATATGAACCCACCTTTTAGCGTGCGATCTATTGATTTTGAATGAGTTTTGCTTTGATAATTTTTCACCCAATTGTGTTCTCAACAATTTGGGACATCATCTGATCGTGTGTCCTAGCTGATGGCAGTATCGACATGAGTTTAATCTTGGTTGAGGTCTAGTAATTCTAGGCTTTAACTTCTCAGTCATAGACAAAGCGAATGTCTCGGACTTATATCCCAAGCCGCATTTGTTTGAGTTATTATTCCGCATCATTTGCTTCAAATTCGCCTTCCCGGTATACCAAGTTGGATTGGTGAGAGTCTGAAATTCTAACTTTCGATTTGCCTTGGCTACCATATCTGAGAGAGTTTAACATTCTATTTTCAGCAATTTTTTGCTATCCAAAAGGGAATTCATCTTCTCTTGTGCCTAACAAGGAAGGGTGAGAATTCTAATTTCCAAATGACTAAGAAAGATAATCCTTGGCTTATCTAGGCTCTCTAAGACATGGTTTTTGTTTTCAGTCCAAGTCTAACTCAGATCTTTCACCTTAGCCCTGAGTTCTTTAATCTTAGTATCATACTGGTGCTTCTAGACTTTTATCTCAGAGAGTGCAGAGGTTAACTTAGTAAACATCTCTTCTTTTTCAAGAGTGTTCTTCCATTTTTCCTTCTCCTTAATGTAGCTCCCAGTATTGATGTCATCATCTTCATAGGCAACTGCTATCATACACATCTGTGCGTACTCCCCGGGTTCTGAGTCTATATTTGAGATATCCTTACCCATGCAAATGCAGTTGTATTTGTATGTTTCTTAGCCTTATTCTGAGAATTTTCCTTATGGTGGAGAGGACAATCCTTGACAACATGACCAGGCTTGTTACACTAAGACCATGTAATTTTTCCCTTCTTTGACTTAAAATGTTGGTTTGACCTTTGTTGTCTACTAATTAGCCTCCGAATGTGATTTACAGTTGAGGTACTCCTCATCTATATCAAAGTCACATCCTCTGACTCTGTTGTTGTGTCACGTAGTTTCAGGGCTAAATCATTGATTGGTGCTGACGAAGTAGCTATTTCTTCCTTCATCTTTCCTTCATAAACCATGAGTTCAGAACTGAATTCTTCTAAGGATATGTTTGACAAATCTTTACTAGTCTCAAGTAAGGTGGTGTAGTTGATCCATTCTTTCCCCAAACTATTGACCATCTTTCATTAATTGTGTTGTTGTTCAGTGTAACACTAACAACTTTCAACTCACAGATTATTTGATCGAGTCATTTTAGCGTGTGAGTTATAGACTCACCTTCCATCATCTTGAAGTTGTCGAGCTTCCTTTTAAACTACTTCCCTTTTGCTTTTTTTGATGGAGTTTGTCCCCGCATACACTGTCTTGAGGAAATTCTAAATCTCCTTTGTTGTCTCAGTTCCTAAGACCTTTTGTTCATCAACTTCCCACAGAGAAGAGTCAATTATTCTCTTCGCCTGTTTATTTTTGTTGAGTAGCTTCTTGTTATTGTCATTCCAGTTTTTGCTAGGCTTCGGTCTAGTAACTCCTCCTTCAACAACTTGAGGAACTAAGTCTCTTTATGTGACCATAGCCCATAAAACGTAATCTATGAACATAAGTTGATCTCTCATTTGTTCACACCAACATGAGTAGTTGAACTTGGTGAGCTTTAGCGCCTTCTCATTGTAGGAACTCATCTCGATCAACCTTAAAGAAGTTTCTTCTGCGTAGAGGGTTACCTCGCTATGATACCTATTGTAAGTTCCTACTTTATGAGTTTAGGACTAAGATATGTGATACTCTTTGCAAATTTGTAATAGGAAATTAGAGATATAAGATTTTGTGGAACTCGTTTCTCATTCAACAATGGAGTTACACCTTCCCATATCCCACTGAATACAAACTATGTTCACGTTAAGTACACTTTCTCAACAAAAGAACACAATCACGTTTCTAGTAATCAATCATGTGTTTTCTCTCTCAAGAAACTAACCCTATCCCGATTACAACAAATCACTAATTTACAATGTGAAGAACCCTAGAATTACAAATCTTTTTCTCTCTATTATTGTTCACTTCATAGATCCTAGAACTCTCTTTGCTTCTCGTCTTTATAGAATGTTAAGCAATATCTATCTCCTAGATTTTCTCTTTCTTTTATTTATCAAATCATCAGAGAATTAATATCTAATTCGTAAATAAGATTTTCTTACAATACAACTCACCCATCTTAGAAGATATTATCATATATGTTTGAAGTTGTAAGTTTTATCTTTTGGGAAGATAAAAATAGATGCCGCTTCCTCGGAGATGATAACTAATAGAGACTAGTTCAAGACTGAATGCTTAGTATGAAATTGAGTTTGCTTATCAAAATATTCCATCAATAGAGGCGAGCTTCCCGCGGGTCATGAATGGGTAGAAAACACTGTTGGGTTGCATAGTTGATGTCCAGATGGGTGAAAGTGAGATACTGGAGTGCGCCAGCGAGAAAACGATAGGAGGTGGATCGGTGATGGGTGGACCAGCGTCAATGCCGAGTTTGGCATTTGTGTCCACCGGTATTTTGCAAGGGTTGCAGGTGGACATGTGAAATACCCCTAAACATTATATAATTAATAAAGGGTTAATAATGAATTATAAAGGCTAAGAAGCCCTAAGTTAAAAAGTAATTATGGAAATCCTAGATATATATATACACACAATATACACATATAATTATAGTCCAAAGGGTTATTAAACCCCACATGAAATATTGGACTAAAGAGGGAATATTTATAAGGAGAAACTGACTATTGAAGTTGTTGTAGCATGTAACATATCAATACATGAGCTAAGAGCACCAATCGTGTGAGAGTATTATGTAACATAATTTACATAGTCACAATGAATAGTAAAGTATAAATACACGTTAGGACAAGGTAAGTACATAAGTTATAATTTAACACATGAAACAAGTTCAAATGTATAACATGTAAGTCCTTAATATTATAGACACGTTCTAATGTGATTAACCACAAAATGAAAAAATAACCCACACAAATATCTTCTTGTAGCCAATTTTAGTAGGGTGATCTGAGGGCCTAAATCAATCTTGTATATTGGAGGGAAAAATTGCTTCAAGGCCACAAAAGTCATCCTGAAGACATAAACTAGACAGCCTCTTACACATTGTCATGACATTCTCTTTTCTTCCCTTATAAGTTGTCGAATTCCTCCCTTCTTCCTCATCTAGTTTTTCTCTAGCGTAGACTCCATGGAAGAACACAAGGTGTTCTAGACAAACACTCCGCACAAACACTTATATTCCACTTGAATCTTCTTCCTTTCTTAATCAAACAAACAAGAAAAACACAACTCTTCTTCCTCTCCATATTGTGTCAAAACATCTGAAGCTAGGAAGGGCTAAAAAATGTGGGAAAATGAGTAAAGCCAAGCTAGATTCAAACCAAAGCTAAAGGTAAGAAAATTGCTCTAAAACTCTAAGTCCTTACTTGACTTATGTATGGCCTAAAATCCAGCCCTTCTTAACTCATTGTTCTTCACTCCTTTCATAAAAAACTTGATCATCATCAATCTCCATGGATGCCAAAAGTAGTAAGGAGTTTCTACCTAAGGTAAGCCTTGAAAGTAAAGTTTTAAGTACTTAAACTATCTTTTATCCATAGATCTACATAAGATCTAACCATTGGCCTTTTTTCTTAGTGTTCACCAAAAATTTTGAGTAAAATCTCAACTTCTTGAGTTATAAGGTAAATCTCATTCCTTAAGGTTCATTTTGGTTCTTTAAGCCTTATATCTCCTTTGATTATTTTAAGAAGTCTAAAGACCCTAACTTTGATTTTTATTTTCATCTTGTAACCATGGTCAAAAATGGAGAACCCTTGGCGTTTGACCAAAAATTAGAGAAAGAAAAGGTGGAAAAATCAACCTTAAGAAGGGTAAGCTTTTAATCTAAAGCATTGGTGCTTAAAACATTCATTAAACCCTAGAATTTGTACAAATGCTTAATCTTCTCCTGTTATTAAAATCGGGCTGACATTTGAAGATCAAAAAGACTAGCTTGGAGCATTAAGGTTAATGTTTAAGCCTTAAGACTTATTGTTATGTTTTAAGTTGTTTAAAGTTGGTAATTAATTATGGCCGAGAATGAAGCTTGAAAAATGGTTTAATTAGACCTAAGAATGAATATAAATCTAAATTAAATCATTTGGTTATGTTCATTAACGACTTAAGGACTTAAATGTCATTTCAACAAAGTTTAAGTCGACTATATATAATAACCGAAACATGGGCAGTATGGTATTAATTTGGCCAAGATTAAACTTATTATTATGGACATTTTGAGGTGTTGAAAGTTTATATTATGGTTTGTGTTATGGCCATAGATTGAAAATTTAATTAAGGAAATATTAGCAGGAAATTGTAAAGTTTAGGAAAGATAAGTGGGCAAACCATTAATTTGGAAAACTGAGATAGGAATAAAAAATGTAATTTGTGGTCTGTCTGGGATTCCCAAAAATTGAAGGGGGAAATTGGGATTAATTAAGTGAAGAGTTGAAATTGAAAGATAATTAAATTTAGTGATAAATGTTAAAGTTTAGAAAGTTCAAGGGGTCAAACCATATATGAGAAGTTTAGGGTTAAATCAGAATTGGGAAGATTAGGGGTTGCTTGGTAATTTGAAGGATTGGAGTTAAAACTATGAAATAATTACGTAAGAAGTTGAAGTTATAAGATATGTCAATATATGATTGGCATTATACTGTAAGTTAGGAAAAATATTGGAGGAATAATAGAATATTGAATGAAAGTTAAGGAAGTAGAATTATAAGTGAGAATTATAATTGTTAAGAGTAAAGTTGGTATAATTTGGGAATTATAAAATAACACATTAAGCATATAAATCTTAATGTAGATATTAAGAGTAAGTGAAAATCCAAAGGAGTTTCATAACTCATTGAACTTAGAAGGTTATAAAAACATATATTATATAGTTGGTAAATTAATATTAAGAGAAATCTTATTAAACAAAGAAACGTTACATTCAAGAATGATAAGAAAATAATGCACCCGATTAATTCGACTACAGGATCAAGATAGCCGGGACATTAGCCAGGAATAGACTACATGTATATATTGAATGTTTGATACTCTAACTATAAATGAAACTTTTTGCCGAGATATGATCAAACATTGGATATGTAAAAATTAATAAAATAAATTTTGGTCTGACTAAGCCACATTGATATTTTAATTTACATGATATTACAACATTAATTTTGTACGGTCAAAATAATAAAAATAAAAGTATATGTTGGCTTAAAATTGTATAAAATTAAAAAATAAATATATATTATATATATCATTTACTAAAAATTTAAACATTTATAAATTTTATATATATAGTTTGTTTTTATTTTGCAAATTGTATCCAACACGTCAACTAATTTAAATTGTTATTATTTATGATATTTTTTTATATTTTATTAATTTATGTGATTTTTGTAAATTAAAAGAATTATATAGTAAAATGTATAAATACTGCACAAAATTTAAAATTTATATACATATATATATATATATCATTTACTAATTTAAATTATTTTAATAGCTAATTTATATTAATTTTGTAAATCTTAACCAACATATGTACTAGTTTAAATTATTATTACATGCACTCTATTTTATAATATATTAATAAATGTGATACTTTGAAAATTAAAAATATTATAAGTATAAAAAATATATTATGTTACATATATCTTGTATGATAAATAAATTTTTATAGTTGTATGTCATTTTAATTAATTTTCACGAATTAGAAAATTTTTGTTTACAGTTCTTTTTCAAATTTCGATAGCTAAAAGGTAAGAAGTAAAATATACTAAAGGTACTATATTGAAAATAAACTATAAAAAATAAAATATTATATAAGAAGATAATATATTCATTATGACAGCAGCAATATAGGTTAGTATTCTGAATTATGTAGTAATCACACGTTTAAGTTATAAGACAATAATAATTTTATTAACGCTTAAGAATATTAGCTATCATTTCTTATATTCTAGCATAATATCAACTAAAATTTCATCAGCATTATTAGTCGGTAGCAATTTCAAAACTTAAGATAGTAGCAATTTAGCTACTTGTTAAAAATATTTGCTATCATAGCCAAAATAGTAGCACAATAGCAACCGTAATAAAGTGTTAGTAGCAATTTCATAATTTCACTTATCTCTATGGTCGTAGCAACTTTTAAGATAGTAGATAGTTAGTTATTGATTAGAATCTTTTTGCTACCGTTGCTTAAATAGTAGTATAATAGCTACCATGATTGAATTAACATCAACCAAATAGTAGCAATTCATAAATTTAGCTACCAATATTGGTAGCAAAATTACTTTTACTAAAACTATCAGAATGAAAGATAAAATAGCTACTATTGACGTAACAATCTTGTAAGACGGTAGACATTTAGCTACTGGCTAAAAGTTTAGCTACCATTGTCGTTATGGTAGCACAAAAACAACCACTTTGTTAATAACATCTAAAATCAGTAGCAATTTTTCAATTTAGATACCAATATATGTAGTAGTAACACTACAACAATATTGTCTATTTGGGGCAAGTTCATATTATCAATTAGTGCAACTTTGCAACAAAAGTTAGCACAAACAGTGCAAAGTTATAGTGCACTATTTGACTATAGCAAATGGTGCGCAGGAAAGAAACTTGCACTAATAGATATGAACAAACGGGCCATTGAAAAACTTGCACTAATTGATCATATCAATTGGAGCAATTATTTATGTTGCTCTATCTGTTGATATCACCCCAAAACTACACGTATAATCAAGTGGGGCAGACGAAAATTTGGCTCTAATAGAGTAGCCTATTGGTGCAACATTAATTTTCGCACTAATTGATAGTGTCTAATGGTGCATCCCGTCTAGTCGCACCAATAGTACATACTATCTGTTAGTGCACACTGTATCTCGCACTAATATATAGCATCAATTGGTGCAATTATATTATAGTCCCCCTATTTGTCTAATGGTTAAATGGTGCAACTACTATATTTGCACTAATTGATGTCATCAACTAGACCAACAGACTTCACGCCCTATTAGATGTGCTAGGTTGGTGCAAAAGTTTATTTGGCACTAATACCCCACTTCTATTATACAGACGAGTAATAACTGCTATCCTAGTAGATGTGCTTAGTTGGTGCAACAGTTTTTTTCGCACTAATTATCCATTGCTATTACGCCACTGAGCAATATACATCTCTAACCTATCTCACCGTCATCTTCTTCTCTTCACTCACGTTCGTCACAGTCGCCTTCTTCTCTTTACTCACCGTCATCTTCTTCTCTTCACTCACGTTCGTCACAGTCGCCTTCTTCTCTTCACTCACGGTCGTCTTCTTCCTCGCGCACCAGATTGAAGACGGGGCTGAAAACACATTGGACCGGTATATTCTTCTCTTCACTATTGGTCATCTTCTTCTCTTCACTTACAGTCGTCGGGAAGCAAATATTGAAATTTCTACCTTAAACCACTCCTGTCGCTTGAAGAAGAATGCACTAGAGGATCAACGCCAAATCAACTACAGGTATTTCAAATTCATTTCCTCTCTTAGTTTGCACACTAGCTAGTTAGAACCCTAGATTGGAGCCAGATGTGCGGACATTCGATAGAGTCGTGACTGGTCCAAAAACTAGTCAATGTCATCATTTTGAAAACCACTCCCGTCTCAACGCGTTGCACAAAGACAGTTATCCGGGAGGTGGATAACTCATTGTTGTCCAGAACATTGAGCCACAAATTTCAAATGCTGGAGGAGGATAGTTCGATGATCCATGATGGTAGGTACAGACTTCTTTCCTGCCCAGTGCTGTTATTACTCACGTGATTGGTTTCTCACTTAAGTTAATTGTATATATATCACATAATAAGGTGGCTGATATCTTCAGGTATGGCATCTGTTGGTTGTTCCGCTTGGAATGCCCTATCAGCTATGATCCTGTTTATACCTTCTGTTGGATGTGCAGTATCCCAGTGCACGAATTTATTTCTGTCTGGACAAACAGGAGAGGTAGGTAAACAAGCTGGATCAGTTGCACCACAACAAGGTGCGTCTGTAATGTCAAAACCTGCAAATCAAACTCCATTAATTTTGTAATTCTCGAATTAAGAAATAATTAATTAGAGAAAGAAAGAATGATATATATATATACGTACCATGGGCTTTCATATTTGCCATCCCTTCACCATATATACCATAAACATCAATATATGAAATTTTAAGATCAGGGTATTTTCCTCTAAATCCATCTGCGAATTTCTTAAGTCTTTCATTGTAGTCTTTGAGAACACCATTAGTGAAATCTGTACATGCTCCATGAAGGTTCATAGGTGGTAAGCACCCAAGTGGACTAAGTCCAAACAAAATTACCTTAAAGTCACACACCGACAAACAAAATGTGGATTTAACATAATTACCTTAAAGTCCAAACAAAATTACCTTAAATTACCCCAGTGGGCTGTTTCTATGTTCTTTCTAAACTTTGAAAAATTATGAAAGCTAACAGTATTATTAAATTGAGGGTAGATACTGGGGTTTGCATCCCCCTCCATCACACATTCAGGATGTTGTCGAAGATGGATTGTTGTCTATTCATGGAAACAGTGTGTTATAAGTTTCACCGGTGAGTTATTTTCTATTAATGTATCTTTATGGCCTCAGCCTTGGCTGTCTTTCTAAGATGATGTTCCTTATTTGGGCTGGTCTTATTGTACAGAAGTAATTAGATGTCTCCTCAGCTGCCCTTTTAATATTCTTATGTTTTGTTAATAAGAGGTACGTGCTGTAGCTGCACTCTTCATCTCCGGGAGTAGCCAGCCAGCTAGCTAGCTAGCGAGGTTGTAGTACTGGTATAAGATTTGGTCATTAAATTTAGTATGAATTTAATTGCTAGGACGGTCTTTGGGGTTAAGAAAATTAGAATACTAATAATAATAAAAAGGGGGGGGGTTGGATGTAATCAGATGAGATTTGAGTGATAAGAGTAGTGATTAGGGATGGGTTAGTCGTAGTAGTAGTATGCAAATGTTTGGACATGCGAAGACATCACATGGACAGCTCTGAAGCTACATGACAAATGTGAACATCTCTTTGTATACGAGTCATATGGTTATGGCTGGGTGACTGACCTCTCTGCCCTTGGTTGTTTAATTTTCACATGCATCAGGATGTTAAACAAGAGAAATAAAGTTGTGATCATCATTATATGCATTACTGATATAAAATTAATTAAAGCTATGTCTGTAAAGTATGTAAAAGAAAAGGGATTCTGGGAAATGAGAAGTAATTAGTGTAGAATAATGCATATATATGTGGTTGAGCTCCAGTATGATCTGATCACTTGCATCTACAGTTGTGCATTGGATTATATTTTTACTTTTTTTTTGCCTCTTTCCTTACTCATTTAGTGAGAAATTAGTAATACTGATAAACCTCCAACTTGTTTTATTATATTGATGTATGTTTTACAGTGTGTACAACTTAGGCTATTTATATAGGGTGAAACAAACCGTTGACAGCCATAGCAGACCGTTGACAAACGGTCAGTACAGAAAGAAATATATGAACATTATACTATACAGAAACAGAGTATAGGCTAATTCCTACTCTAACATTTAGACAGGCAGAAGGTTGACTGATGAATCCATGAGAAAAAATGTGGCAAACCATGGCATTTTGAACCGGCTCTCAGTTGGTCATACAATGGAAGGATCGGTGGATGCTAATTCTGAAAAGGAGCTGGTCAGATTTGATCTTTATCTAAATTTTCCGATCAATAGAAGTCAATGACACATCTATTCAATGATGAATAACTTTAAATTTTTTCCGCAGGGCAATGATTTTTTTAAGGAGAAGAAATATAATGAAGCTATTGAATGTTACTCCAAAAGTATAGCATTATCTCCAACAACTGTTGCTTATGCAAATAGAGCTACGACATGTCTTAAAATAAAAAGGTGAGTTTTGTTTTACTATCCCAAATTGCATCACGATACCATTTTTATTGGTTTATTACCTATGGGTTATCTTTTGCTTGTTTTTTCTATTCTCCTTCTTGACCTTTATCTATTTAGAGACCTATTTATTGGCGTGATAGTATTCTAAATCCTTGCATGTTGGTCAAAACCTTGGCAGATATTAGAATTCTCAGTATATGAGCTTGCTCTTTGCCCAAGTAACAGTGAATTGACAGTGAATTGTACTTGGTTTGCCTTGTCCGACCAACTCAGTTGGAGCTCTACCACTTGGCTATATTAACTTTAGTAAGGTCAGCTCATGCATATTTGGCTTCTCGGTCATCAACCAATAAACTCTTTATTTTTCTTGTTCATATGCCTCTGCTGGTATTGTAATAAATATCTTACAATTGAAACTTTCCAGGACGCAGAGGTTGAAGCTGTGATGGCTAATGCAAAACAGATACTGAATCAATTTCTTCGCAAGTCGAGTATCCTTGCTTTTCATGTCATAAGTAAAATTTTGATCTGACATTGTTTTTCTTTTCATTTATTTGGTAATTGTATTGTATTTTCTTCGTTATGTATGTTCACGTTCTTGACTAAGTTAGATATAAAGGAGTCTCATACAATACTTTTTAGACCTTTCAAACCACTCGTGAAAAATTTTGAGGGTTGTTGGAAAGTAGAAGGTGGCATCCGAGTCATTAAATGCTGCTAGATGAATAAAACCACCCCTCCAGCTGCTGTTGTTGCTTTGTTGATGCAGTTCATGTGAACAAAGTGGAATTTGGTAAGTTCTCTTTTCAATTTCTGCCTCTTTTGTCTTTTCTCTTTTCAGTTTTTATTTTGCTTTTCAGTTTCTGTTTTTGTTAGTATCTTGGTGACCATGTAAAATGGAAAAGAGTCTGGTAGCTATTTGGAAAAGAGTACTGAAAAGTGAATCACGATTGGTGAAGTGTTTTATGAAGTTCACACTTTATTGAGTTTAATGAGATGATATCGCAAGAATTTGAATATTGCTAATCAGTTAATGGAGAACTACAAATCAAGATCAGTTTAATGGAGATCCACGAATGACATTTCAGATAACTGGGAAAATATGATAAGTAGAGCTGATCATAATGAAGTGCATATAAATTGCAAGACCTGGTGGCAGGAATAGTATAGCAGGAATAGTATATAGATGTAACCATATCTAGCTAGCTAGTTCTCCACTCTTTAACTGATGTTATTTTCTAGCAGTTGCAAGCATGCTCCTTAGCTTTTTAATCATTCCTGCCCAGTTTCATTTGATACTTGCAATTCGAAAGGAAGGTCTGATCTAATAGTTTAGCTAGATGTTTTTTCGTTCTGTTGCTGTTGTGGTGATGACTGATGAAGGATAGCTCATGAATGCAGCAAGTGATAATTAATGGTTTAGCTAGCGTTGTATGGTTTTTGAGTGATAGTAAAAGCATCCCCATATCCTGCTTGGTCTATGTGTACTTCTTTGGGGTATTGTTTCCCTTTAAATGCCCAATCGTCCGTTTACAATAACTACATTGCAGCATCATTTTGATTTCTTCTGTAGGCCATAACGCAATTGATCATCAGATGTGTCCATTGTCTTTGTTAAATATTTCGTACAATTGATGATATGAGCTTGTTCAACTTCAAAGGTGATGTGCCGGATTCTCCAACCGGAAGGTGTTACAACCAGAACAGTCCAATGATATGAGTTTGTTCAACTTCAAAGGTGATGCAACTGAGCTTGGATTGCACAAGGACTCTCATATCAGTGTGTTACAATCCTTCTACCTATGATCAAGCTGTGGATTTCATGAGTATGGAAACAGAGAACATGTATATAAATAGTATTTGATCAAACTTAGTGGTAATGGTGTAAAATTGTTGTGTATGACAATCGAGAGATACAAAAGTTTTTGGAAAATAATATTTTTGACCCATCTTTTGTAATTTTCATGTTTATCATGATTTTAATTAATAATATAATGAGATTATTGATATTATAAATAATGCAGAATTTTATTTTTTTTTTAAAGTTGAAAGATCAAATAGGGCATTTATATGATTGCACCAAATGCTTGATTAAATAGTGCAATAAAAGTAAACTTGCACTAATTAAAGGAAATCAAATAGGGGGAAATAAGTACTTTGCTCTTGTTGTTCTATACAAAATAGTGCAATATACAAATTTGCCCTATTTATGCAGTAGGTGGGTTGCCATAGAAAACAACAAATGGGGCAATAAAACTAGTTGCACTGTTTGGTGTTGATCAAATAGTGCAATTTATATATTATCCCCTATTAGTTTAGATGTCAAATGGTGCAAAACACAAAAATCGCACTATTAGTTGGTCAACAAATGGTGCAACTCTTCTTGGTTGCCCTATTTGTGCTGGGTAAATCGTATAAATTACCACCAGAGCAAACAAGGCAACAACTGCAATTGCTCCCTTTGTTACAGATCAAATGGTGCGACAAATGAAACATGCACCATTTGCCATTGATCAAATAGTGCAACTAGTATAACTTGCACTAATTGAGTTTAGTCATTTACTAACAGTGCATGTCTAATAGGGCAAAACCTAAAATTGCACCAAATTGGTTATTGTAGCGAACCAATTAGTGCAACCTTGGGGCAAGATTAATCTTGCTCCAATTACCCTATTAGAGCAATATTTTGATCTATTGGTGCAACTTTTGTTGCCCTAATTGAACTTATATGTTGTAGTGTAATTCATCGGTAGCTAAAACGTCTTTTTCTTGTAATGAAAGACAGTTGCACCTGATGTTGAACGGAGTGTTGTCATTGCTAGGGAGATTCCGGGAAAGGAAGTGTATTTGCTGTGATTTTAGTTGGGGGAGTTTTAGGGTGTAAATGGTGGTGGTTAAGGGCGAGAGCATGTTGGCTTAGCGATAGCGAAACAGTATATCTATCTAGCATGTGAAAGGATTCCTACAGGTCTTCCAAGTGTTGTTCCATGTAATAGATGTACATTATTATGTCTTTCATGAAGGCTTCCCTATTTCTGACCAGCTAATTTTTCAAGAGCTTGTCCACTATGTGTGGCGGTGTGGGTTGTTTATGGTGCAGACTCATTCCTAGTGGCTTGTCATAAGTCAAAACCGAGAAACCCATTGTCGTGAGTCAGATTTATGCCTGATATACGTCATGGGTCAACCTTATGTATGGATCCCTAGAAATCTATGATGTGTGGCTATCAAATATTGGCGGTATTCATGCGCAAATTCTATTATACAACTGGTTGTACGGTGAGCCGTTTATTTTAAATTCAAGTGTTGTTCAAGTTTTTGTATTGATTGTTAATACTGATGGCTGTGTTGAAACAACAGCTGGGAATGCGATACTAAGGTTCGGATTGAACCATTCTCGCTTACAAAAATATAGAAATGGAAAATGAACATGAGAGTGGAAGTACTGAAAGAAGATATTGAAAGTACTGAAAAGAAAATTACTGGAAGATTAAACAGGGGAGAGATTTAAAAGGTTGGTAGAAGATAAGATCAATTGTACTGGCATGGAAGAGATGGAGCACGGTCGTTTGTTCCACTGTAAAACTTGTATTTTAACCGATGTTGCCGTGGATTCCCAATCGGGCTGGACTGATTCAAAAAGCAATCTGTTTCGGGAGTTCCAGATGGACCAGAGAGAGTAACATAAGGAGGATATCCACAAGCGCTTAGCTGGCTGCTTCATTTCAGACCCCTGCCATGCCATGAACAGATCTGGGACTGATCGTGGGAATGTGAAACTAACTCCCCACCAACGCAGAACAAGATTCCACAACTTTCTCGAGTGGGAGCAATGGATAATAAGTGATCAGGACATTCAACCACCCTGTTACAGAGTAAACAATTGAGCTGGCCTATGGGGATAATATCTTTGAGGAAGAGCTGGTCCCGTGTGTTGATTCTGCCGTGTAGCAAGAACCATATAAACAGCTCTACGCGTGGGGGAGCAAAGTTTTGCCAGAAGCTACGGTGCCAGGAGACATCAACATATTCTGCTGCTTCCATGGATTTGAGATAGAAGGATTTCGATGAATATAGGCCATCGTGAGCGTCCTTCCAGGTAAGGCAATCAGCCTTCTCTTCATTTGGCAAAAACCCATCGATCATTTCAAGAAGGTTGTTCACCTGAGCAGCTTCATATGTAAATAATTGACGTCTCCACATAAGGTTCCATATCCATTGTGAGCCATTCCACCACCCCATGTCCGCAATGGAATCAGATTTTTGCTCACTGATGAGAAAAGCCTCGGGAAACTGGACTTCAGCGGGGCTGTTCCCCCCACCGGTCTAACCAAAATCTGATTTTTGTTCCGTTTCCAACAAACCATTCAATATTATCGTTGATTACATGCTCAAAGATTGGTTTCCAGCTTCGGATGGATAGGATGGACTTCCATAAGCCTTTCCTCCTTGTGTTGATCCACTTTTCATCAGTTATGGGCAGAAAAGTGTCAACTCCATAGATTGAGCAAATAATGTTTTTCCATAGCTTGCCGTCGTCGCTTTGGAACTTCCACCACCACTTAAATATTAAAGCAGCATTCTTAGTTTCCAAGTCTGAAATGCCCAAACCACCAAGCTCCTTAGGCCGTGAGATTTTACTCCAAGCCATCAGCGGTATTCCTCTGCGGGTGCCACTTCCCCAGAGAAAATCTCTCTGAAGCTTGTTTATTTTTTGCAAGATTGTTTTTGGCATCTTGAATAAACTGAGGTAGTACAGTGGCATGCTATTGAGGACTGCCCGTATTAGCACAATCCTGCCTGCTTTCGAGAGCGTGGATGATTTCCACCCTGCTAGCTTCTTTTCGATCTTGGTCAGAACAGGGGCCCAAGTGTTACTTCGATTCGGACTGGCTCCAATACTGCAGCCAAGATATATGGTCGGAAGAGAGGAGATGGAACAATTGAGTAATCCTTTGGTTCTTGCAATCTGTGAAGCATTTAGATTTATAGGAATTGCGGTAGATTTCTGCCAATTAATTTCTAGCCCCGACATCTCCGAAAACACGGCCAGACATAGTTTTACTGATTTGATTTCAGCAAAACTACCACTGCAGAAAATTAACGTATCATCTGCAAATTGTAAGTGTGAAAGAAGAACCTGGTTTGCTCCAATGCAAAGCCCCTGTCTATCTCCTTGTGTTATAGCCTCCTCCAATATCCATCCAAGCGCCTCTGCACACAGTATAAACAAAAGCGGAGACAGTGGGTCTCCTTGTCGAAGCCCACGCGACGGTTTGATGGGTGAGGTTGGGACACCGTTTACTAGGATCGAGATGCTGGTGGTGGAGATACATTCAAAGATCCACTCTCTCCAAGTAGAGTTAAAACCATAAATATGCAACATTAGATCAATAAAAGACCAGGAGAGACAATCAAACGCTTTTGAGAAATCAATTTGCAAGAGTAAGCCGCTGAGGTGCCGCTGCTTTAACCATGATACTGCTTCATTTGCAATGAGCAGACCTTCCAAAATATGTCTACCTTTGATGAATGCGGTTTGGTTTGCTCCAACTAGTTTGCCAACAACTTTCCCTAGTCGATTGGACAGGATTTTTGAAATGACTTTGTAAATCGATCCAATTATGCTGATAGGTCTATACTCCTCAACTCTTGATGCTTCTGGTTTTTTGGGGATCAATGTAACCCAAGTCATGTTGACTCCTTGCGGGATTTTCCCTGAAGAGAAGAAGTCTAAAACTGTTTTACAGAAATCGGACCCAACTACAGACCAGAGTTCGCGAATGAGTTTGAAATTCAGGCCATCATAGCCTGGAGATTTGTTGCCATCACACGCCCAGACTGCTGATTTTATTTCCTCCACCGTGGGCTGTAGTGTAAGTTGGTATGCTTCTTCCTCGGATAATCTGATTCGATTTGAGATAGGAGGGGAGGAATTTGTGAGGGGTTTTGCCGCAAACAAGGTTGAGTAATAACGTCTAATTTCTCGGCGAATTTCCTCAGGATTACTTGATAGGTTTCCATTAATCTGGAGGGCGGTTATGCTGTTCTTCTTCCGATTCATGGTGGCATGACGGTGGAAATATGCCGTATTCTGGTCACCTTCCCTTAAGTACTTATCCCTAGAGAGTTGCTTCCAGTACCTCTCCTTATCACGGAGACTTTGCCAAATGCGATCGGATAGAACAATTCTTTGCGCAGCCGAAAGCTCTGGATCATCGTTTGTTTCATCAGCAAGGTCTAGAGTTTCTAAATCCTTGATTGCAGATTCAAGTCTGGCATCAATATGCCCATATATTTCCTTGTTCCACCGCCGCAGTGGAATTTTTATTTCCTTCAGCTTCTTTGAGAGTGGTTTATCACCAAGATTCCTCCACTCTGTAGCAAAAAAACTCTTGAATTCTTTGTGATCAAGCCATCCATTAAGGGCCCTGAATGGTCTTGGTCCCCAGTTTGTATGTTGAAGGATGATTCGCATGAATCTGTGGTCTGATAACCGCCAAGAATTTCCTCTCATGTGCAGAGACGGGAAGGAGGAGAACCAGTTCGCCTGTGCAAATGCTCGGTCAATACGACTCATCGATCTCTTATTTCTCCAAGTGAATTTTACACCATGCAGATTTATTTCCTCCATTTCCAGTTGGTTTAGCCAGCTTCTTAATTCATTCATTCCGCGACTTGAGGATAGAGGGCGGCCTCTCTTCCTCTCGTCACCTCGTAGCACTTCATTCATATCTCCAGCAATTAAAATTGGCTTGTTGAAAGAGTTTTGATGAGCTAGGATTTCTTCGTACATGGATAGACGGGCATCTGGCTGGGTAGGGGCGTAAACGAAAATGACTATACCAGTAAAGGAAGCTTGGGGCCAGGTAATTTCGACAGCTATCCATCTATTTCCATTCTGCAGATATTGGACTTGGATTTCAACTGGATTCCACATAACTATTAGACCTCCTGATTGTCCTTCAGCTAGGACCTCGATCCAATTTGAGTTTGGACGTGGTCCCCATAAGCCTCGTGCATCAGGGAGTGGCTTGGATTGATGAGTTTCTAGAATGGCTACGATGTTGCACCCGCTCTCTCGAACTTCTTTCTTTAACATTGACCACCGCTCTACTTTGCTGATTCCCCTCAGATTTTGAAAGCATATTTGATCCGTCATGATGGTAGGGGGGCTTGCGACTGCTTACTCTCCTGCTTCTTCGTAGAATTTGGGTGAAGGCCTTGATGGAAGCTTCAGGTTTGGGGTAATGACAGTGCAACTTTTGCCCATACGCTAGACATTCTTTTGCTTCATCTAGTACAGAGCTGGGGAAAAGGTTTCTTGAGGTAGGAGCTTTTGAACGGTGTTGAGAAGGGCTAAGGCTGTATGATGGAGAGCTGTTGTGGACTAGAGCAACTTCAAGGTGGATTTCGCTGGAGTTTGATGGGGACAGAGGGCTAGACGAGGTGACGATTGGGGATGGGATTTGGATTGGTTCAGATTGGGTGGTTTGAGGCGTGGGGGTGGAAGGCGAGGAGACCAGTGTCTGATTACTAACGGTGAATTGGGTCTGTACTGAGGGGATGCAAATTAATGCAGAGGAAGGGGAGGAAAGCTCCTTTTGTCGTTGATATTCCCACAGTATGAATTGAAAAAGGAGAACAAAGCTTTGAGCTAACTGTTCAGTAGAGTGAACCACTAAGCTTGATGGAATTTGGTCTTCCATAATGAACATTCTGGCTCTTGATACGGCGGGCTGGGCTTCCCAAGACGGAGGGAGTAAACTTACTGACAACTCTGGTTTCCTAGGAGGGCACCTCGTAATTTGGAGGTTTTTAGCATGCGCATTAGTTTCAGACGGCGAAACAGCTTCACCGGCCGACTCTTCATTTTCCTCCATATTCCGGTGAGTTGAAAGTTCTTCCGACCAATATTCAATAACTCCGATCTTTGTGGGAGTGTCATCCAAGAGAACTGTAATCTCTTCATTTATAATCTGCATTTTCTGAGTTTCAATTAGGACTTGTGCTTCCAGGAAGTTTGGGATGATACGCATGTTTGTTTCGATGTGCAAGACTGAACCAAAAGATTCTGCAATTTTACGTATGGAATTTTCTGACCAGGCCTCAACCGGTATACCTCGAATCGCAACGCTGGTAATACGCTTCTCGACTTGGTCTGTTTTCCCCCATTTTCGAACTTTCCAGCCTAACTCTTGCACAAAGTTTGAATTGATGAAAGCTGTAGTCTGATCCATGTTTGAGAGGACGACAATAAATTTTTGGTGGGACAGGACTATGATTTCGACTATTTCTGATTTCCAGTGTGATAGATGTTTCCTCATCGCCTCCAGGGATGTTTTGGACTCAGTTGAGACTACTGCACCGCATTTGAGATGTTCCATCATTTCTTGGGATGTTTCCAGTACAATAGTATTGGAGGGTATCGTGCCCATCTCTGACTGGTGAGTGGGGTGCTGCGGCGGTGGGGGAGGTGGAGGTGGAGGTGGTGCTGGTGGCACCAGCGGACGAGGCCTCCAGGGATGTGATTGCTGACGAGAGAAGGTTTGAGGCGGCTGGTGAACTTGTTGAGTTTGGCTCACCGGAGGGTGCAGATCGTTTTTCCTGCCTCTTCGGGGTCGAGCTATTTGGGTTCTAATAATGTTCCCATCCAATCTTTTCTCATTTGTTGCTGGGACTGCTAGATTTGCCGCATTTGGGTGCCAGAACTCCACAAAAGCATATCTGGTTTTCTGCACTTTCCTCAGGTTGTATGCGATCTTGATTCTGACTATGTGGCCATAAGTATGGAAAAGTCTCCACAGAGAGGTTTGGGTTGAGCTTTCGTGCAGGTTATCCACAAAAACCGTTGCTTCATGGTTCGATTCGTAGCGGCGTTTACCAAGATGAGCCATTTGCTTGTGCGAACAGAGCAAGTTGTCAGGGTTTGTTTGTGGGGCTGAGGAAGGTGACTGTGCGCCTGGGGAGATGGAAGGTTTGCGGTGGATGCGGGGTGGCAAGGAGGAGGAAGGCGGCTGCTACCGGTGGCGGCATGTTGCCAGTTCTGTTCTGTGAGTACCTTCTTGTTCACATGGCTTATTGTTGGTTTTTTCAGTGCCACTAGCCAGGAATTCGTTAGGAAGTTGTTCAGTTGTTCAGCTTATCTAATGCTTTGCGTGCTGTATTCAAGCTTCAAAACAAATTAGAGGGATACATTCGTATTCGCCGTCTTTTTAGGAAACAAAATAAAAAGAAACAACAAGCAAACCTAGTTTTGCTCTCTCTTATTTGTTGTTTGTGTATATGATGGTTGTTCAAATTAATTGTGGAGATTGTTCGAGAATGTACATAAGCATCGTACAACCGGTTGTATGATAGTCGGATTGTTATTCATGGGTTTGTAAGCTTGTTGATCCGGCCGCAGAAGCTTGGGGAATAGCCGTAGGTTACACACTGGTTGAAATACTTCTTGGGATTAAACAGTCGGGGTTTGGGGGAAATGAGGTGAGCTTGGTCGGGCGCCTTGTGGTGCCGCGTTAGGGCATGGAGCCGGTCAAGCGCTGGTTTAGGTTACTTGACGTCTTAAGCCGGGGTGTTGTGAGTCACGAAAAGACAAGTGTGATTAGGGCATCCATAGTGGTGTGGATTCCACCCTCTTAGATAAATAAAAAATAAAATATTGCTGTAGTGGTATGAAATCTACCATAATTCTCTCTAATTTAAACAACGCTCTGTAAATCCAACCTATTGACTATGAGGTTGCAACATCAATATAAATAAACAAAAGTCCTAATATCTTCCTAAAGTAAAAATTATGGATGAGAGTAGAGAGAATGTTAAGGAACTTTACTATTGTAGAGATGAGAATTCCTTATATAATAAAATAATATATTTTGTTGACATGACACCAAAAAAAACTAAGAAACTCTCCACCATCGTAGATTCCCTTAGTACAAATTTCTATAATATATATTGATACAATATTCTGTACTCTTTTTTTTGCACATGTATTCTGTACTTATTATACATATATACCTTGATCCAATAATATATTCATCTAGTTAAAGTCTCATTCTTTTCTATTTTCCAAGCGACAACATATAATTTACCAACACTAACCGCCTTGAAAAATATGCTATATATGCCAAAGTCAAGAATGACAAGGACGCTTCACCAGCAAATAACGTATGTTATTTTACCTGAAAAAGCCCAAGTACATGTATATGTATATAACTAATACTTGCTGTAATTATTTTCTTGATTAGTTTATTAATTGTAGTTGTCATCCAAGTTAGAGATAATTAAAATACACCGCCTTCTTCAAACATTATCTCTTTGTATACAACCAAGTGGGCAGTTTCGTGTTTACACTAGTAAGAATTGAGGTTGAGTACTGCATTTCTGTTTCTTCTTTGGATTTCATTAAAATATTAAGGGGCGTTTGTTTTAAGCAGGGGAAACAGAATGAAGTTAGGAAATATTGAGGGAGTGTTTAATTTTTCTGGTTGTTTGTTTATGCTTGGGAATAGGAAATAACCGGTCAACGGTCGCCGGTCAATGGTTAGCGGCTGGCGGTCAACATTCACAGTCACCGGTTAATGGTTATTAGTCATCGGTCAATGATCATATGTTGCCGGTCAAAGTGTATTGGGGAAAGAGAATCTTATTCCCTAGTAAGGAGTGAGGAATCAAGCTAGATGGTTTTTGGGTAATTTTATTCTCTTTCCCTTTTCTAAAAATAAGAAAAATGAGCTAAACAAACAGGAGGAAACAAAATCATTCAAATTCCTTTTCTAGATTACCCTTAAACAAACACCCCCTAATATTCATACACAACAAGTTAGTTTTTTTTTAAAAGAAAGTAGTATTACTTAAGGGGAAACATCATGAAGATTACAAACAAGGAAACCGAAACCTAAAACAGCCGAAACAGAACCACATGTGATACCCGAATATCTGAGTCGAAGTCGGGCTGAAAGATTCGGTAATGGTGGAAGCTGCTTCCTATCCATAAGAGCGTTTCTAGCTCATTTCTAGAAATATCAATCAGAAACCAATCCGGCGCAACCACCCCTCCCCCTGAGTGAAGCCAACATCAAACCAAAAAAGTTTACAAACACTAGGAAAATGCAAGTAATATGAAAGATCTACAACATAGAGAAACATCAAATGGGAAGACCTAAAAAATCATAGTTGCTACAATTTCCCGCCCTAAAGTTGCAACCAAACAGGTCAAAATAACCTTAATCCTGGCAACCCCTAGACTTGTTGGGGGCTGCCGCCCCATTGAAGCCATCGACAAATGGTTTTGGAGCCTGCACATGGACGAAGTCAATCGTAAGGTTATGGCCATGTCGGGTTGCAGCTTTCTTGCTTTCGTTGTGAGACTGGAAAGGTGTGTTGCATGGGACTCCTCTATGACATCCTGCTTGATTGAACAATCGTGATTACGCTTCTTACTAGAACCTATGAGCTACTATCTTGTATAAAAGAAACAGGGCAACCCACCATCTCCGACTCCAAGAGGATCATGGTGACAACAAGAGAACTACCAAGGGGGTCATCTGGCCCTGTCTTGGTGTTCGTAGGTGTCTGACTATATGAGAGAAGACTGGACTTGTTTGCTTTTTGGGGATCAGTATTGCAGATATTGGAAGAAGGAGCCTCATTAAAAGGACTGTCATCCTCACTTGAACCCTTATCAACTAGCCCTCAAACAAAACATTGTGCATCGTCATTTTCCACCGGATTTGCCTTCCTACCAAACCGTAGACTAGATGCCCCACAGCCAAGGCCCATAAGGGTGTGGGCCACCCTTAGAATCCCCTGATTGACGAGTACAATCTTTGGATGCATGCAAGAAATGGCCACAATGAAAGCGAATTGGGGGCATTCTTTTATAAGTTACATGAAAGACAGAGTCGGTCCCTCCCAATATCATAATGATGTATCGGGGAACAGGCTTATAGATGTTCAATAATACCTTAAACCTCATAAAATCTCCCCCGAAATGGCCATCATCTTTAAATTCAAGAAAAGTTCCAAAGCGATTACCTAACCTTGCCACAAAGTCCTTATGTTGAAGGTAAAAAGGCACATCATACACCCGAACCCAGATAGGAATATGAAGGAACTGATGATCTTTTAGCGCTTTGAATTTATCAATTTTTCGTAGAACGAGGAGTGATCCATCAAAGGTCCAAGGACCCTAATAGCGGATTGCATGCACCGTATCCTCCTTATCGAACTCTAAGAGGAACAAGTTTTGTCCAGCAGAACGGATCTTCAGTTCACCATGCAGTTGTCATACCCTGTTGAATGTATTTTCCATTGCTCGGACATCTAGGCTTTGGGCCGTGAATAATCTCCCCAATACACAAGAGCTAGGGGGTGGGAAATTGGCCTTCATCAATTAAATCATCCAAAATGGTGGATTCACCTTCTTCTCTCGTAAGCAAGATTTCAGCTCATCAGGAAGTCAAATCCTCCACTGATGCTTGAAAAGGTACTTCCGCCATAACGATGTTGAAGAAAATTATAAAGCTAAATGAAACAGAGAAAGAAGAGGAGGAAGACAACGAAGACCAAAGTAGAAGAAGGCGCAGACGAGGAAGGTAGAAGGAACAAAAAGCGAAAAGAATTGATGCTCAACACCCATCGCATGTGGAAAACTTGTGGGGGAAGCAATTCATATCCCAATACCAAGCTAGAAAATACTGAAGAATAGCGAAGAGACCCAACCTCTAGCCTCAGGAATAGAGATGATAATGGGTCGGGATCGGGTCGGGTGATGCTCCACCCGACCCGTCACCCGTTTTTGACCCGCATCACCCGACCCGACCCGTCACCCGCAATTTCATCACCCGTCACCCGTTTCACCCATCACCCGCGGGTGAAACGGGTGAACCCGTCACCCGTTTATATATTTTTTTGTAGCAATTTTTTTTGCTTTTAACACTTTATATAAGCTTAATTTTTTAAAAAATCATTCATATTTGTTCAATTATATGTACCACATCATCTAATATCAATAACATAATTTTAAGATGGAGTATTAGCCAAAATATTTCTAAATTATCTAAACAAATATGAGATAATTATATTTTTTATTTAATATAAGTACATACGAGTGACAGATCGGGTGAACGGGTCGGGTGACCGGGTAACCGAGGGCATTGGGCGGATACCAACACCCTTATCTCCACCCAAATCCAACTCATCTCTGCGCGAGCCACAAAGGCCCTAACGATGTGCCGCCCGCACATCGGGGTAAGAATAACCAGGGACATAATGAGTTAATGCCGCCAACTCTCGGCATTGGGGTAATAGAAGCTCACACCGTAGTTCCAAAGCTCTATCCCCAAGGGGCCCCTTTCGTACCTGCGTTGTGATGACTCGATCTCTCTCTGTTCTACACCCTTTATGCTAACTTGCAGGTATGCCAACTTCAAGCGTCAAGGTCAAAGGGGATCTACGCACCACTTGCAACTCCTGCCCAAGTGCGCAGCCCAAGTACAAGTAATGCCAGTGCTTGGGAAACCCCAAGGTTCGCCCACATAGCCAAAGCAAGCACCGATGACCGGAGGCTGAGGGCATCGGGCGGATACCAACACCCTTATCTCCACCCAAATCCAACTCATCCCTGTGCGAGCCACAAAGGCCCTAACGATGTGCCGCCCGCACATCGGGGTAAGAATAACCAGGGACATAATGAGTTGATGCCGCCAACTCTCGGTATCGGGGTAATAGAAGCTCGCACCGTAGTTCCAAAGCTTTATCCCCAAGGGGCCCCTCAGCTACCTGCATACCTGCAAGTTAGCATAAAGGGCGTAGAATAGAGAGAGATCGAGTCATCACAACGCAGGTACGAAAGGGCTACTTCTTTTATTAATTGAGATACAAGGCCTGAAGGCTTACATTACATCGTTGAGTACAAGTACATTCTGGTGTCAAGCTGCTTGTCTTTGTCCTTACAAAATTTGGACGTAACAAACCTCCCCCACCTAAAGAGCAAAAATGGGACGGGGACGGGTGCGCGCCCTGGAGGCATTTGAGTGGCTAAAGTGACCTATTTCCTCGGAATCGTTGCTTAAGTTGCCTGATAAGTCCCTTGAGAGTCAGAAGTTATAACAAGCTGAGCGACGTTGCTCGGCCCATGTGCAAGAGATGCTTGCGGTAATCCTCTGTTTTATATTTTGAGGCATTACCTTCCCGGGACTAATTTTTCTTTCTTTTGGGTTGTTGTCACTGGCGATGTGACTAACCGAGGGCATCGGGCGGATACCAACACCCTTATCTCCACCCAAATCCAACTCATCCCTGCGCGAGCCACAAAGGCCCTAACGATGTGCCGCCCGCACATCGGGGTAAGAATAACCAGGGACATAATGAGTTGATGCCACCAATTCTCGGCATCGGGGTAATAGAAGCTCGCACCGTAGTTCCAGAGCTCTATCCCCAAGGGGCCCCTTTCGTACCTGCGTTGCGATGACTCGATCTCTCTCTGTTCTACGCCCTTTATGCTAATTTGCAGGTATGCCAACTTCAAGCGTCAAGGTCAAAGGGGATCTGCGCACCACTTGCAACTCCTGCCCAAGTGCGCAGCCCAAGTACAAGTAATGCCAGTGCTCGGGAAACCCCGAGGTTCGCCCACACAGCCAAAGCAAGCACCGATGACCGGAGGGTGAGGGCATCGGGCGAATACCAACACCCTTATCTCCACCCAAATCCAACTCATCCCTGCTGGCTCGAAAAATCTTCACCCGACCCGACCCGTCACCCGCACCCATTTCACCCGTCACCCGTTTATTTCGGGGTTTTCACCCGTTTTTGCCGATCGGGTGGTCGGGTGAAACGGGTACCCGTCACCCATTTCCATCCCTACTCAATAATGATGATGTTTCTTATCATTAAAAATTGTGAAAAATAAAGGTACCCACTACTACTAGTAGACAATCTTACATGGACAAGTTAATTATATATATATATAGTTTTTGTAAGCAGAGTAATCATCTCGCCAAAAATAAATTATTTAGTTATAGTTGAAGCTAGAGGTGATCAAACTATCAGATTCTTGACATTAGAAAAACCTCCGAGCTTCTTTATTCATTGAATGTGAGACAGAAGTCTCTGTGTTTCAATACAAAATAGTATGTGTTTCTAGTGAATGAGTTCTGCAACTCAGTACATATATACGAGAGGAAGCAGATGAGAGAACGGGAATAAGAGACGGGGATAAAGACAAATTACAAGAGTACCCTCCTAATATACAAACTAGAAAAATACATGACATGTGCGTAACATAAACAATAATCCTAGAATACAGACTATGGTTTATACATACATGTCTAATACCCCCCCTCAAAAAGTACGGCAGATGCGGAAGCAAGATGTTGTGCTTTTTGCCTTCTATCACGTGCTCCTCGGTGTGGGTTCCTGCAAACCTAAACTTGGAAAAGATTTGTGATATATCTTACCTGCGAGCGGTTTGGTCATCAAGTCGGCTAGCTGATTCATGGTGGGACGTATTGGACTTGAATCAAGCCCCCCTATAACTTTTCACGTACAAAATGACAATCTAATTCAATATGTTTAGTTCGTTCATGGGAAACAGGGTTCCTAGCTATGTGGATAGCTGCTAGATTGTCACATTTGAGGGGAATAGGGGTTATGTGTTCGAGGCCTATTTCATCGAGTAATCTAGTTAGCCAGCTTAACTCTCCTGTAACCTGTCTCATGGCTTTATACTCTGCTTCAGCAGAGGATAGAGATATTGTGCTTTGTTTCTTGGATTTCCAACTTAACGGAGATCCTCCAAGGAGGATGTTGTAACCAGAAACAGATTTCCTTGTGATCGGGCAGGAGGCCCAATCGGAATCACAATAAGCTTCCAAAGCATAGTCGGGTTGTTTGTTAAAATATAAACCGAAACCCGCTGTGCCTTTTATGTAGGATAAGGTATGGTAGGTCGCCTTAAGGTGGTCGGTCGTGGGGCATTGAAGGAATTGACTGAGGAATTGAACAACAAAAGCTATGTCTGGTCTAGTGTTTGTAAGGAAATTTAGTTTTTCGACGAGACACCTATACAAGGTTGGGTTCTCGAGTTTGGGGCCAGAATCTTTGTATAGCTTGAGGTTAAGAGGGAGAGGAGAAACTGAAGGTTTAATGTTGGACATCTCAAAATCATGTAGGATTTGGTTAACATAACGTTGTTGAGTCATGATTAGACCATTTGTTGTTTCTAAAAATTCCATTCCCAAAAAGAAGTTTAATCTTCCAAGATCTTTGATCTTAAATTGTTCGTCAAGTTTTTGTTTCAGGTTTGTAATCTCTTTGGCATCATTTCCAACAACTATAATGTCATCCACGTATATCCCTAGGAGAGTGATGCTATTGGTCTTTTTGTTGACAAAAAGGGAGTGGTCATTTTGGGAATGATGGAAATCAAGCTTTTTAAGGAACGTAGCAAGCTTCTCATACCATTGACGAGAAGCTTGCTTGAGACCATAAAGAGATTTCTGAAGCGTGCAGGCCTTATTTTCCCCTTCTACGGTTAAACCGTCTGGTATACTCATGTAAACGTCTTCGTGGAGATCTCTGTGAAGGAACACATTGTTTACATCGAGTTGATCTAGGATCCAACCTTTCTTTATAGCCATTATGATGAGAGCTCTAACTGTGGTGAGTTTGACAACGGGAGAGAAGGTTTCTTCATAGTCCAAACCTTGTCTTTGGGTAAAACCTCTGACCACTAACCTGGCTTTATATCTCTCTAGACTCCCATCAGCTTTGAACTTCGTTTTGTAAACCCATTTACAAGAAATTGGTTTCTTTCCTTTAGGTAGGGTGACAATAGACCAAGTATTGTTTTGTTTTAAGGCAGTAAATTCTTCGGCCATAGCTTTGACCCAATTTGGGTCTTTGCTGGCTGCCTTGTAGTTGGGTGGTTCTGTGTGGTGCTGTAATTGATGTAAAAGCTGATTGGTAGATTGGGGAAGGGAGCAAGAGAGAATGGTAGTGGTTGGTATATGGTCCGTAAGGGTATTAATGGTGTTTTTCTTATATTGGTCCAGGTGCTGATGGGTCAGTCTTGTACTAAGGATAGCAGAAAAGAGGTCCTTATTACTTGAAATATTGGAGCAAACGTAATCATCATATCTGGCTGGTGGTTTTGGGATGCGGCTGGATCTCCTTAGAGTGATGTTTTCTGTTGAAACGATTTCAGAAGGGGTATTAAGGTCTGGTTCGGTGACCAGGGGTGTGTTGCTCTCTATTGTGTCACTTAGAGGGGGTTGAGCTTCTCTTATCTCAGAAGGCTGAGACGTGCAAGCATCGTCCTCTAAGTCAGTTAGAGTGGGAGGAAGGAAAATGTCGGTGTTTTGTTGATTGTTTTGAGTGATTTGTTTCCATGTTTGGTCTTTGAGAGGAAAGATGTCCTCAAAGAAAGTGATATCTCTGCTAACTTTATGTTTGTTTTCGCCAAGGGGTACGACTTTGTATCCCTTGGTGTTCTTGCAATTTCCAACATAAATGCAGCTAATAGATCTAGGATCAAGTTTTCCTCTGTTCGGCTCAATGTTGGTTATATAGCAAAGGCATCCGAAGGATTTCATTTCATTGAAATTTGGTTTGACTCCATATAGTCTTTCATAAGGTGTTAGGTTGTGTATGGCTTTGCTAGGAGTTCTATTAACTATATATGCAGCATGTTCGATGCAATGGCCCCAAAAGGTGTGATCCAAGCCGGATTAGAAAAGAAGAGCTCTTGCCACTTCCATAAGATGACCTTACTTTCTTTCAACGACACCGTTTTGCTGTGGTGTGTGGGGACAGCTGGTTTGATGTATAATGCCTTTCCTAGCAAAGAAAATTGTTCCTTCTTGACTTTTTCCCAATTCTTTGGCATTATCGCTCCTAACAATTTTGATATCTTTGTTTAATTGTTTTTCAATGAGGTTTATGAATTTGACTATGTTTTGGAATGCCTCACTTATCTGTTTTAGAAGGATGACCCATGTTCCTCTACTATAGTCGTCGACTATAGTGAGGAAATATTTATGTCCTTCTATGGTTTCGGTTCTTAGAGGACCGCATACATCTACATGTATTAAGTCAAATGGGCTGGTAGATTTAATTTCAGAAGTTGGGAATTTAGTTCTTTTTCCTTTGGCTTTGTAGCAAATGGCACAAGGATAAGGAGTAGTTTGCAAACGCTTTGGGATCTTTATTCTAACAATCTTATTAATCTTTTGTAATGGCATGTGGCCTAGTCTATTGTGCCACAAGAGAACTTTTCCAGAACAACTAACATCATCAGAAACAAGATTCTCAGAACAAAGATCATTAGAGCAATCAACAATATATGGTTTCCTATTACACGAATTTGCAAAAGCATTAGACATCAGCTTTACTTTCTGAACAAACTTCCCTACAGCACTCAAATTGACAAAATACAAGCCAAAGTTTTTCTTCCCAATTTCATGACAATATTTCCCTTCACAGTCTGCAGAGAGCAAACATTGTCGTGGAAAATCACAGATGCATTCAGGTCCTCAATCAGTTTAGACACAAAATTAGATTAAAAAAGAAAGAGGGCACATGTATAACATTATTCAGACAGATCAAGCCATTAACAGCCAGATTACCAACAGAGCTCGCATTCCTTTTTGTTCCATCAGGCAAAGATACTTCTCTATTTAGAGTTTTGCAATCAGATAACAGAGTTTGATTTCCGCTTATATGGTCTGTAGCACCCGAATCCAAGATCCACAGTTCACGCATCATATCCATTATCGAATTCGCATCAGAAATTAAACATGGGGAAGAATTGATGGATAGATTTAACTTACCTGAAAATTCTCCAAAGTTTGTCTGTTTAACCTTTTGTCCATCGTCTTTCTGTTGGTGGAGGAAATTAACGAGTTGCTCCAACTGCTCTGGGGTGAAACCTTTCACCGGCGATTCCTCAGGAGTTGCTTCAGTAGTTTTTCCTCCTTGCTGGGTGACAATAGACCCGACTCGTGCTTGCTTTCTCTAATCTTGATTTGGGAAGCCAACAAGCCACCAACACTCGTTGCGTGAGTGCCCCGTTTTTCCGTAATTTCCACACTTCGGCAGTTCTTTCTTGTTGCCTCCCGAAGAATTGTTTGGGGATTTCTTGCTAAAGTTTTTGGAATTCGTCGTATTTGGAGTGAATTTGGGTTTACCTTGTGAGAGATTCGCGCTTGTCTTACTGAATAGGGCTACGGACCCGTCGATGTCGTCGCTGGCGTTTCCCGATTGTTGTTGTTGTTCTTCTTGAACAAGAATGGAAAATATCTCTTCCAAGCTCAGGACTTCGCTCATGGCGAAGATTTGGCCCCTGAGGTGGAGGTAGGACCTGCTTAGCCCCATAAGAAAGTGAACGATTTCTTCTTCCTCGCGGCGCTTCTTCTGGTTGGCTTCTGATTTACAAGAACCGCAGCACTGACATACATCGATGGGTTGAACTAGTTCAAATTCTGCCCAGATCTCGCGTGATCTCGTGAAGTAGTCGCTTAATGATTCTTCTCCCTGTCAAAGGTTGGCTATCTGGAGTTTTATGTTGTGAAGCGTAGCAAGATTTTTCTTCTCGTACCGCTTACAAAGCCAGTCCCAGACTTGTTTTGGATCGTCGGTGTAGATGATTCCTCTAGCAATATTGGGCGCGACGGAGTTGACAATCCAAGAAACGATGAGTGAATTCACTCTCTTCCACGCAGCAGTTCGAAGGGTGTCGCTGGCATCGGGACGTTTAATTGTCCCATCTATGAAACCCGATTAATTTTTCGCACTCAAGGCAGTACGCATGGTCCATTTCCAAGCGGTGAAGCCTTCGCCTATAAACTTCGGAGCCAAGGCCTGCCCGGGTTGCTCATTCGAGTGCACAAAAAATGGGTCATTCTGATCGATGGTGGTTGTTTGCGAGGTTTCCGCTGGTATTTCTGGAGATTTGTTGCTCATGGTCGATGAAGAAGGAGGTATAGCTCTGATACCATGTCAGATTCTTAACATTAGAAAAACCTCCGAGCTTCTTTATTCATTTAATGTGAGATAGAAGTCTATGTGTTTCAATACAGAATAGTATGTGTATCTAGTGAATGAGTTCTGCAACTCAGTACATATATACGAGAGGAAGCAGATGAGAGAACGGGAATAAGAGACGGGGATAAAGACAAATTACAAGAGTACCCTCCTAATATACAAACTAGAAAAATACATGACATGTGCGTAACACAAACAATAATGCTAGAATACAGACTATGGTTAATACATACATGTCTAATACAAACTCAACCCGACCCGGTAACCCGGCCCAGTCTGGCCTGAAAAAAAGCCCGAATCACCAGGCTTGAAAAAAAGTCGAATGGACTTGGACAAAAAACCAGGCTCAAATTAAAAACCGAGTTAGACTCGGTAAACTTTTAGATCTGAAAAAGAGCCTAGTCCAGCCCGAGTTTAAAAATAAATAATAATATATATATATATATATATATTTAATTCAATTTTTACATAATTACATAATTTATATAATTTTTTATTTATAATGTTATTAATTAATAATTTATGTTAAATTTTATTATTTATTAAAATTTTTATTGTTTATTTAAAATTTTAATTACTTATAAAAAAAAAAGAAAAAACCAAGCCAAAAGGTCGAGTAACAACAAAGTCAAAAAAAAAAAAAAATCGGACTGCCCCAGCCCAGCTCGAAAAATAAAAAATCTAACTTCACCATCAGAAACAAAGCTTAAAATTCTTTCCATGCTGGCCCGCTCATTTGGCCAAGGTTTGTAATATAAAAAAGAATGCACTAATGAAGTATGACCACCGACAACAAGCGTATAATTTTTTTTCTTACTAAACCGTATAATACTTATCATTAAAATAAATATAGCGATTAAAAGAGAATTAGGGCCAGATAAATGGCTTGAAAGAAAACCAAATCTAGGAAAAGATCCGGAGAAAAAACATCAAATATCTATTCAAGAACCAACCTAAGAAGCAAGAGTAACCACACGCAATCAATGTAACATCAAAATCTTCTTTACCAGGGGACACTATAAAATCTGGAACTGAACCAGCACATTATTAATCGAAGTCCACCAACCCAGGAAAATAGGGGTAACAAAATATATATAATTATTGGCTACACTATTATATAAAATGTACTCCGTATTTATTTATATATGTATAACTAGAATTCTAATGTTATTGAAAATGTATTTAATACACATATTGTAATTTGTTTAATCGTACCATAAATTTACTATGTAATTTGAGTGTATACATATTAATATAAATTTAGCCAAAGATAACTAAACATAATTATAGCTTAGACTGTTTATAACAAAAATAGATATGTCCAATCCAAAAGATTTTTTTAAGTCTAATAATCTATGTTGTCACAGGCGGATGACAACTCACCAACCCGATTATCTCAGACATCCATTCCAAAAGATTAATCCTCCATCCACAAGTAAGAAAGCTTGGATTCAAAGGACAAAAGGCACAGCGCCTTATGTGCGATGAGATATATAGTTTTGTGATTTACAATATTTTTTTATTGTTAGTGACGCATGGCCAATTAATAGAATCCACACCAAAGGAAAATAAGAGAGAAAAAAAAAACAAAAACAAACGAGATTCTCACACAGATGCCTTCCCAGCTTACCTTTGCGATTTACATAATAACTTTTCACTTCCATGGGTCTTCAAGCAAAATACCACACAATCTCCATCTCATTTACAAAATAAATAAATAAATATATCATATCTAACCATCAACAAGGATATCGAGTAAAATCACAGTCTAGGAATGCTAGAAAAGAAGAATCAACAAAAGTTGAGGACAACAATAAGGTATTATCGAGGTCAAATAGATCAAGAAAGAAAGGAATAAGATGGAGCTTATTCCCGAACAAAAAGACTGCATAGAGGTAGATCTGTTTCAGCTCACACAGAATGAGCGAGTGAGATCCTCTAAGTTGAAGTCTGGGATCTCAAGAGTCAAAATGTTCCTACACTCAACATGGACAACTCTAAATGAACAAATACAACTTTTTACTAACTAAAAACAAGTAAAATGTGCTCATTTAACATCCTAGGTTTTGTCAAAGGTCAAAGCAATGTTCCTATCTCTCCCAAGTAAAGGCTCTTTCAAACCCACTCCTTCTTGGTTGAGTTTGTCATCTTGTGTGGCTTACCTGATTCGCATGGTTTACAAACTATTGTTTTCTCGTAAGATTTACTTATAGCGTACTCTAGGAGAGAGCGGCTGCGGATTCCCACGTAAAAAAAGTAAAGAAAAAGTAAAGGCTCTTCCATGCAACATACAATAACAGAATTATGAAACTACTATTCTTTCTTAACCATCTAGTACACGTATTTAGCAGGAGTGTAATTTTTCTCATACCACTACTCTCATCCAATAGATACATTGTTTCTTGAAAGTTTCTAATATGTTATTCTTGAGTAAGTTACTCACGAAGAACTCAGTGATTGTGTTACAGACTCACCAAGAACAGAATTAACAAGAAATAGAATTTAGATATAAAAGATAGATGATTTCACGTGAACCTTCACTTTTATTAGCACATATTGAATTCAATGCACACTCACACTTACAGGCTCTCACTAGAGTAAACAAGTAATTCAACCCAGCCTCATAAAAACCTAATTGAGTCACAAGACTCGAGATTTAACTCTCAAGATGCAATAATTAATTATCACCTTTTTTTCCCTCAAAAACGTCCACACACCTTAACCTAATGATTGCTATATATAAATATCAATTTACATAAAACATTATCTTTATAGATAAAATCATAGAAACCGAATAAGATATTAAATAGAAAAGATATTCTCTAAATTATTTGCTAAAGATATAATCTGTTCAGAATCTGCCTAAGGTTGATCTGACACAGCGAAAATTTCGCTTGGTAGTTTAATATGTCGATTAGTTCAAGACTCAAACTCTTGTGTCTATAACTCAACCTCAGCATTTAACTGAGTTTGATCAATCAAAATGTCTGCAGTAACATTTTTTCCGTGACCAATCAGCCACTATAAAATTAAGATACAATAACACACCGGGCCACCTACCCTAAACCCACCTTAGAATCCAAACAATAAAAGAGGGGGAGGAAGTACAACCAACCCCTCTTCTGAATTACCTGTGGCAATCAGAATCCTAACCATAGCGGCTTGAAGAAACAGGAAACCAGATCCTACTAAACCACATCTTAAGAAGGGATAATTGACCAACATGAAGACCAAATAAAACTGGCCTAAACCTATTATTAGTACTAACATATATGGTTGTTGAAATTAAGACCAGACTAAGAGAGACAGTACTTTTAAACACCACCAAAAGACATTCCATGGCACCGGAGGGAAAACCAAGGTTGATGGGGTGCCTCACCCAACAACCCTGGAAAATGAAAGTCATTTCCGTTGGCAACCCTCAAGAGATTCAGGGGCTGCCTTGAAATCTGCAGATCTAGCCACCTAATTTGGTTCCTGCACATGAACCAAATTAACAATTAGTAGAGGTTCTTGATGAGAGAGCTTGATTTGCTTTTATTTCCCTTCATAGACTGCGACTCAAATTTATGAGAAGACCCCTCCTCCATAATACTATCCTTGTGCACACGATCAATGTGTCTCCTTTTTCTCCAGGGAGAACCTTGAGAGAAATTGTCGCCATCGTGCTGAACAGGGATAGGGTTGGCCCTCGACTCTCCTGGGCTCACAACAACTGGGTTGTTGGCAGACGAATCAGCCCAATCATGATCAACACCGCCATATGATGGATCAAGTCCGCAAAGAAACTTCCAAACCCCACTAGCATTCTCAGCAGGATTCCTTCTTCCAAGGTAGGAATTAGATTTTCTCATCTTAGGGAATAAGGGTAGACTCCTATAATAGTTAGATAGGTCAGGACATTCTTTAGTGGCGTGAAGAAACCAACCACATCGGAAGTCATAGGAGGCATCTTTTCATAAGTGACCCGCAACACTGAATCAACCCCGTCAATTGAAACCTTAACGCACCTCATGAGGGCCTACCGATATCAAGAAGAACTCTGAACAGGAGGAATTCACCACCCAGTCACCTTATTCCTCGTTAAACTTGAGAAAACTCCCAAAGAGCGCACCCAAGCGTTCAACGAATCCCTTATGGTGAAAGATGAATGGAATGTCATGAACACGAAGCTTGGAAAGGGAAGACAATGAAAGTTATGATTCTTAGGCCTTAGCTTGTCTATTCTGAAGGTCGGAAGGGAGCCGTAAAAAGTCCAGGGACCACAGGAGGACAACTTGCATCGTGTCTTGAGATTCAAATTTGAACAGGAAGAGATTGGGCCCAGTGGACCTAACCTTCAGCTTCTCATTCATTTTCCGAACTCGATCAAATGTGGTTTCAACCGCACGGACCTCAGCATTCTCATAAGAGTAAAGCTTACTGAGCATACTCCAAATGGAATGGAAAGGCATCGGTAACCTTAGCAAGATCATCCACGGAGGTAGTGATCTGCTCATTCATTGTGAATGTTAACTCCGCACAAAGCAAGGTAAGATCATCAACCGGCTGTATCGACGAGCCTCCATGTTGAGCTTGACAGGTTGTGTAGCTAGATAGCCGATAAACCAACCGCCTGGACAGCCTGCCGCAGCACGACAAATGCAACAAGGCCAACCTTAAAGTTACAAGCACAGGGAGACCAGTGAAGATAAAGAGCCGAGAAGAGGAACGCAACGAGAGACGAGAACCAGCCAGAAAGGCAACCATATGATCAAGAATATACATACTAAGAGAATTTTCAGGAAGCAGAACAGTTGAATTTGTTAAGGAGTGCACAAAAATTCAGGGCTAAACTAGCAAACAGCTAACGGTGGTAGAGTGACAAGCGGTGAAACTGAACAATAGTCCTCCACCCTCGAGGAAGCGCAGACGAGAGAGGAGTTCCAGCGTGAGAGACGCGTTCTTCCTAACCCATTCTTAACTCAACAAAAGTTGGAAAATTTCCCGTACACGGGTGTTTGGCCCCCTCATTTCCCATGCAAGTGTTTCTTAGGTTGGAATTCCCGATTCCGGGTTTTTTTTTAAACGGTGTAGAGAAGCCGATAAATGAATTATCGGCTTCTCTACAACGCCTATATAAGGCCGCATCGCGTGAAAAATTGGGGATAGAAGCCTCATTTTTTAAAAAACACCTCAATTGTATCCAAATCCTCTCCTCTAAAACACTTTGTTTGCATAGGAACTATAGTATGGCTGATCAATATGATATGGGTGAGCATGGTCTGGTGGAGTCGCAGCTGTTCAGTTTGCAGACGACTCATATATCTGCTGCGTATGCCTCAAATGACCCGGTTAGTATTACTAACTAATGTATAGTGTAATAATTTACATTTTTAGTGTATTTAGATATTTGATATAGTGGTAATCGATGCAATAATTATAGTTTCTTTGTATATGATTAGTATAAGTAATTTTATTATTGTTTGGTATTATTTGGATTGTAGTATCTGTCTGTGTAATAGTAATTCTGTTTAATTATTAATTCAATATAATTGCTTAGTTTATAGACCGTATGAGTTAATTGTAGGTAATGTAGCATAACAATTTTTGTAAATTATATTCTAGATGATTATATATGGTTTAGTTAAATAACATTTACTATATGTAGTGTTTAGTCTAATTATTATCTGTCTGTGTAACAGCAATTCTGTTTAATTATTAATTCAATATAATTGCTTAGTTTATAGACCGTATGAATTAATTGTAGGTAATGTAGCATAACAATTTTTGTAAATTATATTCTAGATGATTATATATGGTTTAGTTAAATAACATTTACTATATGTAGTTGTTTAGTCTAATTATTATCTGTGTGTAACAGTAATTCTGTTTAATTATTAATTCAATATAATTCTTAGTTATAGACCGTATGAATTAATTGTAGGTAATGTAGCATAACAATTTTGTAAATTATATTCTAGATGTTATATATGGTTTAGTTAAATAACATTTACTATATGCAGTTGTTTAATGTGTAGATGATTGTAATGTAGTTATTGTATTAATATTCGAACTTTTGTTAAGTTTTTGATATTTCTTATTTGTTTGATGATGATTAATTTGTTAGAATTGTTATTTGTGCTCTATTAAATTGTAATTTGTATGGAATGTAGATGTATGCACAGTACCAAATAGGAATTTGAAAACAAGATCCTGCTGGAAGGGTGCTACTACCCTACATGATGCTATACTTCCATATGTTGCTACAGCTGGTTTTTTTGGGCCAGCAAATATGAGATTGAATAACTGTACTGGCATCATCAGCGCTTTGATTGATAGATGGCGTCCTGAGACCCACACATTCTTGATGCCATTCGGGGAGGTTACCATAACCTTAGAGGATGTTAGTGTGCTTTTTGGGTTGCCTATTGAGGGGGAACCTATCTGTTTCCCTACCAGTAATGTGGATGTTAATGCGGTGTGCCAGCGGCTTTGGTGATGTCCCCCCTACTCACAAGGGGAACCAGATACCATTGCGTGGCTAGCTGAGAGGTTTGTCGAGACAGACGCTGACTTTGGTCAGCGTGACGCTATTGTTCATCAGCAGCATGCGAGAGCATATATTATGAGACTGATTGGAGGGTTTCTGTTTCCCAACTCTAATGGGGACAAGGTGGATGTCAGTTATCTGTTGCTGTTGGAGGATTTTGGCTACAGTGGGGGGCTTAGCTGGGGGTCTGCGCTCCTTGCACATTTCTATAGGGAGATGTGCAACGCCACCAAATTCGACACTAAGTATCTGAATGGCTGCAGTAAGTTGCTCACCGTCTGGGCATACGAGCGTATCCCTGCATTTAGGCCACGACTCACCCCAGATCGGATTAATCTTTCACCCCATCTTGCACTTGCTCATAGGTAACAAACTAGGCATTGTATGGTTGTTGAAATAATATTTTATTAAATTACGCTACAACCCTAATTGTATGTCATGTTGCAGATATAATGGCAAGGGAAATAGCATCAGCGCTATCGTTGCGCGACAAACTCTGGACAATATGAGGATTCCACCGAGCGAGGGAGAGGTAATATAAAACTAAACCTTATTACAATACTAATTTATTTGTTATAATTTGTTTGCATATTTTTAATATTTATTTCGATGTTCTGTAGTGGATTTGGCAGCCGTACGGTGGCAGATCACCACAGCCAGCGCAGTTCGCTGTAGTGGTATTTTTAATCCACTACAATGTTGTAGAGGGTCACCAGCCGGACCGGGTACTGCGCCAGTTCGGGTATGATCAGCCTATTCCTGCTCCCCCACTCGACTGTGACATGCTCCATGTAATCACCAGGACCGGTAGGCCAGATGCGCGATGGTGGGAAATATTCCATGACCACATCCAGATGTGGAACAATAGGAGTCAGTTCCGGGTGATTACACCACAGACGCCAAGGAGCATCCCACTGGACAGGAGGAGTGCATATATGGTTTGGTTCCTCCAGCATTCTGTTGCTTGGTTCACTGTTGAGAGTAGGAGGAATGTCATCGTGGTAAGCATTTATTTAAATTGTTTGTCAGCTGTTCCTCTAGTTTGATAGTTCTATTGTTTTTACCATTATATAATCGTTGTTCTACCTGGTTGATCAGGCGTCTGCAGTGGAGCACTTCAGAGGATCCCTACTGATCCTAGTGTTCGGGGATATGCCACCAGACTATCTCAGACTATTGATGTTGATCACTATCATCGGTCTGTGCCATTCCCCCAGGAGTTGTCACAGCAGGCGCCAGATAGGGTGGAGTTGCAGTACCCTGCTTATCAAATCAACGACAATCCTGCCCCCAGAGCTGCTAGAAGGCCGTACAGTAGAGACGAAGAGGGCCGCGTGACTACGCACCACCACCACCACCACCACCCCAGAACTATCCTTCATCTCAGACACAGCTTTCCATTGTCCCTGTTACAGTCACTGAGGAAGAGGGATATCGGCCATCTTTTGAGCCACAGCCACCTTCTCAGCCAGAGCAGACAACCTATGGCCAGGTACCCCCTGATTTTGGTGCACACTTTGATGCTGGTGCGGGTTCGTCGAACCAGGTTGCTACTTCTGTTTCCAACATGACTACTCAGGAGCTGGTCACCTTTTGTGAGCAGCTGATATATGATGACGCAGAATTAACTGGGCCAATTTAGCTGGTGGCGTACACAACAAACTCAGATGGTTGTTGCTCCTTCATATGATCCGTCATCTTTGCAGCAGCCTGCTCTTCAGGTACACCACAGCACGGTCCTCCCGCGCCATCTGCATCAGCAGATCCAATACACCTGCTGATGAGCCGGAAAATGAGGAAGATCGGGGGATGTGGTTAAGGGGCACACACTCTAGGTTTAGGAATGTAGAATTTTTAATTCAGATTTCACTAATCCTTAGTTTATGAACATTGACTATGTAGTTTTGCATTGTTTTATCACTTGTTCTTTTATTTTAAACTTATTAGTGTAAGGATTTTACATTCTTTACATTTTTTAAAACGTTGATTTATTTGTTATTTTGTGCATTTTTATGAAGCACTTGTTTAACTAGGAAGTCCCTAAAATTTAGCAACACGGTTGTATGCATGTAGTACTACATACATACATATTTACAAGGTCAACGAACGTCGTTTACCTGTTGGAAATTGATGCTAAACATGGCACCTTAGTGCAGTTTTTATCGAATCATTTTTATGCTAACGTGTCTACTTGAGCATTTTTTTGGACCATTTGTGGAACTCGTATCGGTCTAAATTTTTGATACAATGATGTGTGTATGTACTACTACATTCATACA